>JAVRKA010000197.1:0-343165 GCA_034508555.1 Venustoraphidia nigricollis | reverse complement strand
TGCCGATAGGCATATCAGATATAGTTGCCGATAGGCATTTAAAATATAGGTGCCAATAGGCATTTCAAATATAGGTGTCGATAGGCATTTCAGATATGAATGCCGAAAGGCATTTCAGATATAGTTGCCGATTGGCATTTTAAAAATAGGTGCCGATAGGCATTTCAGATATAGAAGCCGATAGGCATTTCAAATATAGGTGCCGATAGGCATTCCATTTATAGTTGCCGATAGGCATTTCAAATATAGGTGCTGATAGGCATTTCAGATGTAGTTTCCGATAGGCATTTCAAAAATAGGTGTCGATAGGCATTTCAGATATAGGTGCCGATAGGCATTTCAGATATAGTTGCCGATTGGCATTTTAAAAATAGGTGCCGATAGGCATTTCCGATATAGAAGCCGATAGGCATTTCAAATATAGGTGCCGATAGGCATTCCAGATATGGTTGCCGATAGGCATTTCAAATATAGGTGCTGATAGGCATTTCAGATGTAGTTTCCGATAGGCATTTCAAAAAGAGGTGCCGATAGGCATTTCAGATATAGGTGCCGATAGGCATTTCAGACATGGTTGCCGATTGGCATTTTAAAAATAGGTGCCGATAGGCATTTCAGATATAGAAGCCGATAGACATTTTAAATATAGGTGCCGATAGGCATTTCAGATATGATTGCCGATAGGCATTTCAAATATAGGTGCTGATAGGCATTTCAGATGTAGTTTCCGATAGGCATTTCAAAAATAGGTGCCGATAGGCATTTCAGATATAGGTGCCGATAGGCATTTCAAATATAGTTGCCGATTGGCATTTTAAAAATAGGTGCCGATAGGCATTTCAGATATAGAAGCCGATAGGCATTTTAAATATAGGTGCCGATAGGCATTCCAGATATGGTTGCCGATAGGCATTTCAAATATAGGTGGTGATAGGCATTTCAGATGTAGTTTCCGATAGGCATTTAAAAAATTGGTGCCGATAGGCATTTCAGATATAGGTGCCGATAGGCATTTCAGATATAGTTGCCGATTGGCATTTTAAAAATAGGTGCCGATAGGCATTTCAGATATAGAAGCCGATAGGTATTTCAAATATAGGTGTCGATAGGCATTTCAAATATAGTTGCCGATAGGCATTTCAAATATAGGTGCTGATAGGCATTTCAAATGTAGTTTCCGATAGGCTTTTCAAAAATAGGTGCCGATAGGCATTTCAGATATAGGTGCCGATAGGCATATCAGATATAGTTGCCGATTGGCATTTTAAAAATAGGTGCCGATAGGCATTTCAGATATAGAAGCCGATAGGAATTTCAAATATAGGTGCCGATAGGCATTCCAGATATGGTTGCCGATAGGCATTTTAAATATAGGTGCTGATAAGCATTTCAGATGTAGTTTACGATAGGCATTTCAAAAATAGGTGCCGATAGGCATTTCAGATATAGGTGCCGATAGGCATTTCAGATATAGTTGCCAATTGGCATTTTAAAAATAGGTGCCGATAGGCATTTCAGATATAGAAGCCGATAGGCATTTCAAATATAGGTGCCGATAGGCATTCCAGATATGGTTGCCGATAGGCATTTCAAATATAGGTGCTTATAGGCATTTAAGATGTAGTTTCCGATAGGCATTTCAAAAATTGATGCCGATAGGCATTTCAGATATAGGTGCCGATAGGCATTTCAGATATAGTTGCCGATTGGCATTTTAAAAATAGGTGCCGATAGGCATTTCAGATATAGAGGCCGATAGGTATTTCAAATATAGGTGTCGATAGGCATTATAGATACGGTTGCCGATAGGCATTTCAAATATAGGAGCAGATAGGCATTTCAGATGTAGTTTCCGAAAGGCATTTCAAAAATAGGTGCCGATAGGCATTTCAGATAAAGGTGCCGATAGGCATTTCTGATATAGTTGCCGATTGGCATTTTAAAAATAGGTGCCGATAGGCATTTCAGATATAGAAGCCGATAGGCATTTTAAATATAGGTGCCGATAGGCATTCCAGATATGGTTGCCGATAGGCATTTCAAATATAAGTGTCGATAGGCATTTCAGATGTAATTTCCGATTAAATTTCAAAAATAGGTACCGATAGGCATTTCAGATATAGGTGCCGATAGTCATTTCAGATCTAGTTGCCAATTGGCATTTTAAAAATAGGTGTCGATAGGCATTTCAGATATAGAAGCCGATAGGCATTTCAAATATAGGTGCCGATAGGCATTCCAGATATGGTTGCCGATAGGCATTTCAAATATAGGTGCTGATAGGCATTTCAGATGTAGTTTCCGATAGGCATTTCAAAAATAGGTACCGATAGGCATTTCAGATATAGGTGCCGATAGGCATTTCAGATATATTTGCCGATTGGCATTTTAAAAAAAGGTGCCGATAGGCATTTCAGATATAGAAGCCGATAGGTATTTCAAATATAGGTGTCGATAGGCATTTCAGATATGGTTGCCATTAGGCATTTCAAATTTAGGTGCTGATAGGCATTTCAGATGCAGTTTCCGATAGGCATTTCAAAAATAGGTGCCGAAAGGAATTTCACATATAGGTGCCGATAGGCAGTTCAGATATAGTTGCCGATTGCCATTTTAAAAATAGGTGCCGATAGACATTTCAGATATAGAAGCCGATAGGCATTTCAAATATAGGTGCCGATAGGCATTCCAGATATGGTTGCCGATAGGCATTTCAAATATAGGTGCTGATAGGCATTTCAGATGTAGTTTCCGATAGGCATTTCAAAAATAGGTGCCGATAGGCATTTCAGATATAGGTGCCGATAGGCATTTCAGATATAGTTGCCGATTGCCATTTTAAAAATAGGTGCCGATAGGCATTTCAGATATAGAAGCCGAGAGGCATTTCAAATATAGGTGCCGATAGGCATTCCAGATATGGTTGCCGATAGGCATTTCAAATATAGGTGCTGATAGGCATTTCAGATGTAGTTTCCGATTGGCATTTCAAAAAAAGGTGCCGATAGGCATTTCAGATATAGGTGCCGATAGGCATTTCAGATATAGTTGCCAATTGGCATTTTAAAAATAGGTGCCGATAAGCATTTCAGATATAGAAGCCGATAGGCATTTCAAATATAGGTGGCGATAGGCATTCCAGATATGGTTGCCGATAGGCATTTCAAATATAGGTGCTGATAGGCATTTTAGATGTAGTTTCCGATAGGCATTTCAAAAATTGATGCCGATAGGCATTTAAGATATCGGTGCCGATATGCATTTCAGATATAGTTGCCGATTGGCATTTTAAAAATAGGTGCGGATAGGCATTTCAGATATAGAAGCCGATAGGTATTTCAAATATAGGTGTCGATAGGCATTTCAGATATGGTTGCCGATAGGCATTTCAAATATAGGTGCGGATAGGCATTTCAGATGTAGTTTCCGATAGGCAAATAAAAAAATAGGTGCCGATAGGCATTTCAGATATAGGTGCCGATAGGCATTTCAGATATAGTTGCCGATTGGCATTTTAAAAATTGGTGCCGATAGGCATTTTAGATGTAGTTTCCGATAGGCATTTCAAAAATAGGTGCCGATAGGCATTTCAGATATAGGTGCCGATAGGCATATCAGATATAGTTGCCGATAGGCATTTAAAATATAGGTGCCGATAGGCATTTCAAATATAGGTGTCGATAGGCATTTCAGATATGAATGCCGAAAGGCATTTCAGATATAGGTGCCGATAGGTATTTCTGATGTGGTTGCCGATAGGCATTTCAAATATAGGTGCTGATAGGCATTTCAGATGTAGTTTCCGATAGGCATTTCAAAAATAGGTGTCAATAGGCATTTCAGATATAGGTGCCGATAGGCATTTCAGATATAGTTGCCGATTGGCATTTTAAAAATAGGTGCCGATAGGCATTTCAGATATAGAAGTCGATAGGCATTTCAAATATAGGTGCCGATAGGCATTCCAGATATGGTTGCCGATAGGCATTTCAAATATAGGTGCTGATAGGCATTTCAGATGTAGTTTCCGATAGGCATTTCAAAAATAAGTGCCGATAGGCATTTCAGATATAGGTGCCGATAGGCATTTCAGACATGGTTGCCGATTGGCATTTTAAAAATAGGTGCCGATAGGCATTTCAGATATAGAAGCCGATAGGCATTTCAAATATAGGTGCCGATAGGCATTCCAGATATGGTTGCCGATAGGCATTTCAAATATAGGTGCTGATAGGCATTTCAGATGTAGTTTCCGATAGGCATTTCAAAAATAGGTGCCGATAGGCATTTCAGATATAGGTGCCGATAGGCATTTCAGATATAGTTGCCGATTGGCATTTTAAAAATAGGTGCCGATAGGCATTTCAGATATAGAAGCCGATAGGCATTTTTAATATAGGTGCCGACAGGCATTCCAGATATGGTTGCCGATAGGCATTTCAAATATGGGTGCTGATAGGCATTTCAGATGTAGTTTCCGATAGGCATTAAAAAAATTGGTGCCGATAGGCATTTCAGATATAGGTGCCGATAGGCATTTCAGATATAGTTGCCGATTGGCATTTTAAAAATAGGTGCAGATAGGCATTTCAGATATAGAAGCCGATAGGTATTTCAAATATAGGTGTCGATAGGCAATTCAGATATGGTTGCCGATAGGCATTTCAAATATAGGTGCTGATAGGCATTTCAAATGTAGTTTCCGATAGGCATTTCAAAAATAGGTGCCGATAGGCATTTCAGATATAGGTGCCGATAGGCATTTCAGATATAGTTGCCGATTGGCATTTTAAAAATAGGTGCCGATAGGCATTTCAGATATAGAAGCCGATAGGCATTTCAAATATAGGTGCCGATAGGCATTCCAGATAGGGTTGCCGATAGGCATTTCAAATATAGGTGCTGATAAGCATTTCAGATGTAGTTTACGATAGGCATTTCAAAAATAGGTGCCGATAGGCATTTCAGATATAGGTGCCGATAGGCATTTCAGATATAGTTGCCAATTGGCATTTTAAAAATAGGTGCCGATAGGCATTTCAGATATAGAAGCCGATAGGCATTTCAAATATAGGTGCCGATAGGCATTCCAGATATGGTTGCCGATAGGCATTTCAAATATAGGTGCTTATAGGCAGTTTAGATGTAGTTTCCGATAGGCATTTCAAAAATTGATGCCGATAGGCATTTCAGATATAGGTGCCGATAGGCATTTCAGATATAGTTGCCGATTGGCATTTTAAAAACAGGTGCCGATTGGCATTTCAGATATAGAGGCCGATAGGTATTTCAAATATAGGTGTCGATAGGCATTTCAGATATGGTTGCCGATAGGCATTTCAAATATAGGGGCAGATAGGCATTTCAGATGTAGTTTCCAAAAGGCATTTCAAAAATAGGTGCCGATAGGCATTTCAGATATAGGTGCCGATAGGCATTTCAGATATAGGTGCCGATAGGCATTTAAGATATAGGTGCCGATAGGCATTCCAGATATGGTTGCCGATAGGCATTTCAAATATAGGTGCTGATAGGCATTTTAGATGTAGTTACCGATAGGCATTTTAAAAATTGATTCCGATAGGTATTTAAGATATAGGTGCCGATAGGCATTTCAGATATAGTTGCCGATTGGCATTTCAGATATAGTTGCCGATTGGCATTTTAAAAATAGGTGCTGATAGGCATTTCAGATATAGAAGCCGATAGGTATTTCAAATATAGGTGTCGATAGGCATTTCAGATATGGTTGCCGATAGGCATTTTAAATATAGGTGCTGATAGGCATTTCAGATGTAGTTTCCGATAGGCAAATAAAAAAATAGGTGCCGATAGGCATTTCAGATATAGGTGCCGATAGGCATTTCAGATATAGTTGCCGATTGGCATTTTAAAAATAGGTGCCGATAGGCATTTTAGATGTAGTTTCCGATAGGCATTTCAAAAATAGGTGCCGATAGGCATTTCAGATATAGGTGCCGATAGGCATATCAGATATAGTTGCCGATTGGAATTTAAAATATAGGTGCCGATAGGCATTTCAAATATAGGTGTCGATAGGCATTTCAGATATGAATGCCGAAAGGCATTTCAGATATAGGTGCCGATAGGCATTTCTGATGTGGTTGCCGATAGGCATTTTAAAAATAGGTGTCGATAGGCAATTCAGATATGGTTGCCGATAGGCATTTCAAATATAGGTGCTGATAGGCATTTCAAATGTAGTTTCCGATAGGCATTTCAAAAATAGGTGCCGATAGGCATTTCAGATATAGGTGCCGATAGGCATTTCAGATATAGTTGCCGATTGGCATTTTAAAAATAGGTGCCGATAGGCATTTCAGATATAGAAGCCGATAGGCATTTCAAATATAGGTGCCGATAGGCATTCCAGATATGGTTGCCGATAGGCATTTCAAATATAGGTGCTGATAAGCATTTCAGATGTAGTTTACGATAGGCATTTCAAAAATAGGTGCCGATAGGCATTTCAGATATAGGTGCCGATAGGCATTTCAGATATAGTTGCCAATTGGCATTTTAAAAATAGGTGCCGATAGGCATTTCAGATATAGAAGCCGATAGGCATTTCAAATATAGGTGCCGATAGGCATTCCAGATATGGTTGCCGATAGGCATTTCAAATATAGGTGCTTATAGGCAGTTTAGATGTAGTTTCCGATAGGCATTTCAAAAATTGATGCCGATAGGCATTTCAGATATAGGTGCCGATAGGCATTTCAGATATAGTTGCCGATTGGCATTTTACAAACATGTGCCGATAGGCATTTCAGATATAGAGGCCGATAGGTATTTCAAATATAGGTGTCGATAGGCATTATAGATATGGTTGCCGATAGGCATTTCAAATATAGGGGCAGATAGGCATTTCAGATGTAGTTTCCGAAAGGCATTTCAAAAATAGGTGCCGATAGGCATTTCAGATATAGGTGCCGATAGGCATTTCAGATATAGGCGCCGATAGGCATTTAAGATATAGGTGCCGATAGGCATTCCAGATATGGTTGCCGATAGGCATTTCAAATATAGGTGCTGATAGGCATTTTAGATGTAGTTACCGATAGGCATTTCAAAAATTGATGCCGATAGGTATTTAAGATATAGGTGCCGATAGGCATTTCAGATATAGTTGCCGATTGGCATTTTAAAAATAGGTGCCGATAGGCATTTCAGATATAGAAGCCGATAGGTATTTCAAATATAGTTGTCGATAGGCATTTCAGATATGGTTGCCGATAGGCATTTTAAATATAGGTGCTGATAGGCATTTCAGATGTAGTTTCCGATAGGCAAATAAAAAAATAGGTGCCGATAGGCATTTCAGATATAGGTGCTGTTATGCATTTCAGATATAGTTGCCGATTGGCATTTTAAAAATAGGTGCCGATAGGCATTTTAGATGTAGTTTCCGATAGGCATTTCAAAAATAGGTGCCGATAGGCATTTCAGATATAGGTGCCGATAGGCATATCAGATATAGTTGCCGATAGGCATTTAAAATATAGGTGCCGATAGGCATTTCAAATATAGGTGTCGATAGGCATTTCAGATATGAATGCCGAAAGGCATTTCAGATTTAGGTGCCGATAGGCATTTCTGATGTGGTTGCCGATAGGCATTTCAAATATAGGTGCTGATAGGCATTTCAGATGTAGTTTCCGATAGGCATTTCAAAAATAGGTGTCGATAGGCATTTCAGATATAGGTGCCGATAGGCATTTCAGATATAGTTGCCGATTGGCATTTTAAAAATATGTGCCGATAGGCATTTCAGATATAGAAGCCGGTAGGCATTTCAAATATAGGTGCCGATAGGCATTCCAGATATGGTTGCCGATAGGCATTTCAAATATAGGTGCTGATAGGCATTTCAGATGTAGTTTCCGATAGGCATTTCAAAAATAGGTGCCGATAGGCATTTCAGATATAGGTGCCGATAGGCATTTCAGACATGGTTGCCGATTGGCATTTTATAAATAGGTGTCGATAGGCATTTCAGATATAGAAGCCGATAGGCATTTCAAATATAGGTGCCGATAGGCATTCCAGATATGGTTGCCGATAGGCATTTCAAATATATATGCTGATAGGCATTTCAGATGTAGTTTCCGATAGGCATTTCAAAAATAGGTGCCGATAGGCATTTCAGATATAGGTGCCGAAGGGCATTTCAGATATAGTTGCCGATTGGCATTTTAAAAATAGGTGCCGATAGGCATTTCAGATATAGAAGCCGATAGGCATTTTAAATATAGGTGCTGATAGGCATTCCAGATATGGTTGCCGATAGGCATTTCAAATATAGGTGCTGATAGGCATTTCAGATGTAGTTTCCGATAGGCATTTAAAAAATTGGTGCCGATAGGCATTTCAGATATAGGTGCCGATAGGCATTTCAGATATAGTTGCCGATTGGCATTTTAAAAATAGGTGCCGATAGGCATTTCAGATATAGAAGCCGATAGGTATTTCAAATATAGGTGTCGATAGGCAATTCAGATATGGTTGCCGATAGGCATTTCAAATATAGGTGCTGATAGGCATTTCAAATGTAGTTTCCGATAGGCATTTCAAAAATAGGTGCCGATAGGCATTTCAGATATAGGTGCCGATAGGCATTTCAGATATAGTTGCCGATTGGGATTTTAAAAATAGGTGCCGATAGACATTTCAGATATCGAAGCCGATAGGCATTTCAAATATAGGTGCCGATAGGCATTCCAGATATGGTTGCCGATAGGCATTTCAAATATAGGTTCTGATAAGCAATTCAGATGTAGTTTACGATAGGCATTTCAAAAATAGGTGCCGATAGGCATTTCAGATATAGGTGCCGATAGGCATTTCAGATATAGTTGCCGATTGGCATTTTAAAAATAGGTGCCGATAGGCATTTCAGATATAGAAGCCGATAGGCATTTTAAATATAGGTGCCGATAGGCATTCCAGATATGGTTGCCGATAGGCATTTTAAATATAGGTGCTGATAGGCATTTCAGAAGTAGTTTCCGATAGGCATTAAAAAAATTGGTGCCGATAGACATTTCAGATATAGGTGCCGATAGGCATTTCAGATATAGTTGCCGATTGGCATTTTAAAAATAGGTGCCGATAGGCATTTCAGATATAGAAGCCGATAGGTATTTCAAATATAGGTGTCGATAGGCAATCCAGATATGGTTGCCGATAGGCATTTCAAATATAGGAGCAGATAGGCATTTCAGATGTAGTTTCCGAAAGGCATTTCAAAAATAGGTGCCGATAGGCATTTCAGATATAGGTGCCGATAGGCATTTCAGATATAGGTGCCGATAGGCATTTCAGATATAGTTGCGGATTGGCATTTTAAAAATAGGTGCCGATAGGCATTTCAGATATAGAAGCCGATAGGCATTTTAAATATAGGTGCCGATAGTCATTTCAGATATAGTTGCCAATTGGCATTTTAAAAATAGGTGTCGATAGGCATTTCAGATATTGTTGCCGATTGGCATTTTAAAAATGGGTGCCGATAGGCATTTCAGATATAGAAGCCGATAGGCATTTCAAATATAGGTGCCGATAGACATTCCAGATATGGTTGCCGATAGGCATTTCAAATATAGGAGCTGATAGGCATTTCAGATGTAGTTTTCGATAGGCATTTCAAAAATAGGTGCCGATAGGCATTTCAGATATAGAAGCCGATAGGCATTTCAAATATAGGTGCCGATAGGCATTCCAGATATAGTTGCCGATAGGCATTTCAAATATAGGTGCTGATAGGCATTTCAGACCTAGTTTCCGAATGGCATTTAAAAAATTGGTGCCGATAGGCATTTCAGATATAGGTGCCGATAGGCATTTCAGATATAGCAGCCGATAAGCATTTCAGATATGGTTGCCGATTGGCATTTTAAAAATAGGTGCCGATAGGCATTTCAAATATAGAAGCCGATAGGTATTTCAAATATAGGTGTCGATAGGCATTTCAGATATAGGTGCCGATAGGCATTTCAGATATAGTTGCCGATTGGCATTTTAAAAATAGGTGCCGATAGGCATTTCAGATATAGAAGCCGATAGGTATTTCAAATATAGGTGTCGATAGGCATTTCAGATATGGTTGCCGATAGGCATTTCAAATATAGGTGCTGCTAGGCATTTCAGATGTAGTTTCCGTTGCGCATTTCAAAAATAGGTGCAGATAGGCATTTCAGATATAGAAGCCGATAGGTATTTCAAATATAGGTGTCGATAGGCATTTCAGATATGGTTGCCGATAGGCATTTCAAATATAGGTGCTGCTAGGCATTTCAGATGTAGTTTCCGTTGCGCATTTCAAAAATAGGTGCCGATAGGCATTTCAGATATAGTTGCCAATTGGCATTTTAAAAATAAGTGCCGATAAGCATTTCAGATATAGAAGCCGATAGGCATTTCAAATATAGGTGGCGATAGGCATTCCAGATATGGTTGCCGATAGGCATTTCAAATATAGGTGCTGATAGGCATTTTAGATGTAGTTTCCGATAGGCATTTCAAAAATTGATGCCGATAGGCATTTAAGATATAGGTGCCGATAGGCATTTCAGATATAGTTGCCGATTGGCATTTTAAAAATAGGTGCCGATAGGCATTTTAGATATAGAAGCCGATAGGTATTTCAAATATAGGTGTCGATAGGCATTTCAGATATGGTTGCCGATAGGCATTTCAAATATAGGTGCTGATAGGCATTTCAGATGTAGTTTCCGATAGGCAAATAAAAAAATAGGTGCCGATAGGCATTTCAGATATAGGTGCCGATAGGCATTTCAGATATAGTTGCCGATTGGCATTTTAAAAATAGGTGCCGATAGGCATTTTAGATGTAGTTTCCGATAGGCATATCAAAAATAGGTGCCGATAGGCATTTCAGATATAGGTGCCGATAGGCATATCAGATATAGTTGCCGATAGGCATTTAAAATATAGGTGCCGATAGGCATTTCAAATATAGGTGTCGATAGGCATTTCAGATATGAATGCGGAAAGGCAATTTAGATATAGGTGCCGATAGGCATTTCTGATGTGGTTGCCGATAGGCATTTCAAATATAGGTGCTGATAGGCATTTCAGATGTAGTTTCCGATAGGCATTTCAAAAATAGGTATCGATAGGCATTTCAGATATAGGTGCTGATAGGCATTTCAGATATAGTTGCCGATTGGCATTTTAAAAATAGGTGCCGATAGGCATTTCAGATATAGAAGCCGATAGGCATTTGAAATATAGGTGCCGATAGGCATTCTAGATATGGTTGCCGATAGGCATTTCAAATATAGGTGCTGATAGGCATTTCAGATGTAGTTTCCGATAGGCATTTCAAAAATAGGTGCCGATAGGCATTTCAGATATAGGTGCCGATAGGCATTTCAGACATGGTTGCCGATTGGCATTTTAAAAATAGGTGCCGATAGGCATTCCAGATATAGAAGCCGGTAGGCATTTCAAATATAGGTGCCGATAGGCATTCCAGATATGGTTGCCGATAGGCATTTCAAAAAATAGGTGCTGATAGGCATTTCAGATGTAGTTTCCGATAGGCATTTCAAGAATAGGTGCCGATAGGCATTTCAGATATAGGTGCCGATAGGCATTTCAGATATTGTTGCCGATTGGCATTTTAAAAATAGGTGCCGATAGGCATTTCAGATATAGAAGCCAAAAGGCATTTTAAATATAGGTGCCGATAGGCATTCCAGATATGGTTGCCGATAGGCATTTCAAATATAGGTGCTGATAGGCATTTCAGAAGTAGTTTCCGATAGGCATTAAAAAAATTGGTGCCGATAGACATTTCAGATATAGGTGCCGATAGGCATTTCAGATATAGTTGCCGATTGGCATTTTAAAAATAGGTGCCGATAGGCATTTCAGATATAGAAGCCGATAGGTATTTCAAATATAGGTGTCGATAGGCAATCCAGATATGGTTGCCGATAGGCATTTCAAATATAGGTGCTGATAGGCATTTTAAATGTAGTTTCCGATAGGCATTTCAAAAATAGGTGCCGATAGGCATTTCAGATATAGGTGCCGATAGGCATTTCAGATATAGTTGCCGATTGGCATTTTAAAAATAGGTGCCGATAGGCATTTCAGATATAGAAGCCGATAGGCATTTCAAATATAGGTGCCGATAGGCATTCCAGATATGGTTGCCGATAGGCATTTCAAAAATAGGTGCTGATAAGCATTTCAGATGTAGTTTACGATAGGCATTTCAAAAATAGGTGCCGATAGGCATTTCAGATATAGGTGCCGATAGGCATTTCAGATATAGTTGCCAATTGGCATTTTAAAAATAGGTGCCGATTGGCATTTCAGATATAGAAGCCGATAGCCATTTCAAATATAGGTGCCGATAGGCATTCCAGATATGGTTGCCGATAGGCATTTGAAATATAGGTGCTTATAAGCAGTTTAGATGTAGTTTCCGATAGGCATTTCAAAAATTGATGCCGATAGGCATTTCAGATATAGGTGCCGATAGGCATTTCAGATATAGTTGCCGATTGGCATTTTAAAAACAGGTGCCGATAGGCATTTCAGATATAGAGGCCGATAGGTATTTCAAATATAGGTGTCGATAGGCATTTCAGATATGGGTGCCGATAGGCATTTTAAATATAGGTGCTGATAGGCATTTCAGATGTAGTTTCCGATAGGCATTTCAAAAATTGATGCCGATAGGCATTTCAGATATGGGTGCCGATAGGCATTTCAGATATAGGTGCCGATAGGCATTTCAGATATAGGTGCCGATAGGCATTCCAGATATGGTTGCCGATAGGCATTTCAAATATAGGTGCTGATAGGCATTTTAGATGTAGTTTCCGATAGGCATTTCAAAAATTGATGCCGATAGGCATTTAAGATATAGGCGCCGATAGGCATTTCAGATATAGTTGCCGATTGGCATTTTAAAAATAGGTGCCGATAGGCATTTCAGATATAGAAGCCGTTAGGTATTTCAAATATAGGTGTCGATAGGCATTTCAGATATGGTTGCCGATAGGCATTTTAAATATAGGTGCTGATAGGCATTTCAGATGTAGTTTCCGATAGGCAAATAAAAAAATAGGTGCCGATAGGCATTTCAGATATAGGTGCCGATAGGCATATCAGATATAGTTGCCGATAGGCATTTAAAATATAGGTGCCGATAGGCATTTCAAATATAGGTGTCGATAGGCGTTTCAGATATGAATGCCGAAAGGCATTTCAGATATAGGTGCCGATAGGCATTTCTGATGTGGTTGCCGATAGGCATTTCAAATATAGGTGCTGATAGGCATTTCAGATATAGTTTCCGATAGGCATTTCAAAAATAGGTGTCAATAGGCATTTCAGATATAGGTGCCGATAGGCATTTCAGATATAGTTGCCGATTGGCATTTTAAAAATAGGTGCCGATAGGCATTTCAGATATAGAAGCCGATAGGCATTTCAAATATAGGTGCCGATAGGCATTCCAGATATGGTTGCCGATAGGCATTTCAAATATAGGTGCTGATAGGCATTTCAGATGTAGTTTCCGATAGGCATTTAAAAAATTGGTGCCGATAGGTATTTCAGATATAGGTGCCGATAGGCATTTCAGATATAGTTGCCGATTGGCATTTTAAAAATAGGTGCCGATAGGCATTTCAGATATAGAAGCCGATAGGTCTTTCAAATATAGGTGTCGATAGGCAATTCAGATATGGTTGCCGATAGGCATTTCAAATATAGGTGCTGATAGGCATTTCAAATGTAGTTTTCGATAGGCATTTCAAAAATAGGTGCCGATAGGCATTTCAGATATAGGTGCCGATAGGCATTTCAGATATAGTTGCCGATTGGCATTTTAAAAATAGGTGCCGATAGGCATTTCAGATATAGAAGCCGATAGGCATTTCAAATATAGGTGCCGATAGGCATTCCAGATATGGTTGCCGATAGGCATTTCAAATATAGGTGCTGATAAGCATTTCAGATGTAGTTTACGATAGGCATTTCAAAAATAGGTGCCGATAGGCATTTCAGATATAGGTGCCGATAGGCATTTCAGATATAGTTGCCGATTGGCATTTTAAAAATAGGTGCCGATAGGCATTTCAGATATAGAAGCCGATAGGCATTTCAAATATAGGTGCCGATAGGCATTCCAGATATGGTTGCCGATAGGCATTTCAAAAATAGGTGCTGATAAGCATTTCAGATGTAGTTTACGATAGGCATTTCAAAAATAGGTGCCGATAGGCATTTCAGATATAGGTGCCGATAGGCATTTCAGATATAGTTGCCAATTGGCATTTTAAAAATAGGTGCCAATTGGCATTTCAGATATAGAAGCCGATAGCCATTTAAAATATAGGTGCCGATAGGCATTCCAGATATGGTTGCCGATAGGCATTTGAAATATAGGTGCTTATAGGCAGTTTAGATGTAGTTTCCGATATGCATTTCAAAAATTGATGCCGATAGGCATTTCAGATATAGGTGCCGATAGGCATTTCAGATATAGTTGCCGATTGGCATTTTAAAAACAGGTGCCGATAGGCATTTCAGATATAGAGGCCGATAGGTATTTCAAATATAGGTGTCGATAGGCATTTCAGATATGGTTGCCGATAGGCATTTCAAATATAGGAGCAGATAGGCATTTCAGATGTAGTTTCCGAAAGGCATTTCAAAAATAGGTGCCGAGAGGCATTTCAGATATGGTTGCCGATAGGCATTTCAGATATAGGTGCCGATAGGCATTTCAGATATAGGTGCCGATAGGCATTCCAGATATGGTTGCCGATAGGCATTTCAAATATAGGTGCTGATAGGCATTTTAGATGTAGTTTCCGAGAGGCATTTCAAAAATTGATGCCGATAGGCATTTAAGATATAGGTGCCGATAGGCATTTCAGATATAGTTGCCGATTGGCATTTTAAAAATAGGTGCCAATAGGCATTTCAGATATAGAAGCCGATAGGTATTTCAAATATAGGTGTCGATAGGCATTTCAGATATAGGTGCCGATAGGCATATCAGATATAGTTGCCGATAGGCATTTAAAATATAGGTGCCGATAGGCATTTCAAATATAGGTGTCGATAGGCATTTCAGATATGAATGCCGAAAGGCATTTCAGATATAGGTGCCGATAGGCATTTCTGATGTGGTTGCCGATAGGCATTTCAAATATAGGTGCTGATAGGCATTTCAGATGTAGTTTCCGATAGGCATTTCAAAAATAGGTGTCAATAGGCATTTCAGATATAGGTGCCGATAGGCATTTCAGATATAGTTGCCGATTGGCATTTTAAAAATAGGTGCCGATAGGCATTTCAGATATAGAAGCCGATAGGCATTTCAAATATAGGTGCCGATAGGCATTCCAGATATGGTTGCCGATAGGCATTTCAAATATAGGTGCTGATAGGCATTTCAGATGTAGTTTCCGATAGGCATTTCAAAAATAGGTGCCGATAGGCATTTCAGATATAGGTGCCGATAGGCATTTCAGAAATAGTTGCCGATTGGCATTTTAAAAATAGGTGCCGATAGGCATTTCAGATATAGAAGCCGTTAGGCATTTTAAATATAGGTGCCGATAGGCATTCCAGATATGGTTGCCGATAGGCATTTCAAATATAGGTGCTGATAGGCATTTCAGATGTAGTTTCCGATAGGCATTTAAAAAATTGGTGCCGATAGGTATTTCAGATATAGGTGCCGATAGGCATTTCAGATATAGTTGCCGATTGGCATTTTAAAAATAGGTGCCGATAGGCATTTCAGATATAGAAGCCGATAGGTATTTCAAATATAGGTGTCGATAGGCAATTCAGATATGGTTGCCGATAGGCATTTCAAATATAGGTGCTGATAGGCATTTCAAATGTAGTTTTCGATAGGCATTCCAAAAATAGGTGCCGATAGGCATTTCAGATATAGGTGCCGATAGGCATTTCAGATATAGTTGCCGATTGGCATTTTAAAAATAGGTGCCGATAGGCATTTCAGATATAGAAGCCGATAGGCATTTAAAATATAGGTGCCGATAGGCATTCCAGATATGGTTGCCGATAGGCATTTCAAATATAGGTGCTGATAAGCATTTCAGATGTAGTTTACGATAGGCATTTCAAAAATAGGTGCCGATAGGCATTTCAGATATAGGTGCCGATAGGCATTTCAGATATAGTTGCCAATTGGCATTTTAAAAATAGGTGCCGATAGGCATTTCAGATATAGAAGCCGATAGGCATTTCAAATATAGGTGCCGATAGGCATTCCAGATATGGTTGCCGATAGGCATTTCAAATATAGGTGCTTATAGGCAGTTTAGATGTAGTTTCCGATAGGCATTTCAAAAATTGATGCCGATAGGCATTTCAGATATAGGTGCCGATAGGCATTTCAGATATAGTTGCCGATTGGCATTTTAAAAACAAGTGCCGATAGGCTTTTCAGATATAGAGGCCGATAGGTATTTCAAATATAGGTGTCGATAGGCATTTCAGATATGGTTGCCGATAGGCATTTCAAATATAGGAGCAGATAGGCATTTCAGATGTAGTTTCCGAAAGGCATTTCAAAAATAGGTGCCGATAGGCATTTCAGATATAGGTGCCGATAGGCATTTCAGATATAGGTGCCGATAGGCATTTCAGATATAGTTGCGGATTGGCATTTTAAAAATAGGTGCCGATAGGCATTTCAGATATAGAAGCCGATAGGCATTTTAAATATAGGTGCCGATAGGCATTCCAGATATGGTTGCCGATAGGCATTTCAAATATAAGTGCTGATAGGCATTTCAGATGTAGTTTCCGATAGGCATTTCAAAAATAGGTACCGATAGGCATTTCAGATATAGGTGCCGATAGGCATTTCAGATATAGTTGCGGATTGGCATTTTAAAAATAGGTGTCGATAGGCATTTCAGATATTGTTGCCGATTGGCATTTTAAAAATGGGTGCCGATAGGCATTTCAGATATAGAAGCCGATAGGCATTTCAAATATAGGTGCCGATAGACATTCCAGATATGGTTGCCGATAGGCATTTCACATATAGGTGCCGATAGGCATTTCAGATATAGTTGCCGTTTGGCATTTTAAAAACAGGTGCCGATAGGCTTTTCAGTTATAGAGGCCGATAGGTATTTCAAATATAGGTGTCGATAGGCATTTCAGATATGGTTGCCGATAGGCATTTCAAATATAGGAGCAGATAGGCATTTCAGATGTAGTTTCCGAAAGGCATTTCAAAAATAGGTGCCGATAGGCATTTCAGATATAGGTGCCGATAGGCATTTCAGATATAGGTGCCGATAGGCATTTCAGATATAGTTGCGGATTGGCATTTTAAAAATAGGTGCCGATAGGCATTTCAGATATAGAAGCCGATAGGCATTTAAATATAGGTGCCGATAGGCATTCCAGATATGGTTGCCGATAGGCATTTCAAATATAAGTGCTGATAGGCATTTTAGATGAAGTTTCCGATAGGCATTTCAAAAATAGGTACCGATAGGCATTTCAGATATAGGTGCCGATAGGCATTTCAGATATATTTGCCGATTAGCATTTTAAAAAAAGGTGCCGATAGGCATTTCAGATATAGAAGCCGAGAGGCATTTAAAATATAGGTGCCGATAGGCATTCCAGATATGGTTGCCGATAGGCATTTCAAATATAGGTGCTGATAGGCATTTCAGATGTAGTTTCCGATAGGCATTTAAAAAATTGGTGCCGATAGGCATTTCAGATATAGGTGCCGATAGGCATATCAGATATAGTTGCCGATAGGCATTTAAAATATAGGTGCCAATAGGCATTTCAGATATAGAAGCCGATAGGCATTTCAAATATAGGTGCCGATAAGCATTCCATTTATAGTTGCCGATAGGCATTTCAAATATAGGTGCTGATATGCATTTCAGATGTAGTTTCCGATAGGCATTTCAAAAATAGGTGTCGATAGGCATTTCAGATATAGGTGCCGATAGGCATTTCAGATATAGTTGCCGATTGGCATTTTAAAAATAGGTGCCGATAGGCATTTCAGATATAGAAGCCGATAGGCATTTCAAATATAGGTGCCGATAGGCATTCCAGATATGGTTGCCGATAGGCATTTAAAATATAGGTGCTGATAGGCATTTCAGAAGTAGTTTCCGATAGGCATTTCAAAAAGAGGTGCCGATAGGCATTTCAGATATAGGTGCCGATAGGCATTTCAGACATGGTTGCCGATTGGCATTTTAAAAATAGGTGCCGATAGGCATTTCAGATATAGAAGCCGATAGGCATTTCAAATATAGGTGCCGATAGGCATTCCAGATATGATTGCCGATAGGCATTTCAAATATAGGTGCTGATAGGCATTTCAGATGTAGTTTCCGATAGGCATTTCAAAAATAGGTGCCGATAGGCATTTCAGATATAGGTGCTGATAGGCATTTCAGATATATTTGCCAATTGGCATTTTAAAAATAGGTGCCGATAGGCATTTCAGATATAGAAGCCGATAGGCATTTTAAATATAGGTGCCGATAGGCATTCCAGATATGGTTGCCGATAGGCATTTCAAATATAGGTGCTGATAGGCATTTCAGATGTAGTTTCCAAAAGGCATTTAAAAAATTGGTGCCGATAGGCATTTCAGATATAGGTGCCGATAGGCATATCAGATATAGTTGCCGATAGGCATTTAAAATATAGGTGCCAATAGGCATTTCAAATATAGGTGTCGATAGGCATTTCAGATATGAATGCCGAAAGGCATTTCAGATATAGTTGCCGATTGGCATTTTAAAAATAGGTGCCGATAGGCATTTCAGATATAGAAGCCGATAGGCATTTCAAATAAAGGTGCCGATAGGCATTCCATTTATAGTTGCCGATAGGCATTTCAAATATAGGTGCTGATAGGCATTTCAGATGTAGTTTCCGATAGGCATTTCAAAAATAGGTGTCGATAGGCATTTCAGATATAGGTGCCGATAGGCATTTCAGATATAGTTGCCGATTGGCATTTTAAAAATAGGTGCCGATAGGCATTTCCGATATAGAAGCCGATAGGCATTTCAAATATAGGTGCCGATAGGCATTCCAGATATGGTTGCCGATAGGCATTTCAAATATAGGTGCTGATAGGCATTTCAGATGTAGTTTCCGATAGGCATTTCAAAAAGAGGTGCCGATAGGCATTTCAGATATAGGTGCCGATAGGCATTTCAGACATGGTTGCCGATTGGCATTTTAAAAATAGGTGCCGATAGGCATTTCAGATATAGAAGCCGATAGACATTTTAAATATAGGTGCCGATAGGCATTTCAGATATGATTGCCGATAGGCATTTCAAATATAGGTGCTGATAGGCATTTCAGATGTAGTTTCCGATAGGCATTTCAAAAATAGGTGCCGATAGGCATTTCAGATATAGGTGCCGATAGGCATTTCAAATATAGTTGCCGATTGGCATTTTAAAAATAGGTGCCGATAGGCATTTCAGATATAGAAGCCGATAGGCATTTTAAATATAGGTGCCGATAGGCATTCCAGATATGGTTGCCGATAGGCATTTCAAATATAGGTGGTGATAGGCATTTCAGATGTAGTTTCCGATAGGCATTTAAAAAATTGGTGCCGATAGGCATTTCAGATATAGGTGCCGATAGGCATTTCAGATATAGTTGCCGATTGGCATTTTAAAAATAGGTGCCGATAGGCATTTCAGATATAGAAGCCGATAGGTATTTCAAATATAGGTGTCGATAGGCATTTCAAATATAGTTGCCGATAGGCATTTCAAATATAGGTGCTGATAGGCATTTCAAATGTAGTTTCCGATAGGCTTTTCAAAAATAGGTGCCGATAGGCATTTCAGATATAGGTGCCGATAGGCATATCAGATATAGTTGCCGATTGGCATTTTAAAAATAGGTGCCGATAGGCATTTCAGATATAGAAGCCGATAGGCATTTCAAATATAGGTGCCGATAGGCATTCCAGATATGGTTGCCGATAGGCATTTTAAATATAGGTGCTGATAAGCATTTCAGATGTAGTTTACGATAGGCATTTCAAAAATAGGTGCCGATAGGCATTTCAGATATAGGTGCCGATAGGCATTTCAGATATAGTTGCCAATTGGCATTTTAAAAATAGGTGCCGATAGGCATTTCAGATATAGAAGCCGATAGGCATTTCAAATATAGGTGCCGATAGGCATTCCAGATATGGTTGCCGATAGGCATTTCAAATATAGGTGCTTATAGGCATTTAAGATGTAGTTTCCGATAGGCATTTCAAAAATTGATGCCGATAGGCATTTCAGATATAGGTGCCGATAGGCATTTCAGATATAGTTGCCGATTGGCATTTTAAATATAGGTGCCGATAGGCATTTCAGATATAGAGGCCGATAGGTATTTCAAATATAGGTGTCGATAGGCATTATAGATACGGTTGCCGATAGGCATTTCAAATATAGGAGCAGATAGGCATTTCAGATGTAGTTTCCGAAAGGCATTTCAAAAATAGGTGCCGATAGGCATTTCAGATAAAGGTGCCGATAGGCATTTCTGATATAGTTGCCGATTGGCATTTTAAAAATAGGTGCCGATAGGCATTTCAGATATAGAAGCCGATAGGCATTTTAAATATAGGTGCCGATAGGCATTCCAGATATGGTTGCCGATAGGCATTTCAAATATAAGTGTCGATAGGCATTTCAGATGTAATTTCCGATAAAAATTTCAAAAATAGGTACCGATAGGCATTTCAGATATAGGTGCCGATAGTCATTTCAGATCTAGTTGCCAATTGGCATTTTAAAAATAGGTGTCGATAGGCATTTCAGATATAGAAGCCGATAGGCATTTCAAATATAGGTGCCGATAGGCATTCCAGATATGGTTGCCGATAGGCATTTCAAATATAGGTGCTGATAGGCATTTCAGATGTAGTTTCCGATAGGCATTTCAAAAATAGGTACCGATAGGCATTTCAGATATAGGTGCCGATAGGCATTTCAGATATATTTGCCGATTGGCATTTTAAAAAAAGGTGCCGATAGGCATTTCAGATATAGAAGCCGATAGGTATTTCAAATATAGGTGTCGATAGGCATTTCAGATATGGTTGCCATTAGGCATTTCAAATTTAGGTGCTGATAGGCATTTCAGATGCAGTTTCCGATAGGCATTTCAAAAATAGGTGCCGAAAGGAATTTCACATATAGGTGCCGATAGGCAGTTCAGATATAGTTGCCGATTGCCATTTTAAAAATAGGTGCCGATAGACATTTCAGATATAGAAGCCGATAGGCATTTCAAATATAGGTGCCGATAGGCATTCCAGATATGGTTGCCGATAGGCATTTCAAATATAGGTGCTGATAGGCATTTCAGATGTAGTTTCCGATAGGCATTTCAAAAATAGGTGCCGATAGGCATTTCAGATATAGGTGCCGATAGGCATTTCAGATATAGTTGCCGATTGCCATTTTAAAAATAGGTGCCGATAGGCATTTCAGATATAGAAGCCGAGAGGCATTTCAAATATAGGTGCCGATAGGCATTCCAGATATGGTTGCCGATAGGCATTTCAAATATAGGTGCTGATAGGCATTTCAGATGTAGTTTCCGATTGGCATTTCAAAAAAAGGTGCCGATAGGCATTTCAGATATAGGTGCCGATAGGCATTTCAGATATAGTTGCCAATTGGCATTTTAAAAATAGGTGCCGATAAGCATTTCAGATATAGAAGCCGATAGGCATTTCAAATATAGGTGGCGATAGGCATTCCAGATATGGTTGCCGATAGGCATTTCAAATATAGGTGCTGATAGGCATTTTAGATGTAGTTTCCGATAGGCATTTCAAAAATTGATGCCGATAGGCATTTAAGATATCGGTGCCGATATGCATTTCAGATATAGTTGCCGATTGGCATTTTAAAAATAGGTGCGGATAGGCATTTCAGATATAGAAGCCGATAGGTATTTCAAATATAGGTGTCGATAGGCATTTCAGATATGGTTGCCGATAGGCATTTCAAATATAGGTGCGGATAGGCATTTCAGATGTAGTTTCCGATAGGCAAATAAAAAAATAGGTGCCGATAGGCATTTCAGATATAGGTGCCGATAGGCATTTCAGATATAGTTGCCGATTGGCATTTTAAAAATTGGTGCCGATAGGCATTTTAGATGTAGTTTCCGATAGGCATTTCAAAAATAGGTGCCGATAGGCATTTCAGATATAGGTGCCGATAGGCATATCAGATATAGTTGCCGATAGGCATTTAAAATATAGGTGCCGATAGGCATTTCAAATATAGGTGTCGATAGGCATTTCAGATATGAATGCCGAAAGGCATTTCAGATATAGGTGCCGATAGGTATTTCTGATGTGGTTGCCGATAGGCATTTCAAATATAGGTGCTGATAGGCATTTCAGATGTAGTTTCCGATAGGCATTTCAAAAATAGGTGTCAATAGGCATTTCAGATATAAATGCCGATAGGCATTTCAGATATAGTTGCCGATTGGCATTTTAAAAATAGGTGCCGATAGGCATTTCAGATATAGAAGTCGATAGGCATTTCAAATATAGGTGCCGATAGGCATTCCAGATATGGTTGCCGATAGGCATTTCAAATATAGGTGCTGATAGGCATTTCAGATGTAGTTTCCGATAGGCATTTCAAAAATAAGTGCCGATAGGCATTTCAGATATAGGTGCCGATAGGCATTTCAGACATAGTTGCCGATTGGCATTTTAAAAATAGGTGCCGATAGGCATTTCAGATATAGAAGCCGATAGGCATTTCAAATATAGGTGCCGATAGGCATTCCAGATATGGTTGCCGATAGGCATTTCAAATATAGGTGCTGATAGGCATTTCAGATGTAGTTTCCGATAGGCATTTCAAAAATAGGTGCCGATAGGCATTTCAGATATAGGTGCCGATAGGCATTTCAGATATAGTTGCCGATTGGCATTTTAAAAATAGGTGCCGATAGGCATTTCAGATATAGAAGCCGATAGGCATTTTTAATATAGGTGCCGACAGGCATTCCAGATATGGTTGCCGATAGGCATTTCAAATATGGGTGCTGATAGGCATTTCAGATGTAGTTTCCGATAGGCATTAAAAAAATTGGTGCCGATAGGCATTTCAGATATAGGTGCCGATAGGCATTTCAGATATAGTTGCCGATTGGCATTTTAAAAATAGGTGCAGATAGGCATTTCAGATATAGAAGCCGATAGGTATTTCAAATATAGGTGTCGATAGGCAATTCAGATATGGTTGCCGATAGGCATTTCAAATATAGGTGCTGATAGGCATTTCAAATGTAGTTTCCGATAGGCATTTCAAAAATAGGTGCCGATAGGCATTTCAGATATAGGTGCCGATAGGCATTTCAGATAAAGTTGCCGATTGGCATTTTAAAAATAGGTGCCGATAGGCATTTCAGATATAGAAGCCGATAGGCATTTCAAATATAGGTGCCGATAGGCATTCCAGATATGGTTGCCGATAGGCATTTCAAATATAGGTGCTGATAAGCATTTCAGATGTAGTTTACGATAGGCATTTCAAAAATAGGTGCCGATAGGCATTTCAGATATAGGTGCCGATAGGCATTTCAGATATAGTTGCCAATTGGCATTTTAAAAATAGGTGCCGATAGGCATTTCAGATATAGAAGCCGATAGGCATTTCAAATATAGGTGCCGATAGGCATTCCAGATATGGTTGCCGATAGGCATTTCAAATATAGGTGCTTATAGGCAGTTTAGATGTAGTTTCCGATAGGCATTTCAAAAATTGATGCCGATAGGCATTTCAGATATAGGTGCCGATAGGCATTTCAGATATAGTTGCCGATTGGCATTTTAAAAACAGGTGCCGATTGGCATTTCAGATATAGAGGCCGATAGGTATTTCAAATATAGGTGTCGATAGGCATTTCAGATATGGTTGCCGATAGGCATTTCAAATATAGGGGCAGATAGGCATTTCAGATGTAGTTTCCAAAAGGCATTTCAAAAATAGGTGCCGATAGGCATTTCAGATATAGGTGCCGATAGGCATTTCAGATATAGGTGCCGATAGGCATTTAAGATATAGGTGCCGATAGGCATTCCAGATATGGTTGCCGATAGGCATTTCAAATATAGGTGCTGATAGGCATTTTAGATGTAGTTACCGATAGGCATTTTAAAAATTGATTCCGATAGGTATTTAAGATATAGGTGCCGATAGGCATTTCAGATATAGTTGCCGATTGGCATTTCAGATATAGTTGCCGATTGGCATTTTAAAAATAGGTGCCGATAGGCATTTCAGATATAGAAGCCGATAGGTATTTCAAATATAGGTGTCGATAGGCATTTCAGATATGGTTGCCGATAGGCATTTTAAATATAGGTGCTGATAGGCATTTCAGATGTAGTTTCCGATAGGCAAATAAAAAAATAGGTGCCGATAGGCATTTCAGATATAGGTGCCGATAGGCATTTCAGATATAGTTGCCGATTGGCATTTTAAAAATAGGTGCCGATAGGCATTTTAGATGTAGTTTCCGATAGGCATTTCAAAAATAGGTGCCGATAGGCATTTCAGATATAGGTGCCGATAGGCATATCAGATATAGTTGCCGATTGGAATTTAAAATATAGGTGCCGGTAGGCATTTCAAATATAGGTGTCGATAGGCATTTCAGATATGAATGCCGAAAGGCATTTCAGATATAGGTGCCGATAGGCATTTCTGATGTGGTTGCCGATAGGCATTTTAAAAATAGGTGTCGATAGGCAATTCAGATATGGTTGCCGATAGGCATTTCAAATATAGGTGCTGATAGGCATTTCAAATGTAGTTTCCGATAGGCATTTCAAAAATAGGTGCCGATAGGCATTTCAGATATAGGTGCCGATAGGCATTTCAGATATAGTTGCCGATTGGCATTTTAAAAATAGGTGCCGATAGGCATTTCAGATATAGAAGCCGATAGGCATTTCAAATATAGGTGCCGATAGGCATTCCAGATATGGTTGCCGATAGGCATTTCAAATATAGGTGCTGATAAGCATTTCAGATGTAGTTTACGATAGGCATTTCAAAAATAGGTGCCGATAGGCATTTCAGATATAGGTGCCGATAGGCATTTCAGATATAGTTGCCAATTGGCATTTTAAAAATAGGTGCCGATAGGCATTTCAGATATAGAAGCCGATAGGCATTTCAAATATAGGTGCCGATAGGCATTCCAGATATGGTTGCCGATAGGCATTTCAAATATAGGTGCTTATAGGCAGTTTAGATGTAGTTTCCGATAGGCATTTCAAAAATTGATGCCGATAGGCATTTCAGATATAGGTGCCGATAGGCATTTCAGATATAGTTGCCGATTGGCATTTTACAAACATGTGCCGATAGGCATTTTAGATATAGAGGCCGATAGGTATTTCAAATATAGGTGTCGATAGGCATTTCAGATATGGTTGCCGATAGGCATTTCAAATATAGGGGCAGATAGGCATTTCAGATGTAGTTTCCGAAAGGCATTTCAAAAATAGGTGCCGATAGGCATTTCAGATATAGGTGCCGATAGGCATTTCAGATATAGGCGCCGATAGGCATTTAAGATATAGGTGCCGATAGGCATTCCAGATATGGTTGCCGATAGGCATTTCAAATATAGGTGCTGATAGGCATTTTAGATGTAGTTACCGATAGGCATTTCAAAAATTGATGCCGATAGGTATTTAAGATATAGGTGCCGATAGGCATTTCAGATATAGTTGCCGATTGGCATTTTAAAAATAGGTGCCGATAGGCATTTCAGATATAGAAGCCGATAGGTATTTCAAATATAGTTGTCGATAGGCATTTCAGATATGGTTGCCGATAGGCATTTTAAATATAGGTGCTGATAGGCATTTCAGATGTAGTTTCCGATAGGCAAATAAAAAAATAGGTGCCGATAGGCATTTCAGATATAGGTGCTGATATGCATTTCAGATATAGTTGCCGATTGGCATTTTAAAAATAGGTGCCGATAGGCATTTTAGATGTAGTTTCCGATAATCATTTCAAAAATAGGTGCCGATAGGCATTTCAGATATAGGTGCCGATAGGCATATCAGATATAGTTGCCGATAGGCATTTAAAATATAGGTGCCGATAGGCATTTCAAATATAGGTGTCGATAGGCATTTCAGATATGAATGCCGAAAGGCATTTCAGATTTAGGTGCCGATAGGCATTTCTGATGTGGTTGCCGATAGGCATTTCAAATATAGGTGCTGATAGGCATTTCAGATGTAGTTTCCGATAGGCATTTCAAAAATAGGTGTCGATAGGCATTTCAGATATAGGTGCCGATAGGCATTTCAGATATAGTTGCCGATTGGCATTTTAAAAATATGTGCCGATAGGCATTTCAGATATAGAAGCCGGTAGGCATTTCAAATATAGGTGCCGATAGGCATTCCAGATATGGTTGCCGATAGGCATTTCAAATATAGGTGCTGATAGGCATTTCAGATGTAGTTTCCGATAGGCATTTCAAAAATAGGTGCCGATAGGCATTTCAGATATAGGTGCCGATAGGCATTTCAGACATGGTTGCCGATTGGCATTTTATAAATAGGTGTCGATAGGCATTTCAGATATAGAAGCCGATAGGCATTTCAAATATAGGTGCCGATAGGCATTCCAGATATGGTTGCCGATAGGCATTTCAAATATATATGCTGATAGGCATTTCAGATGTAGTTTCCGATAGGCATTTCAAAAATAGGTGCCGATAGGCATTTCAGATATAGGTGCCGAAGGGCATTTCAGATATAGTTGCCGATTGGCATTTTAAAAATAGGTGCCGATAGGCATTTCAGATATAGAAGCCGATAGGCATTTTAAATATAGGTGCTGATAGGCATTCCAGATATGGTTGCCGATAGGCATTTCAAATATAGGTGCTGATAGGCATTTCAGATGTAGTTTCCGATAGGCATTTAAAAAATTGGTGCCGATAGGCATTTCAGATATAGGTGCCGATAGGCATTTTAGATATAGTTGCCGATTGGCATTTTAAAAATAGGTGCCGATAGGCATTTCAGATATAGAAGCCGATAGGTATTTCAAATATAGGTGTCGATAGGCAATTCAGATATGGTTGCCGATAGGCATTTCAAATATAGGTGCTGATAGGCATTTCAAATGTAGTTTCCGATAGGCATTTCAAAAATAGGTGCCGATAGGCATTTCAGATATAGGTGCCGATAGGCATTTCAGATATAGTTGCCGATTGGGATTTTAAAAATAGGTGCCGATAGACATTTCAGATATAGAAGCCGATAGGCATTTCAAATATAGGTGCCGATAGGCATTCCAGATATGGTTGCCGATAGGCATTTCAAATATAGGTTCTGATAAGCATTTCAGATGTAGTTTACGATAGGCATTTCAAAAATAGGTGCCGATAGGCATTTCAGATATAGGTGCCGATAGGCATTTCAGATATAGTTGCCGATTGGCATTTTAAAAATAGGTGCCGATAGGCATTTCAGATATAGAAGCCGATAGGTATTTCAAATATAGGTGTCGATAGGCAATCCAGATATGGTTGCCGATAGGCATTTCAAATATAGGAGCAGATAGGCATTTCAGATGTAGTTTCCGAAAGGCATTTCAAAAATAGGTGCCGATAGGCATTTCAGATATAGGTGCCGATAGGCATTTCAGATATAGGTGCCGATAGGCATTTCAGATATAGTTGCGGATTGGCATTTTAAAAATAGGTGCCGATAGGCATTTCAGATATAGAAGCCGATAGGCATTTTAAATATAGGTGCCGATAGTCATTTCAGATATAGTTGCCAATTGGCATTTTAAAAATAGGTGTCGATAGGCATTTCAGATATTGTTGCCGATTGGCATTTTAAAAATGGGTGCCGATAGGCATTTCAGATATAGAAGCCGATAGGCATTTCAAATATAGGTGCCGATAGACATTCCAGATATGGTTGCCGATAGGCATTTCAAATATAGGAGCTGATAGGCATTTCAGATGTAGTTTTCGATAGGCATTTCAAAAATAGGTGCCGATAGGCATTTCAGATATAGAAGCCGATAGGCATTTCAAATATAGGTGCCGATAGGCATTCCAGATATAGTTGCCGATAGGCATTTCAAATATAGGTGCTAATAGGCATTTCAGACCTAGTTTCCGAATGGCATTTAAAAAATTGGTGCCGATAGGCATTTCAGATATAGGTGCCGATAGGCATTTCAGATATAGCAGCCGATAAGCATTTCAGATATGGTTGCCGATTGGCATTTTAAAAATAGGTGCCGATAGGCATTTCAAATATAGAAGCCGATAGGTATTTCAAATATAGGTGTCGATAGGCATTTCAGATATAGGTGCCGATAGGCATTTCAGATATAGTTGCCGATTGGCATTTTAAAAATAGGTGCCGATAGGCATTTCAGATATAGAAGCCGATAGGTATTTCAAATATAGGTGTCGATAGGCATTTCAGATATGGTTGCCGATAGGCATTTCAAATATAGGTGCTGCTAGGCATTTCAGATGTAGTTTCCGTTGCGCATTTCAAAAATAGGTGCCGATAGGCATTTCAGATATAGAAGCCGATAGGTATTTCAAATATAGGTGTCGATAGGCATTTCAGATATGGTTGCCGATAGGCATTTCAAATATAGGTGCTGCTAGGCATTTCAGATGTAGTTTCCGTTGCGCATTTCAAAAATAGGTGCCGATAGGCATTTCAGATATAGTTGCCAATTGGCATTTTAAAAAATAAGTGCCGATAAGCATTTCAGATATAGAAGCCGATAGGCATTTCAAATATAGGTGGCGATAGGCATTCCAGATATGGTTGCCGATAGGCATTTCAAATATAGGTGCTGATAGGCATTTTAGATGTAGTTTCCGATAGGCATTTCAAAAATTGATGCCGATAGGCATTTAAGATATAGGTGCCGATAGGCATTTCAGATATAGTTGCCGATTGGCATTTTAAAAATAGGTGCCGATAGGCATTTTAGATATAGAAGCCGATAGGTATTTCAAATATAGGTGCTGATAGGCATTTCAGATGTAGTTTCCGATAGGCAAATAAAAAAATAGGTGCCGATAGGCATTTCAGATATAGGTGCCGATAGGCATTTCAGATATAGTTGCCGATTGGCATTTTAAAAATAGGTGCCGATAGGCATTTTAGATGTAGTTTCCGATAGGCATATCAAAAATAGGTGCCGATAGGCATTTCAGATATAGGTGCCGATAGGCATATCAGATATAGTTGCCGATAGGCATTTAAAATATAGGTGCCGATAGGCATTTCAAATATAGGTGTCGATAGGCATTTCAGATATGAATGCGGAAAGGCAATTTAGATATAGGTGCCGATAGGCATTTCTGATGTGGTTGCCGATAGGCATTTCAAATATAGGTGCTGATAGGCATTTCAGATGTAGTTTCCGATAGGCATTTCAAAAATAGGTATCGATAGGCATTTCAGATATAGGTGCTGATAGGCATTTCAGATATAGTTGCCGATTGGCATTTTAAAAATAGGTGCCGATAGGCATTTCAAATATAGGTGCTGATAGGCATTTCAGATGTAGTTTCCGATAGGCAAATAAAAAAATAGGTGCCGATAGGCATTTCAGATATAGGTGCCGATAGGCATTTCAGATATAGTTGCCGATTGGCATTTTAAAAATAGGTGCCGATAGGCATTTTAGATGTAGTTTCCGATAGGCATATCAAAAATAGGTGCCGATAGGCATTTCAGATATAGGTGCCGATAGGCATATCAGATATAGTTGCCGATAGGCATTTAAAATATAGGTGCCGATAGGCATTTCAAATATAGGTGTCGATAGGCATTTCAGATATGAATGCGGAAAGGCAATTTAGATATAGGTGCCGATAGGCATTTCTGATGTGGTTGCCGATAGGCATTTCAAATATAGGTGCTGATAGGCATTTCAGATGTAGTTTCCGATAGGCATTTCAAAAATAGGTATCGATAGGCATTTCAGATATAGGTGCTGATAGGCATTTCAGATATAGTTGCCGATTGGCATTTTAAAAATAGGTGCCGATAGGCATTTCAGATATAGAAGCCGATAGGCATTTGAAATATAGGTGCCGATAGGCATTCTAGATATGGTTGCCGATAGGCATTTCAAATATAGGTGCTGATAGGCATTTCAGATGTAGTTTCCGATAGGCATTTCAAAAATAGGTGCCGATAGGCATTTCAGATATAGGTGCCGATAGGCATTTCAGACATGGTTGCCGATTGGCATTTTAAAAATAGGTGCCGATAGGCATTCCAGATATAGAAGCCGGTAGGCATTTCAAATATAGGTGCCGATAGGCATTCCAGATATGGTTGCCGATAGGCATTTTAAAAAATAGGTGCTGATAGGCATTTCAGATGTAGTTTCCGATAGGCATTTCAAGAATAGGTGCCGATAGGCATTTCAGATATAGGTGCCGATAGGCATTTCAGATATTGTTGCCGATTGGCATTTTAAAAATAGGTGCCGATAGGCATTTCAGATATAGAAGCCAAAAGGCATTTTAAATATAGGTGCCGATAGGCATTCCAGATATGGTTGCCGATAGGCATTTCAAATATAGGTGCTGATAGGCATTTCAGAAGTAGTTTCCGATAGGCATTAAAAAAATTGGTGCCGATAGACATTTCAGATATAGGTGCCGATAGGCATTTCAGATATAGTTGCCGATTGGCATTTTAAAAATAGGTGCCGATAGGCATTTCAGATATAGAAGCCGATAGGTATTTCAAATATAGGTGTCGATAGGCAATCCAGATATGGTTGCCGATAGGCATTTCAAATATAGGTGCTGATAGGCATTTCAAATGTAGTTTCCGATAGGCATTTCAAAAATAGGTGCCGATAGGCATTTCAGATATAGGTGCCGATAGGCATTTCAGATATAGTTGCCGATTGGCATTTTAAAAATAGGTGCCGATAGGCATTTCAGATATAGAAGCCGATAGGCATTTCAAATATAGGTGCCGATAGGCATTCCAGATATGGTTGCCGATAGGCATTTCAAAAATAGGTGCTGATAAGCATTTCAGATGTAGTTTACGATAGGCATTTCAAAAATAGGTGCCGATAGGCATTTCAGATATAGGTGCCGATAGGCATTTCAGATATAGTTGCCAATTGGCATTTTAAAAATAGGTGCCGATTGGCATTTCAGATATAGAAGCCGATAGCCATTTCAAATATAGGTGCCGATAGGCATTCCAGATATGGTTGCCGATAGGCATTTGAAATATAGGTGCTTATAAGCAGTTTAGATGTAGTTTCCGATAGGCATTTCAAAAATTGATGCCGATAGGCATTTCAGATATAGGTGCCGATAGGCATTTCAGATATAGTTGCCGATTGGCATTTTAAAAACAGGTGCCGATAGGCATTTCAGATATAGAGGCCGATAGGTATTTCAAATATAGGTGTCGATAGGCATTTCAGATATGGGTGCCGATAGGCATTTTAAATATAGGTGCTGATAGGCATTTCAGATGTAGTTTCCGATAGGCATTTCAAAAATTGATGCCGATAGGCATTTCAGATATGGGTGCCGATAGGCATTTCAGATATAGGTGCCGATAGGCATTTCAGATATAGGTGCCGATAGGCATTCCAGATATGGTTGCCGATAGGCATTTCAAATATAGGTGCTGATAGGCATTTTAGATGTAGTTTCCGATAGGCAATTCAAAAATTGATGCCGATAGGCATTTAAGATATAGGCGCCGAAAGGCATTTCAGATATAGTTGCCGATTGGCATTTTAAAAATAGGTGCCGATAGGCATTTCAGATATAGAAGCCGTTAGGTATTTCAAATATAGGTGTCGATAGGCTTTTCAGATATGGTTGCCGATAGGCATTTTAAATATAGGTGCTGATAGGCATTTCAGATGTAGTTTCCGATAGGCAAATAAAAAAATAGGTGCCGATAGGCATTTCAGATATAGGTGCCGATAGGCATATCAGATATAGTTGCCGATAGGCATTTAAAATATAGGTGCCGATAGGCATTTCAAATATAGGTGTCGATAGGCGTTTCAGATATGAATGCCGAAAGGCATTTCAGATATAGGTGCCGATAGGCATTTCTGATGTGGTTGCCGATAGGCATTTCAAATATAGGTGCTGATAGGCATTTCAGATATAGTTTCCGATAGGCATTTCAAAAATAGGTGTCAATAGGCATTTCAGATATAGGTGCCGATAGGCATTTCAGATATAGTTGCCGATTGGCATTTTAAAAATAGGTGCCGATAGGCATTTCAGATATAGAAGCCGATAGGCATTTCAAATATAGGTGCCGATAGGCATTCCAGATATGGTTGCCGATAGGCATTTCAAATATAGGTGCTGATAGGCATTTCAGATGTAGTTTCCGATAGGCATTTAAAAAATTGGTGCCGATAGGTATTTCAGATATAGGTGCCGATAGGCATTTCAGATAAAGTTGCCGATTGGCATTTCAAAAATAGGTGCCGATAGGCATTTCAGATATAGAAGCCGATAGGTCTTTCAAATATAGGTGTCGATAGGCAATTCAGATATGGTTGCCGATAGGCATTTCAAATATAGGTGCTGATAGGCATTTCAAATGTAGTTTTCGATAGGCATTTCAAAAATAGGTGCCGATAGGCATTTCAGATATAGGTGCCGATAGGCATTTCAGATATAGTTGCCGATTGGCATTTTAAAAATAGGTGCCGATAGGCATTTCAGATATAGAAGCCGATAGGCATTTCAAATATAGGTGCCGATAGGCATTCCAGATATGGTTGCCGATAGGCATTTCAAATATAGGTGCTGATAAGCATTTCAGATGTAGTTTACGATAGGCATTTCAAAAATAGGTGCCGATAGGCATTTCAGATATAGGTGCCGATAGGCATTTCAGATATAGTTGCCGATTGGCATTTTAAAAATAGGTGCCGATAGGCATTTCAGATATAGAAGCCGATAGGCATTTCAAATATAGGTGCCGATAGGCATTCCAGATATGGTTGCCGATAGGCATTTCAAAAATAGGTGCTGATAAGCATTTCAGATGTAGTTTACGATAGGCATTTCAAAAATAGGTGCCGATAGGCATTTCAGATATAGGTGCCGATAGGCATTTCAGATATAGTTGCCAATTGGCATTTTAAAAATAGGTGCCAATTGGCATTTCAGATATAGAAGCCGATAGCCATTTAAAATATAGGTGCCGATAGGCATTCCAGATATGGTTGCCGATAGGCATTTGAAATATAGGTGCTTATAGGCAGTTTAGATGTAGTTTCCGATATGCATTTCAAAAATTGATGCCGATAGGCATTTCAGATATAGGTGCCGATAGGCATTTCAGATATAGTTGCCGATTGGCATTTTAAAAACAGGTGCCGATAGGCATTTCAGATATAGAGGCCGATAGGTATTTCAAATATAGGTGTCGATAGGCATTTCAGATATGGTTGCCGATAGGCATTTCAAATATAGGAGCAGATAGGCATTTCAGATGTAGTTTCCGAAAGGCATTTCAAAAATAGGTGCCGATAGGCATTTCAGATATGGTTGCCGATAGGCATTTCAGATATAGGTGCCGATAGGCATTTCAGATATAGGTGCCAATAGGCATTCCAGATATGGTTGCCGATAGGCATTTCAAATATAGGTGCTGATAGGCATTTTAGATGTAGTTTCCGAGAGGCATTTCAAAAATTGATGCCGATAGGCATTTAAAATATAGGTGCCGATAGGCATTTCAGATATAGTTGCCGATTGGCATTTTAAAAATAGGTGCCGATAGGCATTTCAGATATAGAAGCCGATAGGTATTTCAAATATAGGTGTCGATAGGCATTTCAGATATAGGTGCCGATAGGCATATCAGATATAGTTGCCGATAGGCATTTAAAATATAGGTGCCGATAGGCATTTCAAATATAGGTGTCGATAGGCATTTCAGATATGAATGCCGAAAGGCATTTCAGATATAGGTGCCGATAGGCATTTCTGATGTGGTTGCCGATAGGCATTTCAAATATAGGTGCTGATAGGCATTTCAGATGTAGTTTCCGATAGGCATTTCAAAAATAGGTGTCAATAGGCATTTCAGATATAGGTGCCGATAGGCATTTCAGATATAGTTGCCGATTGGCATTTTAAAAATAGGTGCCGATAGGCATTTCAGATATAGAAGCCGATAGGCATTTCAAATATAGGTGCCGATAGGCATTCCAGATATGGTTGCCGATAGGCATTTCAAATATAGGTGCTGATAGGCATTTCAGATGTAGTTTCCGATAGGCATTTCAAAAATAGGTGCCGATAGGCATTTCAGATATAGGTGCCGATAGGCATTTCAGAAATAGTTGCCGATTGGCATTTTAAAAATAGGTGCCGATAGGCATTTCAGATATAGAAGCCGTTAGGCATTTTAAATATAGGTGCCGATAGGCATTCCAGATATGGTTGCCGATAGGCATTTCAAATATAGGTGCTGATAGGCATTTCAGATGTAGTTTCCGATAGGCATTTAAAAAATTGGTGCCGATAGGTATTTCAGATATAGGTGCCGATAGGCATTTCAGATATAGTTGCCGATTGGCATTTTAAAAATAGGTGCCGATAGGCATTTCAGATATAGAAGCCGATAGGTATTTCAAATATAGGTGTCGATAGGCAATTCAGATATGGTTGCCGATAGGCATTTCAAATATAGGTGCTGATAGGCATTTCAAATGTAGTTTTCGATAGGCATTTCAAAAATAGGTGCCGATAGGCATTTCAGATATAGGTGCCGATAGGCATTTCAGATATAGTTGCCGATTGGCATTTTAAAAATAGGTGCCGATAGGCATTTCAGATATAGAAGCCGATAGGCATTTCAAATATAGGTGCCGATAGGCATTCCAGATATGGTTGCCGATAGGCATTTCAAATATAGGTGCTGATAAGCATTTCAGATGTAGTTTACGATAGGAATTTCAAAAATAGGTGCCGATAGGCATTTCAGATATAGGTGCCGATAGGCATTTCAGATATAGTTGCCAATTGGCATTTTAAAAATAGGTGCCGATAGGCATTTCAGATATAGAAGCCGATAGGCATTTCAAATATAGGTGCCGATAGGCATTCCAGATATGGTTGCCGATAGGCATTTCAAATATAGGTGCTTATAGGCAGTTTAGATGTAGTTTCCGATAGGCATTTCAAAAATTGATGCCGATAGGCATTTCAGATATAGGTGCCGATAGGCATTTCAGATATAGTTGCCGATTGGCATTTTAAAAACAAGTGCCGATAGGCTTTTCAGATATAGAGGCCGATAGGTATTTCAAATATAGGTGTCGATAGGCATTTCAGATATGGTTGCCGATAGGCATTTCAAATATAGGAGCAGATAGGCATTTCAGATGTAGTTTCCGAAAGGCATTTCAAAAATAGGTGCCGATAGGCATTTCAGATATAGGTGCCGATAGGCATTTCAGATATAGGTGCCGATAGGCATTTCAGATATAGTTGCGGATTGGCATTTTAAAAATAGGTGCCGATAGGCATTTCAGATATAGAAGCCGATAGGCATTTTAAATATAGGTGCCGATAGGCATTCCAGATATGGTTGCCGATAGGCATTTCAAATATAAGTGCTGATAGGCATTTCAGATGTAGTTTCCGATAGGCATTTCAAAAATAGGTACCGATAGGCATTTCAGATATAGGTGCCGATAGGCATTTCAGATATAGTTGCGGATTGGCATTTTAAAAATAGGTGTCGATAGGCATTTCAGATATTGTTGCCGATTGGCATTTTAAAAATGGGTGCCGATAGGCATTTCAGATATAGAAGCCGATAGGCATTTCAAATATAGGTGCCGATAGACATTCCAGATATGGTTGCCGATAGGCATTTCACATATAGGTGCCGATAGGCATTTCAGATATAGTTGCCGTTTGGCATTTTAAAAACAGGTGCCGATAGGCTTTTCAGTTATAGAGGCCGATAGGTATTTCAAATATAGGTGTCGATAGGCATTTCAGATATGGTTGCCGATAGGCATTTCAAATATAGGAGCAGATAGGCATTTCAGATGTAGTTTCCGAAAGGCATTTCAAAAATAGGTGCCGATAGGCATTTCAGATATAGGTGCCGATAGGCATTTCAGATATAGGTGCCGATAGGCATTTCAGATATAGTTGCGGATTGGCATTTTAAAAATAGGTGCCGATAGGCATTTCAGATATAGAAGCCGATAGGCATTTAAATATAGGTGCCGATAGGCATTCCAGATATGGTTGCCGATAGGCATTTCAAATATAAGTGCTGATAGGCATTTCAGATGTAGTTTCTGATAGGCATTTCAAAAATAAGTACCGATAGGCATTTCAGATATAGGTGCCGATAGGCATTTCAGATATAGTTGCGGATTGGCATTTTAAAAATAGGTGTCGATAGGCATTTCAGATATTGTTGCCGATTGGCATTTTAAAAATGGGTGCCGATAGGCATTTCAGATATAGAAGCCGATAGGCATTTCAAATATAGGTGCCGATAGACATTCCAGATATGGTTGCCGATAGGCATTTCACATATAGGTGCCGATAGGCATTTCAGATATAGTTGCCGATTGGCATTTTAAAAATAGGTGCCGATAGGCATTTCAGATATAGAAGCCGATAGGCATTTCAAATATAGGTGCTGATAGGCATTTCAGATGTAGCTTCCGATAGGCATTTCAAAAATAGGTGCCGATAGGCATTTCAGATATAGGTGCCGGTAGGCATTTCAGATATTGTTGCCAATTGGCATTTTGTAAAATAGGTGCCGACAGGCATTTCAGATAGAGAAGCCGACAGGCATTTCAAATATAGGTGCCGATAGGCATTCCAGATATGGTTGCCGATAGGCATTTCAAATATAGGTGCTGATAGGCATTTTTAATGTAGTTTCCGATAGGCATTTCAAAAATTGATGCCGATAGGCATGTCAGATATAGGTGCCGATAGGCATTTCAGATACAGTTGCCGATTGGCATTTTAAAAACACGTGCCGATAGGTATTTCAGATATAGAGGCCGATAGGTATTTCAAATATAGGTGGCGATAGGCATTTCAGATATGGTTGCCGATAGGCATTTCAAATATAGGAGCAGATAGGCATTTCAGATGTAGTTTCCGAAAGGCATTTCAAAAATAGGTGCCGATAGGCATTTCAGATATAGGTGCCGGTAGGCATTTCGGATATAGTTGCCGATTGGCATTTTAAAAATAGGTGCCGATTGGCATTTCAGATATAGAAGCCGATAGGCATTTCAAATATAGGTGCTGATAGGCATTTCAAATGTAGTTTCCGATAGGCATTTCAAAAATAGGTGCCGATAGGCATTTCAGATATAGGTGCCGATAGGCATTTCAGATATAGTTGCCGATTGGCATTTTAAAAATAGGTGCCGATAGGCATTTCAGATATAGAAGCCGATAGGCATTTCAAATATAGGTGCCGATAGGCATTCCAGATATGGTTGCCGATAGGCATTTCAAATATAGGTGCTGATAAGCATTTCAGATGTAGTTTACGATAGGCATTTCAAAAATAGGTGCCGATAGGCATTTCAGATATAGGTGCCGATAGGCATTTCAAATATAGGAGCAGATAGGCATTTCAGATGTAGTTTCCGAAAGGCATTTCAAAAATAGGTGCCGATAGGCATTTCAGATATAGGTGCCGATAGGCATTTCAGATACAGTTGCCGATTGGCATTTTAAAAACACGTGCCGATAGGTATTTCAGATATAGAGGCCGATAGGTATTTCAAATATAGGTGGCGATAGGCATTTCAGATATGGTTGCCGATAGGCATTTCAAATATAGGAGCAGATAGGCATTTCAGATGTAGTTTCCGAAAGGCATTTCAAAAATAGGTGCCGATAGGCATTTCAGATATAGGTGCCGATGGGCATTTCAAATATAGGTGCCGATAGGCATTTCAGATATAGTTGCGGATTGGCATTTTAAAAATAGGTGCCGATAGGCATTTCAGATATAGAAGCCGATAGGCATTTTAAATATAGGTGCCGATAGGCATTCCAGATATGGTTGCCGATAGGCATTTCAAATATAGGTGCTTATAGGCAGTTTAGATGTAGTTTCCGATAGGCATTTCAAAAATTGATGCCGATAGGCATATCAGATATAGGTGCCGATAGGCATTTCAGATATAGTTGCCGATTGGCATTTTAAAAACAGGTGCCGATAGGCTTTTCAGATATAGAGGCCGATAGGTATTTCAAATATAGGTGTCGATAGGCATTTCAGATATGGTTGCCGATAGGCATTTCAAATATAGGAGCAGATAGGCATTTCAGATGTATTTTCCGAAAGGCATTTTTAAAATAGGTGCCGATAGGCATTTCAGATATAGGTGCCGATGGGCATTTCAGATATAGGTGCCGATATGCATTTCAGATATATTTGCGGATTGGCATTTTAAAAATAGGTGCCGATAGGCATTTCAGATATAGAAGCCGATAGGCATTTTAAATATAGGTGCCGATAGGCATTCTAGATATGGTTGCCGATAGGCATTTCAAATATAAGTGCTGATAGGCATTTCAGATGTAGTTTCCGATAGGCATTTCAAAAATAGGTACCGATAGGCATTTTAGATAGAGGTGCCGATAGTCATTTCATATATAGTTGCCAATTGGCATTTTAAAAATAGGTGTCGATAGGCATTTCAGATATTGTTGCCGATTGGCATTTTAAAAATGGGTGCCGATAGGCATTTCAGATATAGAAGCCGATAGGCATTTCAAATATAGGTGCCGATAGACATTCCAGATATGGTTGCCGATAGGCATTTCAAATATAGGTGCTGATAGGCATTTCAGATGTAGTTTTCGATAGGCATTTCAAAAATAGGTGCCGATAGGCATTTCAGATATAGAAGCTGATAGGCATTTCAAATATAGGTGCCGATAGGCATTCCAGATATAGTTGCCGATAGGCATTTCAGATATAGGAGCCGATAGGCATTTCAGATATGGTTGCCGATTGGCATTTTAAAAATAGGTGCCGATAGGCATTTCAAACATAGAAGCCGATAGGTATTTCAAATATAGGTGTCGATAGGCATTTCAGATATGGTTGCCGATAGGCATTTCAAATATTGGTGCTGATAGGCATTTCAGATGTAGTTTTCGGTAGGCATTTCAAAAATAGGTGCCGATAGGCATTTCAGATATAGGTGCCGATAGGCATTACAGATATAGTTGCCGATTGGCATTTTAAAAATAGGTGCCGATAGGCATTTCAGATATAGAAGCCGATAGGCATTTCAAGTATAGGTGCCGATAGACATTCCAGATATGGTTGCCGATAGGCATTTTAAATATAGGTGCTGATAGGCATTTCAGATGTAGTTTCCGTTGCGCATTTCAAAAATAGGTGCAGATAGGCATTTCAGATATAGGTGCCGATAGGCATTTCAGATATAGTTGACGATTGGCATTTTAAAAATAGGTGTCGATAGGCATTTCAGATATAGAAGCCGATAGGCATTTCAAATATAGGTGCCGATAGGCATTCCAAATATGGCTGCCGATAGGCATTTTAAATATAGGTGCTGATAGGCATTCCATATGTAATTTCCGATAGGCATTTCAAAAATTGGTACCGATAGGCACTTCAGATATAGGTGCCGATAGGCATTTCAGATATAGAAGCCGATAGGTATTTAAAATATAGGTGCCGATAGGCATTTCAGATATAGAAGTTGATAGGCATTTAAAATATACGTGCCGATAGGCATTCCAGATATGGTTGCCGATAGGCATTTCAAATATAGGTGCTGATAGGCATTTCAGATGTAGTTTCCGATAGGCATTTCAAAAATCGGTGCCGATAGGCATTTCAGATATAGGTGCCGATAGGCATTTCAGATATAGTTGCCGATTGGCATTTTAAAAATAGGTGCCGATAGGCATTTCAGATATAGAAGCCGATAGGTATTTCAAATATAGGTGTCGATAGGCATTTCAGATATGGTTGCCGATAGGCATTTCAAATATAGGTGCTGATAGGCATTTCAGATGTAGTTTCCGTTGCGCATTTCAAAAATAGGTGCCGATAGGCATTTCAGATATAGGTGCCGATAGGCATTTGAGATATAGTTGACGATTGGCATTTTAAAAATAGGTGTCGATAGGCATTTCAGATATAGAAGCCGATAGGCATTTCAAATATAGGTGCCGATAGGCATTCCAAATATGGTTGCCGATAGGCATTTTAAATATAGGTGCTGATAGGCATTCCATATGTAGTTTCCGATAGGCATTTCAAAAATAGGTGTCGATAGGCATTTCAGATATAGGTGTCGATAGGCATTTCAGATATAGGTGTCGATAGGCATTTCAGATATAGGTGTCGATAGGCATTTCAGATATAGGTGTCGATAGGCATTTCAGATAGAGGTGTCGATAGGCATTTCCGATAGAGGTGTCGATAGGCATTTCAGATATAGGTGTCGATAGGCATTTCAGATATAGGTGTCGATAGGCATTTCAGATATAGGTGCCGATAGGCATTTCAGATATAGTTGCTGATTGGCATTTTAAAAATAGGTGCCGATAGGCATTTCAGATATAGAAGCCGATAGGCATTTCAAATATAAGTGCTGATAGATATTTCAGATGTAGTTTCCGATAGGCATTTCAAAAATAATAATAATAATAATAATAATAATTTCTTTATTAGGGTTCGGACAAGCCAATGTGGCTATCTAGTCCGCCCTCTACTAAAAACGATACATATATAGTACATTAATATAAAATATTTAAAACACTTTAAAAATCAGTATACTAGACATATTAAAATTAACATTTTAAACATCAACATTAATAACGACAAAGAAAAATGTAATCAACATAATAAGTTCAGTGGTTTGTAATGTATGTACATAGTCGGCAAGGTATATCAAGTTAAGCTGAAATAGATAAAATATGTTTCTTGCATTCTCGTTTAAATCCACTGTCGCTATACACCAAACGTATATGTAGAGGTAGTTCATTCCACAAACGTGGCCCGGTAACATAGAATGAGGTGGCTCCTATCGTAGTCTTACTTAAAGGTATCTCTAACTCATAGTTGTTTCTAGTGTGGTAGTCATGATACTGCTGAGTGTATTTGATGTTATCATACAAATAAGAGGGTTCTGAAGATAACACTATGTTATGTACAAGAGTTAACAAATGCACTATCCTCATTTGCTCCATGTTAAGGATACCGAAGCTTTTTAAATAGGGTTGTATATGGTCACGTTTGTATATTTTAAAAGCAAAACGCATGCAAGAATTCTGAACTTTTTGTATTTTATAGTTTAGTTGACGACTTATGCCATGGTAAACTACGTCACAGTATGCAAACACTGACAATATTAAAGAGTTGACTAATTTTATTTTTACGGATTCACTTAATGTGTTCACGAACCGATACAAACACTTTAACTTAAAATAAGCCTTCTGACACAAACTATTTATATGGCATTCCCATTTGAGCGCACTATCAATAATCACTCCTAAGTTTTTCGCAGTGTTTACGTAGCCAAGTGACGTGCCACATACCATTATTGGCGGCGCAGAAGAGAAAAGTTCGATGTTATGTTGTGAACCAATAGCTAAAGCAACAGTTTTTGTAGGGTTGATGTTTAGACAGTGAGCCTCTGACCAGACTTGAAGTGATTTTAAATCATCATTTACATTTCGTATGGCGGCGTGTAAATTCGTTTTAGGAAATGTTATGAATATTTGCGTGTCGTCAGCATATTGGTGAACTGAGCAGTTTTTAATTACTGAGCTTAAATTTACTACATACAAATTAAATAGCAAAGGTCCCAGTATACTTCCTTGCGGGACACCGCTGTTGATGGTCAGCAAATCTGAAAAGTTTTGTTGCCCTTGATGCAAGATTTTAGTTTTGTGTGTTCTATTTGATAAGTATGCTGCGAACCATTTAATAGTTGAAGCGGAAAAACCATAGGCACTAAACTTAGCTAACAGGAGATCATGATTTATTAAATCAAATGCTTTACTATAATCAAGAAGCACAAGTACTCCAAGATGACCAGCATCCAAACACTTTTTAAATTCACCTGTTACAGCTAAGAGTGCAGTACAAGTACTGTGTTGCTTACGAAAACCAGATTGACACTGGGATAAAATGCTGTGAGTAGTAATATAGGTAGTCACTTGATTGAACACAATAATTTCTAAAACTTTTGAAAGGACTGATAATATGCTAATTGGGCGCAGGTCTTTATAAGTAGTGGGATTTTTGCATTTGTTCAGTGGAGTGATAATTGCCTCCTTCCACAGTAACGGGAAGGTACCCGACGTAACTGAAAAGTTTATTATGCACGTTATTGAACGTAAACAGAAAGGAAGACACAACAATATATGATCAATGTTGAAATCGTCGCTGCCTTGAGCTTTGCTTTTTATGGAAAGAATTGCTTCAATAATATCAGTATCATCTACGCACTTTAAATCGAAAACGTTAGTTGACTGAGTTGCTAGTGTTCGGTTTATTTCGTGAATTGTTAGTGGACTAGGCGCATTAGTTGTAAAAATATTAAATGATTTATTGATTTCTTCAACGTTACACAAGTGATCTGGCAAGTGACTATTGCTATTAGTGTTAGCGCTATGAACATCAAGTCTTTTGAGCTCTTTCCAAAGTTTACTTGAATTATTTACATTTTGGTTGATGCGCAAATTAAACCAGTCATTTTTGGCTTCTCTAATAGCCCGTCTGGCGTGTGTACGACACCGACGAAAGTATAACCAGTCCTCTTGACTTTTAGTCCTCCGAAACTTTAGCCACGCATTATTTTTATGTCGCACAAGTAACTGTAGGTCACGATGAAACCATGGTTGTTTTTTAGTTGTTACAGTCCGTGTTTTTAAAGGCGCATGTGTATCCAAGAGACAGTTAATATTTTTATTTAAATAAGCAACCTTATCATCAATTGTCAACATTCCATTGATGCCTTCCCAATCAATATTTACAGCGTCAAAAGCAAATAGCTCATAATTAAATCCAGTAAAATCTCTATAACGTACTGTCGGTTTATGTTGGTGTGGCAAATCGACTGCATATTCAATATTAATAACATTATGGTCACTATTTCCTATCGGAGGTTGTTGCTTAAGTTCTTTAATTAAATCTGTATTAGTTACAAATACTAAATCAATTAATGTTCCTGATGTTGTCGTGATTCTAGTGGGATCAGAGACCACTTGATGGAAATTATGTGTGAAAAAAATATCAGTTAAAAACTTGGACTGAATATTTTGATTGATTAGGTCGACATTGAAATCACCAATACATATCACGTGTCGATATTTCAAGTAAACGTGTCTCAAATTACTTTCCAATAGTTCAAGTTCCTGTCTAGGAGAGTGAGGCGGACGATAGATAATCCCAAGAATCATTGATTCTACACCAACTGCTATTTTCACCCACAACTGTTCGACTAGATTACTGGGTAATGACAGATTCACACATTTAAAAGTGGTTTTAATATATAATGCTAATCCACCTCCTCTTCCTTCTGGTCTGTCACATCTAATTAGTGAATATAACGGAATAATAAGGGAATTGTAATCCATATTTGGATACAGCCAAGTTTCAGTGATACAAAATATGTCATATTGCTGCACTACGGGAATTAAAAAATCCAAATTAGACATAAGCGATCTAATGTTTGTATATCCTATTTTAAGTTTCTTCTCCCTACCATGATTAGTTAGTTTTTTAACGAAACTATTTTTGGTTGACCTTTTACGTATCGAATGGTAATGTTAGTCTCACCGTTAATTTTCCGTTCTTCAAGCTCATTCCTAAAGTCTTTCAAATAATCTCTTTGACGAGGAGTTAGGTCATTTTTTATTGTTACATTTTGTGATAGTACATTACTGAATCGCTTCCTATTTTTAAAAATCATCATAGCATCAACATCAGTTGCCATAATTACTTTTAATGGCCTAGGTCTATCAAAAGACACTCCCAATCGGAACATTTGTATGCCATCAAACATATTTCCCGGTACTAATTTATTAAAAATATCGTGAACTGCATCGGAATCATTCTTATTTCTTTCTTCAACAGATTTATCAGTATCCTCAGGTAAGCCAAAAATAATTAGATTCTTGCTACGATTGTTTCTGTCACTGACCTCGGCTACTACATCCTCAAAAGTATAATCTAACGAATTATTTGGAACATTTTTAAGGTGGGATTTCATATTCTGTATTTCATTTTTCAACTCTAAAATCATAGCTTTAAGAGATGATATATCATTGTCAGTCGAAGCGCAAGCCTGACACTCCCACTTGATTGTTCTCTTTCCGGATCGAAGGCATCGAAATTCTGGTTCGGAAGTTCCAACACAAGTGTAGTGAAATCGTCGTTTGCAGCTATCACAAGAAATTTTTGCGTTGTCATCAGCTTTAGTGTTGCAAACAGCACACGCTGACATTTCGAACATGAACTAGCTATAACTATAATTACTGAAAGACTGATATAATTTGAAGGTTAACCTGAACGCACACTTTATTAACCTCAAAATAAAACTTGAATATTAAAATTAAGATAAAAAAGTAACAAAAGTCGTGATCCGAACTATTTCTATTCCAGAGAACGCACAACTCACTGAGGTAACTACTCAATAAAAATAATCGCAAACTTTTTTAATTTAACGTGAATTTAAAACATAACTTCAGACAATTGTAATTTATGCACTATGTATCGTAACAAATACTTATAGGTGTCGATAGGCATTTTAGATATAGGTGTCGATAGGCATTTCAGATATAGGTGTCGATAGGCATTTCAGATATAGGTGTCGATAGGCATTTCAGATATAGGTGTCGATAGGCATATCAGATATGACTGCCGATAGGCATTTCAAATATAGGTGCTGATAGGCATTTCAGATATAGGTGTCGATAGGCATTTCAGATATAGGTGTCAATAGGCATTTCAGATATAGGTGTCGATAGGCATTTCAGATATAGGTGTCGATAGGCATTTCAGATATAGGTGTCGATAAGCATTTCAGATATAGGTGTTGATAGGCATTTCAGATATAGGTGCCGATAGGCATTTTAGATATAGTTGCCGATTGGCATTTTAAAAAAAAGTGCCGATAGGCATTTCAGATATAGAAGCCGATAGGCATTTTAAATATAGGTGCCGATAGGCATTCCAGATATGGTTGCCGATAGGCATTTCAAATATAGGTGCTGATAGGCATTTCAGATGTAGTTTCCGATCGGCATTTCAAAAATAGGTGTCGATAGGCATTTCAGATATAGGTGTCGATAGGCATTTCAGATATAGGTGTCGATAGGCATTTCAGATATAGTTGCCGATTGGCATTTTAAAAATAGGTGCCGATAGGCATTTCAGATATAGAAGCCTTTAGGCATTTCAAATATAGGTGCCGATAGGCATTCCAGATATGGTTGCCGATAGGCATTTCAGATATAGTTGCCGATTGGCATTTTAAAAATAGGTGCCGATAGGCATTTCAGATATAGAAGCCGATAGGCATTTCAAATATAGGTGCCGATAGGCATTCCAGATATGGTTGCCGATAGGCATTTCAAATATAGGTGCTGATAGGCATTTCAGATGTAGTTTCCGATAGGCATTTCAAAAATAGGTGTCGATAGGCATTTCAGATATAGGTGTCGATAGGCATTTCAGATATAGGTGTCGATAGGCATTTTAGATATAGGTGTCGATAGGCATTTCAGATATAGGAGCAGATAGGCATTTCAGATGTAGTTTACGAAAGGCATTTCAAAAATAGGTGCCGATAGGCATTTCAGATATAGGTGCCGATGGGTATTTCAGATATAGGTGCCGATAGGCATTTCAGATATAGTTGCGGATTGGCATTTTAAAAATAGGTGCCGATAGGCGTTTCAGATATAGAAGCCGATAGGCATTTTAAATATAGGTGCCGATAGGCATTCCAGATATGGTTGCCGATAGGCATTTCAAATATAGGTGCTTATAGGCAGTTTAGATGTAGTTTCCGATAGGCATTTCAAAAATTGATGCCGATAGGCATATCAGATATAGGTGCCGATAGGCATTTCAGATATAGTTGCCGATTGGCATTTTAAAAACAGGTGCCGATAGGCTTTTCAGATATAGAGGCCGATAGGTATTTCAAATATAGGTGTCGATAGGCATTTCAGATATGGTTGCCGATAGGCATTTCAAATATAGGAGCAGATAGGCATTTCAGATGTAGTTTCCGAAAGGCATTTCAAAAATAGGTGCCGATAGGCATTTAAGATATAGGTGCCGATGGGCATTTCAGATATAGGTGCCGATAGGCATTTCAGATATAGTTGCGGATTGGCATTTTAAAAATAGGTGCCGATAGGCATTTCAGATATAGAAGCCGATAGGCATTTTAAATATAGGTGCCGATAGGCATTCCAGATATGGTTGCCGATAGGGCATTTCAAATATAAGTGCTGATAGGCATTTCAGATATAGTTGCTGATTGGCATTTTAAAAATAGGTGCCGATAGGCATTTCAGATATAGAAGCCGATAGGCATTTCAAATATAGGTGCTGATAGATATTTCAGATGTAGTTTCCGATAGGCATTTCAAAAATAGGTGTCGATAGGCATTTCAGATATAGGTGTCGATAGGCATTTCAGATATAGGTGTCGATAGGCATTTCAGATATAGGTGTCGATAGGCATTTCAGATATAGGTGTCGATAGGCATTTCAGATATAGGTGTCGATAGGCATTTCAGATATAGGTGTCGATAGGCATTTTAGATATAGGTGTCGATAGGCATTTCAGATATAGGTGCCGATAGGCATTTCAGATATAGTTGCCGATTGGCATTTTAAAAATAGGTGCCGATAGGCATTTCAGATATAGAAGCCGATAGGCATTTCAAATATAGGTGCCGATAGGCATTCCAGATATGGTTGCCGATAGGCATTTCAAATATAGGTGCTGATAGGCATTTCAGATGTAGTTTCCGATAGGCATTTTAAAAGTAGGTGTCGATAGGCATTTCAGATATAGGTGTCGATAGGCATTTCAGATATAGGTGTCGATAGGCATTTCAGATATGATTGCCGATAGGCATTTCAAATATAGGTGCTGATAGGCATTTCAGATGTAGTTTCCGATAGGCATTTCAAAAATAGGTGTCGATAGGCATTTCAGATATAGGTGTCGATAGACATTTCAGATATAGGTGTCGACAGGCATTTCAGATATAGGTGTCGATAGGCATTTCAGATATAGGTGACGATAGGCATTTCAGATATAGGTGTCGATAGGCATTTCAGATATAGGTGACGATAGGCATTTCAGATATAGGTGTCGATAGGCATTTCAGATATAGGTGTCGATAGGCATTTCAGATATAGGTGTCGATAGGCATTTCAGACATAGGTGCCGATAGGCATTTCAGATATAGTTGCCGATTGGCATTTTAAAAATAGGTGCCGATAGGCATTTCAGATATAGAAGCCGATAGGCATTTCAAATATAGGTGCCGATAGGCATTCCAGATATGGTTGCCGATAGGCATTTCAAATATAGGTGCTGATAGGCATTTCAGATGTAGTTTCCGATAGGCATTTCAAAAATAGGTGTCGATAGGCATTTTAGATATAGGTGTCGATAGGCATTTCAGATATAGGTGTCGATAGGCATTTCAGATATGACTGCCGATAGGCATTTCAAATATAGGTGCTGATAGGCATTTAAGATGTAGTTTCCGATAGGCATTTCAAAAATAGATGTCGATAGGCATTTCAGATATAGGTGTCGATAGGCATTTCAGATATAGGTGTCGATAGGCATTTCAGATATAGGTGTCGATAGGCATTTCAGATATAGGTGTCGATAGGCATTTCAGATATAGGTGTCGATAGGCATTTCAGATATAGGTGTCGATAGGCATTTCAGATATAGGTGTCGATAGGCATTTCAGATATAGGTGTCGATAGGCATTTCAGATATAGGTGCCGATAGGCATTTCAGATATATTTGCCGATTGGCATTTTAAAAATAGGTGCCGATAGGCATTTCAGATATAGAAGCCGATAGGCATTTCAAATATAGGTGCCGATAGGCATTCCAGATATGGTTGCCAATAGGCATTTCAAATATAGGTGCTGATAGGCATTTCAGATGTAGTTTCCGATAGGCATTTCAAAAATAGGTGTCGATAGGCATTTCAGATATAGGTGTCGATAGGCATTTCAGATATAGGTGTCGATAGGCATTTCCGATATAGGTGTCGATAGGCATTTCAGATATAGGTGTCGATAGGCATTTCAGATATAGGTGTCGATAGGCATTTCAGATATAGGTGTCGATAGGCATTTCAGATATAGGTGTCGATAGGCATTTCAGATATAGGTGCCGATAGGCATTTCAGATATAGTTGCCGATTGGCATTTCAAAAATAGGCGCCGATAGGCATTTCAGATATAGAAGCCGATAGGCATTTCAAATATAGGTGCCGATAGGCATTCCAGATATGGTTGCCGATAGGCATTTTAAATATAGGTGCTGATAGGCATTTCAGATGTAGTTTCCGATAGGCATTTCAAAAATAGGTGTCGATAGGAATTTCAGATATAGGTGTCGATAGGCATTTCAGATATAGGTGTCGATAGGCATTTCAGATATAGGTGTCGATAGGCATTTCAGATATAGGTGTCGGTAGGCATTTCAGATATAGGTGTCGATAGGCATTTCAGATATAGGTGTCGATAAGCATTTCAGATATAGGTGTTGATAGGCATTTCAGATATAGGTGCCGATAGGCATTTTAGATATAGTTGCCGATTGGCATTTTAAAAATAGGTGCCGATAGGCATTTCAGATATAGAAGCCGATAGGCATTTTAAATATAGGTGCCGATAGGCATTCCAGATATGGTTGCCGATAGGCATTTCAAATATAGGTGCTGATAGGCATTTCAGATGTAGTTTCCGATCGGCATTTCAAAAATAGGTGTCGATAGGCATTTCAGATATAGGTGTCGATAGGCATTTCAGATATAGGTGTCGATAGGCATTTCAGATATAGGTGCTGATAGGCATTTCAGATATAGTTGCCGATTGGCATTTTAAAAATAGGTGCCGATAGGCATTTCAGATATAGAAGCCGATTGGCATTTCAAATATAGGTGCCGATAGGCATTCCAGATATGGTTGCCGATAGGCATTTCAGATATAGTTGCCGATTGGCATTTAAAAAATAGGTGCCGATAGGCATTTCAGATATAGAAGCCGATAGGCATTTCAAATATAGGTGCCGACAGGCATTCCAGATATGTGTGCCGATAGGCATTTCAAATATAGGTGCTGATAGGCATTTCAGATGTAGTTTCCGATAGGCATTTCAAAAATAGGTGTCGATAGGCATTTCAGATATAGGTGTCGATAGGCATTTCAGATATAGGTGTCGATAGGCATTTCAGATATAGGAGCAGATAGGCATTTCAGATGTAGTTTACGAAAGGCATTTCAAAAATAGGTGCCGATAGGCATTTCAGATATAGGTGCCGATGGGCATTTCAGATATAGGTGCCGATAGGCATTTCAGATATAGTTGCGGATTGGCATTTTAAAAATAGGTGCCGATAGGCATTTCAGATATGGTTGCCGATAGGCATTTCAAATATGGGTGCTTATAGGCAGTTTAGATGTAGTTTCCGATAGGCATTTCAAAAATTGATGCCGATAGGCATATCAGATATAGGTGCCGATAGGCATTTCAGATATAGTTGCCGATTGGCATTTTAAAAACAGGTGCCGATAGGCTTTTCAGATATAGAGGCCGATAGGTATTTCAAATATAGGTGTCGATAGGCATTTCAGATATGGTTGCCGATAGGCATTTCAAATATAGGAGCAGATAGGCATTTCAGATGTAGTTTCCGAAAGGCATTTCAAAAATAGGTGCCGATAGGCATTTCAGATATAGGTGCCGATGGGCATTTCAGATATAGGTGCCGATAGGCATTTCAGATATAGTTGCGGATTGGCATTTTAAAAATAGGTGCCGATAGGCATTTCAGATATAGAAGCCGATAGGCAATTTAAATATAGGTGCCGATAGGCATTCCAGATATGGTTGCCGATAGGCATTTCAAATATAGGTGCAGATAGGCATTTCAGATGTAGTTTCCGATAGGCATTTCAAAAATAGGTGTCGATAGGCATTTCAGATATATGTGCCGATAGGTATTTCAGATATAGGTGCCGATAGGCATTTCAGATATAGTTGCCAATTGGCATTTTAAAAATAGGTGCCGATAGTCATTTCAGATATAGAAGCCGATAGGCATTTCAAATATAGGTGCCGATAGGCGTTCCAGATATGGTTGCCGATAGGCATTTCAAATATAGGTGCTGATAGGCATTTCAGATGTAGTTTCCGATAGGCATTTCAAAAATTGGTGCCGATAGGCATTTCAGATATAGGTGCCGATAGGCATTTCAGATATAGTTGCCGATTGGCATTTTAAAAATAGGTGCCGATAGGCATTTCAGATATAGAAGCCGATAGGTATTTCAAATATAGGTGTCGATAGGCATTTCAGATATGGTTGATGATAGGCATTTCAAATATTGGTGCTGATAGGCATTTCAGATGTAGTTTCCGATAGGCATTTCAAAAATTGGTGCCGATAGGCATTTCAGATATAGGTGCCGATAGGCATTTCAGATATAGTTGCCGATTGGCATTTTAAAAATAGGTGCCGATAGGCATTTCAGATATATAAGCCGATAGGTATTTCAAATATAGGTGTCGATAGGCATTTCAGATATGGTTGATGATAGGCATTTCAAATATTGGTGCTGATAGGCATTTCAGATGTAGTTTCCGATAGGCATTTCAAAAATAGGTGCCGATAGGCATTTCAGATATAGGTGCCGATAGGCATTACAGATATAGTTGCCGATTGGCATTTTAAAAATAGGTGCCGATAGGCATTTCAGATATAGAAACCGATAGGCATTTCAAATATAGGTGCCGATAGGCATTCCAGATATGGTTGCCGATAGGCATTTCAAATATAGGTGCTGATAGGCATTTCAGATGTAGTTTCCGATAGGCATATAAAAAAAAGGTGCCCATAGGCATTTCAGATATAGGTGCCGATAGGCATTTCAGATATAGTTGCCGATTGGCATTTTAAAAATTGGTGCCGATAGGCATTTCAGATATAAAAGCCAATAGGCATTTCAAATATAGGTGCCGATAGGCATTCCAGATATGGTTGCCGATAGGCATTTCAAATATAGGTGCTGATAGGCATTTCAGATGTAGTTTCCGATAGGCATTTTAAAAATAGGTGCCGATAGGCATTTTAGATATAGGCGCCGGTAGGCATTCCAGATATGGTTGCCGATAGGCATTTCAAATATAGGTGCTGATAGGTATTTCAGATGTAGTTTCCGATAGGCATTTCAAAAATAGGTGCCGATAGGCATTTCAGATATATGTGCCGATAGGTATTTCAGATATAGGTGCCGATAGGCATTTCAGATATAGTTGCCAATTGGCATTTTAAAAATAGGTGCAGATAGGCATTTCAGATATAGAAGCCGATAGCGTTTCAAATATTGGTGCCGATAGGCATTCCAAATATGGTTGCCGATAGGCATTTCAAATAAAAGTGCTGATAGGCATTTTAGATGTAGTTTCCGATAGGCATTTCAAAAATTGATGCCGATAGGCCTTTCAGATTTAGGTGCCGATAGGCATTTCAGATATAGTTGCCGATTGGCATTTTAAAAAACAGGTGCCGATAGGCATTTCAGATATAGAAGCCGATAGGCATTTCAGATATAGTTGCCGATTTGCATTTTAAAAATAGGTGCCGATAGGCATTTCAGATATAGAAGCCGATAGGTATTTCAAATATAGGTGTCGGTAGGCATTTCAGATATGGTTGCCGATAGGCATTTTAAATATTGGTGCTGATAGGCATTTCAGATATCGTTTTCGATAGGCAATTCAAAAATAGGTGCCGATAGGCATTTCAGATATAGGTGCCGATAGGCATTTCAGATATAGTTGCCGATTGGCATTTTAAAAATAGGTGCCGATAGTCATTTCAGATATAGAAGCCGATAGGCATTTCAAATATAGGTGCCGATAGGCGTTCCAGATATGGTTGCCGATAGGCATTTCAAATATAGGTGCTGATAGGCAATTTAGATGTAGTTTCCGATAGGCATTTCAAAAATTGGTGCCGATAGGCATTTCAGATATAGGTGCCGATAGGCATTTCACATATAGTTGCCGATTGGCATTTTAAAAATAGGTGCCGATAGGCATTTCAGATATAGAAGCCGATAGGTATTTCAAATATAGGTGTCGATAGGCATTTCAGATATGGTTGATGATAGGCATTTCAAATATTGGTGCTGATAGGCATTTCAGATGTAGTTTCCGATAGGCATTTCAAAAATAGGTGCCGATAGGCATTTCAGATATAGGTGCCGATAGGCATTACAGATATAGTTGCCGATTGGCATTTTAAAAATAGGTGCCGATAGGCATTTCAGATATAGAAGCCGATAGGCATTTCAAATATAGGTGCCGATAGGCATTCCAGATATGGTTGGCGATAGGCATTTCAAATATAGGTACTGATAGGCATTTCAGATGTAGTTTCCGATAGGCATTTCAAAAATAGGTGCCGATAGGCATTTCAGATATAGGTGCCGATAGGCATTTCAGATATAGTTGCCAATTGGCATTTTAAAAATAGGTGCCGATAGGCATTTCAGATATAGAAGCCGATAGGCATTTCAAATATAGGTGCCGATAGGTATTCCAGATATTGTTGCCGATAGGCATTTCAAATATATGTGCTGATAGGCATTTTAGATGTAGTTGCCGATTGGCATTTTAAAAACAGGTGCCGATAGGCATTTCAGATATAGAAGCCGATAGGTATTTCAAATATAGGTGTCGATAGGCATTTCAGATATAGGTGTCGATAGGCATTTCAGATATAGGTGTCGATAGGCATTTCAGATATAGGTGCCGATAGGCATTTCAGATATAGTTGCCGATTGGCATTTCAAAAATAGGCGCCGATAGGCATTTCAGATATAGAAGCCGATAGGCATTTCAAATATAGGTGCCGATAGGCATTCCAGATATGGTTGCCGATAGGCATTTTAAATATAGGTGCTGATAGGCATTTCAGATGTAGTTTCCGATAGGCATTTCAAAAATAGGTGTCGATAGGAATTTCAGATATAGGTGTCGATAGGCATTTCAGATATAGGTGTCGATAGGCATTTCAGATATAGGTGTCGATAGGCATTTCAGATATAGGTGTCGGTAGGCATTTCAGATATAGGTGTCGATAGGCATTTCAGATATAGGTGTCGATAAGCATTTCAGATATAGGTGTTGATAGGCATTTCAGATATAGGTGCCGATAGGCATTTTAGATATAGTTGCCGATTGGCATTTTAAAAATAGGTGCCGATAGGCATTTCAGATATAGAAGCCGATAGGCATTTTAAATATAGGTGCCGATAGGCATTCCAGATATGGTTGCCGATAGGCATTTCAAATATAGGTGCTGATAGGCATTTCAGATGTAGTTTCCGATCGGCATTTCAAAAATAGGTGTCGATAGGCATTTCAGATATAGGTGTCGATAGGCATTTCAGATATAGGTGTCGATAGGCATTTCAGATATAGGTGCTGATAGGCATTTCAGATATAGTTGCCGATTGGCATTTTAAAAATAGGTGCCGATAGGCATTTCAGATATAGAAGCCGATTGGCATTTCAAATATAGGTGCCGATAGGCATTCCAGATATGGTTGCCGATAGGCATTTCAGATATAGTTGCCGATTGGCATTTTAAAAATAGGTGCCGATAGGCATTTCAGATATAGAAGCCGATAGGCATTTCAAATATAGGTGCCGATAGGCATTCCAGATATGTGTGCCGATAGGCATTTCAAATATAGGTGCTGATAGGCATTTCAGATGTAGTTTCCGATAGGCATTTCAAAAATAGGTGTCGATAGGCATTTCAGATATAGGTGTCGATAGGCATTTCAGATATAGGTGTCGATAGGCATTTCAGATATAGGAGCAGATAGGCATTTCAGATGTAGTTTACGAAAGGCATTTCAAAAATAGGTGCCGATAGGCATTTCAGATATAGGTGCCGATGGGCATTTCAGATATAGGTGCCGATAGGCATTTCAGATATAGTTGCGGATTGGCATTTTAAAAATAGGTGCCGATAGGCATTTCAGATATGGTTGCCGATAGGCATTTCAAATATAGGTGCTTATAGGCAGTTTAGATGTAGTTTCCGATAGGCATTTCAAAAATTGACGCCGATAGGCATATCAGATATAGGTGCCGATAGGCATTTCAGATATAGTTGCCGATTGGCATTTTAAAAACAGGTGCCGATAGGCTTTTCAGATATAGAGGCCGATAGGTATTTCAAATATAGGTGTCGATAGGCATTTCAGATATGGTTGCCGATAGGCATTTCAAATATAGGAGCAGATAGGCATTTCAGATGTAGTTTCCGAAAGGCATTTCAAAAATAGGTGCCGATAGGCATTTCAGATATAGGTGCCGATGGGCATTTCAGATATAGGTGCCGATAGGCATTTCAGATATAGTTGCGGATTGGCATTTTAAAAATAGGTGCTGATAGGCATTTCAGATATAGAAGCCGATAGGCAATTTAAATATAGGTGCCGATAGGCATTCCAGATATGGTTGCCAATAGGCATTTCAAATATAGGTGCAGATAGGCATTTCAGATGTAGTTTCCGATAGGCATTTCAAAAATAGGTGTCGATAGGCATTTCAGATATATGTGCCGATAGGTATTTCAGATATAGGTGCCGATAGGCATTTCAGATATAGTTGCCAATTGGCATTTTAAAAATAGGTGCCGATAGTCATTTCAGATATAGAAGCCGATAGGCATTTCAAATATAGGTGCCGATAGGCGTTCCAGATATGGTTGCCGATAGGCATTTCAAATATAGGTGCTGATAGGCATTTCAGATGTAGTTTCCGATAGGCATTTCAAAAATTGGTGCCGATAGGCATTTCAGATATAGGTGCCGATAGGCATTTCAGATATAGTTGCCGATTGGCATTTTAAAAATAGGTGCCGATAGGCATTTCAGATATAGAAGCCGATAGGTATTTCAAATATAGGTGTCGATAGGCATTTCAGATATGGTTGATGATAGGCATTTCAAATATTGGTGCTGATAGGCATTTCAGATGTAGTTTCCGATAGGCATTTCAAAAATTGGTGCCGATAGGCATTTCAGATATAGGTGCCGATAGGCATTTCAGATATAGTTGCCGATTGGCATTTTAAAAATAGGTGCCGATAGGCATTTCAGATATATAAGCCGATAGGTATTTCAAATATAGGTGTCGATAGGCATTTCAGATATGGTTGATGATAGGCATTTCAAATATTGGTGCTGATAGGCATTTCAGATGTAGTTTCCGATAGGCATTTCAAAAATAGGTGCCGATAGGCATTTCAGATATAGGTGCCGATAGGCATTACAGATATAGTTGCCGATTGGCATTTTAAAAATAGGTGCCGATAGGCATTTCAGATATAGAAGCCGATAGGCATTTCAAATATAGGTGCCGATAGGCATTCCAGATATGGTTGCCGATAGGCATTTCAAATATTGGTGCTGATAGGCATTTCAGATGTAGTTTTCGATAGGCATTTCAAAAATAGGTGCCGATAGGCATTTCAGATATAGGTGCCGATAGGCATTACAGATATAGTTGCCGATTGGCATTTTAAAAATAGGTGCCGATAGGCATTTCAGATATAGAAGCCGATAGGCATTTCAAATATAGGTGCCGATAGGCATTCCAGATATGGTTGGCGATAGGCATTTCAAATATAGGTGCTGATAGGCATTTCAAAAATAGGTGCCGATAGGCATTTCAGATATAGGTGCCGATAGGCATTTCAGATATAGTTGCCAATTGGCATTTTAAAAATAGGTGCCGATAGGCATTTCAGATATAGAAGCCGATAGGCATTTCAAATATAGGTGCCGATAGGCATTCCAGATATTGTTGCCATTAGGCATTTCAAATATAGGTGCTGATAGGCATTTTAGATGTAGTTGCCGATTGGCATTTTAAAAACAGGTGCCGATAGGCATTTCAGATATAGAAGCCGATAGGTATTTCAAATATAGGTGTCGATAGGCATTTCAGATATGGTTGCCGATAGGCATTTCAAATATAGGAGCAGATAGGCATTTCAGATGTAGTTTCCGAAAGGCATTTCAAAAATAGGTGCCGTTAGGCATTTCAGATATAGGTGCCGATAGGCATTACAGATATAGTTGCCGATTGGCATTTTGAAAAAAGGTGCCGATAGGCATTTAAGATATAGAAGCCGATAGGCATTTCAAATATAGGTGCCGATAGGCATTCCAGATATGGTTGCCGATAGGCATTTCAAATATAGGTTCTGATAGGCATTTCAGACGTAGATTCCGATAGGCATTTCAAAAATAGGTGCCTATAGGCATTTCACATATAGGTGCCGATAGGCATTTCAGATATAGTTGCCGATTGGCATTTTAAAAATAGGTGCCGATAGGCATTTCAGATATAGAAGCCGATAGGCATTTCAAATATAGGTGCCAATAGGCATTCCAGATATGGTTGCCGATAGGCATTTCAAATATAAGTGCTGATAGGCATTTCAGATGTAATTTCCGATAGGCATTTCAAAAATAGGTACCGATAGGCATTTCAGATATAGGTGCCGATAGGCATTTCAGATATAGTTGCCGATTGGCATTTTAAAAATAGGTGCCGATAGGCATTTCAGATATAGAAGCCGATAGGTATTTCAAATATAGGTGTCGATAGGCATGTCAGATATAGTTGCCGATAGGCATTTTAAATATAGGTGCTGATAGGCATTTCAGATGTAGTTTCCGATAGGCATTTCAAAAATAGGTGCCGATAGGCATTTCAGATATAGGTGCCGATAGGCATTTCAGATATAGGTGCCGATAGGCATATCAGATATAGTTGCCGATAGGCATTTAAAATATAAGTGCCGATTGGCATTTAAAATATAGGTGTCGATAGGCATTTCAGATATAGTTGCCGATTGGCATTTTAAAAATAGGTGCCGATAGACATTTCAGATATATAAGCCGATAGGTATTTCAAATATAGGTGTCGATAGGCATTTCAGATATGGTTGCCGATAGGCATTTCAAATATAGGTGCTGATAGGCATTTCAGATGTAGTTTCCGATAGGCATTTCAAAAATAAGTGTCGATAGGCATTTCAGATATAGGTGCCGATAGGCATTTCAGATATAGTTGCCGATTGGCATTTTAAAAATAGGTGCCGATAGGCATTTTAGATGTAGTTTCCGATAGGCATTTCAAAAATAGGTGCCGATAGGCATTTCAGATATAGGTGCCGATAGGCATTCCAGATATGGTTGCCGATAGGCATTTCAAATATAAGTGCTAATAGGCATTTCAGATGTAGTTTCCGATAGGCATTTCAAAAATAGGTACCGATAGGCATTTCAGATATAGGTGCCGATAGGCATTCCAGATATAGTTGCCAATTGGCATTTTAAAAATAGGTGTCGATAGGCATTTCAGATATAGAAACCGAAAGGCATTTCAAATATAGGTGCCGATAGGCATTCCAGATATGGTTGCCGATAGGCATTTCAAATATAGGTGCTGATAGGCATTTCAGATGTAGTTTTCGATAGGCATTTCAAAAATAGGTGCCGATAGGCATTTCAGATATAGGTGCTGATAGGCATTTCAGATGTAGTTTCCGATAGGCATTTAAAAAATAAGTGCTGATAGGCATTTCAGATATAGGTGCCCATAGGCATTTCAGATATAGTTGCCGATTGGCATTTTAAAAATAGGTGCTGATAGGCATTTTAGATGTAGTTTCCGATAGGCATTTAAATAATAGGTGCCGATAGGCATTTCAGATATAGGTGCCGATAGGCATTTCAGATATAGTTGCCAATTGGCATTTTAAAAATATATGCCGATAGGCATTTCAGATATAGAAGCCAATAGGCATTTCAAATATAGATGCCGATAGGCATTCCAGATATGTTTGCCGATAGGCACTTCAAATATAAGTGCTGATAGGCATTTCAGATGTAATTTCCCATAGGCATTTCAAAAATAAGTACCGATAGGCATTTCAGATATAGGTGCCGATAGGCATTTTAGATATAGTTGCCGATTGGCATTTTAAAAATAGGTGCCGATAGACATTTCAGATATAGAAGCCGATAGGTATTTCAAATATAGGTGTCGATAGGCATTTCAGATATGGTTGCCGATAGGCATTTCAAATATAGGTGCTGATAGGCATTTCAGATGTAGTTTCCGATAGGCATCTCAAAAATAAGTGTCGATAGGCATTTCAGATATACGTGCCGATAGGCATTTCAGATATAGTTGCCGATTGGCATTTTAAAAATAGGTGCCGATAGGCCTTTTAGATGTAGTTTCCGATAGGCATTTCAAAAATAGGTGCCGATAGGCAGTTCAGATATAGGTGCCGATAGGCATATCAGATATAGTTGCCGATAGGCATTTAAAATATAGGTGCCGATAGGCATTCCAGATATGTTTGCCGATAGGCATTTCAAATATAGGTGCTGATAGGCATTCCAGATATAGGTGCCGATAGGCATTCCAGATATGGTTGCCGATAGGCATTTTAAAAATAGGTGCCGATAGGCATTTCAGATATAGAAGCCGATAGGCATTTCAAATATAGGTGCCGATAAGCATTCCAGATATGGTTGCCGATAGGCATTTCAAATATAGGTGCTGATAGGCATTTCAGATTTAGTTTCCAATAGGCATTTCAAAAATTGGTGCCGACAGTCATTTCAGATATAGGTGCCGATAGGCATTTCAGATATAGTTGCCGATTGGCATTTTAAAAATAAGTGCCGATAAGCATTTCAGATATAGAAGCCGATAGGTATTTCAAATATAGGTGTCGATAGGCATTTCAGATATGGTTGCCGATAAGCATTTCAAATATAGGTGCTGATAGGCATTTCAGATGTAGTTTCCGATAGGCATTTCAAAAATAGGTGCCGATAGGCATTTCAGATATAGGTGCCGTTAGGCATTTCAGATATAGTTGCCGATTGGCATTTTAAAAATAGATGTCGATAGGCATTTCAGATATAGAAGCTGATATGCATTTCAAATATAGGTGCTGATAGGCATTCCAGATGTAGTTTCAGATAGGCATTTCAAAAATTGGTGCCGATAGGCATTTCAGATATGGGTGCCGATAGGCATTTCAGATATAGTTACCGATTGGCATTTTAAAAATAGGTGCCGATAGGCATTTCAGATATAGACGCCGATAGGTATTTCAAATATAGGTGTCGATAGGCATTTCAGATATGGTTGCCGATAGGCATTTCAAATATAGGTGCTGATAGGCATTTCAGATGTAGTTTCCGATAGGCATTTCAAAAAAAGGTGCCGATAGGCATTTCAGATATAGGTACCGATAGGCATTTCAGATATAGTTGCCGATTCGCATTTTAAAAATTGGTGCCGATAGGCATTTCAGATATAAAAGCCAATAGGCATTTCAAATATAGGTGCCGATAGGCATTTCAGATATGGTTGCCGATAGGCATTTCAGATATAGAAGCCGATAGGTATTTCAAATATAGGTTTCGATAGGCATGTCAGATATAGTTGCCGATAGGCATTTTAAATATAGGTGCTGATAGGCATTTCAGATGTAGTTTCCGATAGGCATTCCAAAAATAAGTGCCGATAGGCATTTCAGATATAGGTGCCGATAGGCATTTCAGATATAGTTGCCGATTGGCATTTTAAAAATAGGTGCCGATCAGCATTTTAGATGTAGTTTCCGATAGGCATTTCAAAAATAGGTGCCGATAGGCATTTCAGATATAGGTGCCGATAGGCATATCAGATATAGTTGCCGATAGGCATTTAAAATATAGGTGCCGATTGGCATTTAAAATATAGGTGTCGATAGGCATTTTAGATATAGTTGCCGATTGGCATTTTAAAAATAGGTGCCGATAGGCATTTCAGATATAGAAGCCGATAGGCATTTTAAATATAGGTGCCGATAGGCATTTTAGATGTAGTTTCCGATAGGCATTTCAAAAATAGGTGCCGATAGGCATTTCAGATATAGGTGCCGATAGGCATATCAGATATAGTTGCCGATAGGCATTTAAAATATAGGTGCCGATAGGCATTCCAGATATGGTTGCCGATAGGCATTTCAAATATAGGTGCTGATAGGCATTTCAGATGTAGTTTCCGATAGGCATTTCAAAAATAAGTGTCGATAGGCATTTCAGATATAGGTGCCGATAGGCATTTCAGATATAGTTGCCGATTGGCATTTTAAAATAGGTGCCGATAGGCATTTTAGATGTAGTTTCCGATAGGCATTTCAAAAATAGGTGCCGATAGGCATTTCAGATATAGGTGCCGATAGGCATATCAGATATAGTTGCCGATAGGCATTTAAAATATAGGTGCCGATAGGCATTCCAGATATGGTTGCCGATAGGCATTTCAAATATAGGTGCTGATAGGCATTCCAGATATAGGTGCCGATAGGCATTTCAGATATAGTTGCCGATTGGCATTTTAAAAATAGGTGCCGATAGGCATTTCAGATATAGAAGCCGATAGGCATTTTAAATATAGGTGCCGATAAGCATTCCAGATATGGTTGCCGATAGGCATTTCAAATATAGGTGCTGATAGGCATTTCAGATGTAGTTTCCAATAGGCATTTAAAAAATTGGTGCCGACAGTCATTTCAGATATAGGTGCCGATAGGCATTTCAAATATAGTTGCCGATTGGCATTTTAAAAATAGGTGCCGATAGGCATTGCAGATATAGAAGCTGATAGGCATTTCAAATATAGGTGCCGATAGGCATGCCAGATATGGTTGCCGAAAGGCATTTCAAATATAGGTGCTGATAGGCATTCCAGATGTAGTTTCCGATAGGCATTTCAAAAATTGGTGCCGATAGGCATTTCAGATATGGGTGCCGATAGGCATTTCAGATATAGTTACCGATTGGCATTTTAAAAATAGGTGCCGATAGGCATTTCAGATATAGACGCCGATAGGTATTTCAAATATAGGTGTCGATAGGCATTTCAGATATGGTTGCCGATAGGCATTTCAAATATAGGTGCTGATAGGCATTTCAGATGTAGTTTCCGATAGGCATTTCAAAAAAAGGTGCCGATAGGCATTTCAGATATAGGTACCGATAGGCATTTCAGATATAGTTGCCGATTCGCATTTTAAAAATTGGTGCCGATAGGCATTTCAGATATAGAAGCCGATAGGCATTTCAAATATATGTGCCGATAGGCATTCCAGATATGGTTGCCGATAGGCATTTCAAATATAGGTGCTGATAGGCATTTCAGATGTAGTTTCCGATAGGCATATAAAAAAAAGGTGCCGATAGGCATTTCAGATATAGTTGCCGATTGGCATTTTAAAAACAGGTGCCGATAGGCATTTCAGATATAGAAGGCGATAGGCATTTCAGATATAGTTGCCGAATTGCATTTTAAAAATAGGTGCCGATAGGCATTTCAGATATAGAAGCCGATAGGTATTTCAAATTTAGGTGTCGATAGGCATTTCAGATATGGTTGCCGATAGGCATTTTAAATATTGGTGCTGATAGGCATTTCAGATGTAGTTTTCGATAGGCAATTTAAAAATAGGTGCCGATAGGCATTTCAGATATAGGTGCCGATAGGCATTTCAGATATAGTTGCCGATTGGCATTTTAAAAATAGGTGCCGATAGTCATTTCAGATATAGAAGCCGATAGGCATTTCAAATATATGTGCCGATAGGCATTCCAGATATGGTTGCCGATAGGCATTTCAAATATAGGTGCTGATAGGCATTTCAGATGTAGTTTCCGATAGGCATTTCAAAAATAGATGCCGATAGGCATTTCAGATATATGTGCAGATAGGTATTTCAGATATAGGTGCCGATAGGCATTTCAGATATAGTTGCCAATTGGCATTTTAAAAATAGGTGCAGATAGGCATTTCAGATATAGAAGCCGATAGGCATTTCAAATATTGGTGCCGATAGGCATTCCAGATATGGTTGCCGATAGGCATTTCAAATAAAGGTGCTGATAGGCATTTTAGATGTAGTTTCCGATAGGCATTTCAAAAATTGATGCCGATAGGCCTTTCAGATTTAGGTGCCGATAGGCATTTCAGATATAGTTGCCGATTGGCATTTTAAAAACAGGTGCCGATAGGCATTTCAGATATAGAAGCCGATAGGCATTTCAGATATAGTTGCCGAATTGCATTTTAAAAATAGGTGCCGATAGGCATTTCAGATATAGAAGCCGATAGGTATTTCAAATATAGGTGTCGATAGGCATTTCAGATATAGTTGCCGATAGGCATTTTAAATATTGGTGCTGATAGGCATTTCAGATATAGTTTTTGATAGGCAATTTAAAAATAGGTGCCGATAGGCATTTCAGATATAGGTGCCGATAGGCATTTCAGATATAGTTGCCGATTGGCATTTTAAAAATAGGTGCCGATAGTCATTTCAGATATAGAAGCCGATAGGCATTTCAAATATAGGTGCCGATAGGCGCTCCAGATATGGTTGCCGATAGGCATTTCAAATATAGGTGCTGATAGGCAATTTAGATGTAGTTTCCGATAGGCATTTCAAAAATTGGTGCCGATAGGCATTTCAGATATAGGTGCCGATAGGCATTTCAGATATAGTTGCCGATTGGCATTTTAAAAATAGGTGCCGATAGGCGTTTCAGATATAGAAGCCGATAGGTATTTCCAATATAGGTGTCGATAGGCATTTCAGATATGGTTGCCGATAGGCACTTCAAATATAGGAGCAGATAGGCATTTCAGATGTAGTTTCCGAAAGGCATTTCAAAAATAGGTGCCGTTAGGCATTTCAGATATAGGTGCCGATAGGCATTACAGATATAGTTGCCGATTGGCATTTTAAAAATAGGTGCCGATAGGCATTTTAGATGTAGTTTCCGATAGGCATTTCAAAAATAGGTGCCGATAGGCATTTCAGATATAGGTGCCGATAGGCATATCAGCTGATATAGTTGCCGATAGGCATTTAAAATATAGGTGCCGATAGGCATTTCAAATATAGGTGTCGATAGGCATTTCAGATATAGTAGCCGATTGGCATTTTAAAAATAGGTGCCGATAGAAATTTCAGATATAGAAGCCGATAGGTATTTCAAATATAGGTGTCGATAGGCATTTCAGATATGGTTGCCGATAGGCATTTCAAATATAGGTGCTGATAGGCATTTTAGATGTATTTTCCGATAGGCATTCCAAAAATAGGTGCCGATAGGCATTTCAGATATAGGTGCCGATAGGCATTCTAGATATGGTTGCCAATAGGCATTTCAAATATAGGTGCTGATAGGCATTTCAGATGTAGTTTCCTTTAGGCATTTCAAAAATTGGTGACGATAGGCATTTCAGATATAGGTGCCGATAGGCATTTCAGATATAGTTGCCGATTGGCATTTTAAAAATAGGTGCCGATGGGCATTTCAGATATATGCGTCCGATAGGCATATCAGATATAGTTGCCGATAGGCATTTAAAATATAGGTGCCGATAGGCATTTCAAATATTGGTGCTGATAGGCATTTCAGATGTAGTTTTTGATAGGCATTTCAAAAATATGTGCCGATAGGCATTTCAGATATAGGTGCCGATAGGCATTACAGATATAGTTGCCGATTGGCATTTTAAAAATAGGTGCCGATAGGCATTTCAGATATAAAAGCCGATAGGCATTTCAAATATAAGTGTCGATAGGCATTCCAGATATGGTTGCTGATAGGCATTTCAAATATAGGTGCTGATAGGCATTTCAGATGTAGTTTCCGATAGGCATTTCAAAAATAGGTGCCGATAGGCATTTCCGATATATGTGCCGATAGGCAATTCAGATATAGTTGCCGATTGGCATTTTAAAAATAGGTGCCGATAGGTATTTCAGATATAAAAGCCGATAGGCATTACAAATATAGGTGCCGATAGGCATTCCGGATATGGTTGCCGATAGGCATTTCAAATATAGGTGCTGATAGGCATTCCAGACATAGGTGCCGACAGGCATTTCAGATATAGTTTCCGATTGGCATTTTAAAAATAGGTGCCGATAGGCATTTCAGATATAGAAGCCGATAGGCATTTCAAATATAGGTGCCGATAAGCATTCCAGATATGGTTGCCGATAGGCATTTCAAATATAGGTGCTGATAGGCATTTCAGATGTAGTTTCCGATAGGCATTTTAAATATAGGTGCCGATAGTCATTTCAGATATAGGTGCCGATAGGCATTTCAGATATAATTGCCGATTGGCATTTTAAAAATAGGTGCCGATAGGCATTTCAGATATAGAAGCCGATAGGTATTTCAAATATAGGTGTCGATAGGCATTTTAGATATGGTTGCCGATAGGCATTTCAAATATAGGTGCTGATAGGCATTTCAGATGTAGTTTCCGATAGGCATTTCAAAAATAGGTGCCGATAGGCATTTCAGATATAAGTGCCGATAGGCATTTCAGATGTAGTTGCCGATTGGAATTTTAAAAATAGGTGTCGATAGGCATTTCAGATATAGAAGCTGATAGGCATTTCAAATATAGGTGCCGATAGGCATGCCAGATATAGTTGCCGATAGGCATTTCAGATATAGAAGCCGATAGGTATTTCAAATATAGGTGTCGATAGGCATTTCAGATATGGTTGCCGATAGGCATTTCAAATATAGTTGCTGATAGGCATTTCAGATGTAGTTTCCGATAGGCATATAAAAAAAAGGTGCCGATAGGCATTTCAGATATAGGTGCCGATAGGCATTTTAGATATAGTTGCCGATTGGCATTTTAAAAATAGGTGCCGAAAGGCATTTCAGATATAGAAGCCGAGAGGCATTTTAAAAATAGGTGCCGATAGGCATTTCAGATATAGAAGCCGATAGGCATTTCAAATATAGGTGCCGATAAGCATTCCAGATATGGTTGTCGATAGGCATTTCAAATATAGGTGCCGATAAGCATTCCAGATATGGTTGTCGATAGGCATTTCAAATATAGGTGCCGATAGGCATTCCAGATATAGGTGCCGACAGGCATTTCAGATATAGTTGCCGATTGGCATTTTAAAAATAGGTGCCGATAGGCATTTCAGATATAGAAGCCGATAGGCATTTCAAATATAGGTGCCGATAAGCATTCCAGATATGTTTGCCGATAGGCATTTCAAATATAGGTGCTGATAGGCATTTTCGATGTAGTTTCCGATAGGCATTTCAAAAATAGGTGCCGATAGGCATTTCAGATATATGTGCCGATAGGCATTTCAGATATAGTTGCCGATTGGCATTTTAAAAATAGGTGCCGATAGGGATTCCAGATATAGAAGCCGATAGGTATTTCAAATAAAGGTGTCGGTTGGCATTTCAGATATGGTTGCCGATAGGCATTTCAAATATTGGTGCTGATAGGCATTTCAGATGTAGTTTTCGATAGGCATTTCAAAAATATGTGCCGATAAGCATTTCAGATATAGGTGCCGATAGGCATTACAGATATAGTTGCCGATTGGCATTTTAAAAATAGGTGCCGATAGGCATAGCAGATATAGAAGCCGATAGGCATTTCAAATATAGGTGTCGATAGGCATTCCAGATATGGTTGCTGATAGGCATTTCAAATATAGGTGCTGATAGGCATTTCAGATGTAGTTTCCGATAGGCATTTCAAAAATAGGTGCCGATAGGCATTTCAGATATATGTGCCGATAGGCATTTCAGATATAGTTGCCGATTGGCATTTTAAAAATAGGTGCCGATAGGTATTTCAGATATAAAAGCCGATAGGCATTACAAATATAGGTGCCGATAGGCATTCCAGATATGGTTGCCGATAGGCATTTCAAATATAGGTGCTGATAGGCATTCCAGACATAGGTGCCGACAGGCATTTCAGATATAGTTGCGGATTGGCATTTTAAAAATAGGTGCCGATAGGCATAGCAGATATAGAAGCCGATAGGCATTTTAAATATAGGTGCCGATAAGCATTCCAGATATGGTTGCCGATAGGCATTTCAAATATAGGTGCTGATAGGCATTTCAGATGTAGTTTCCGATAGGCATTTCAAATATAGGTGCCGATGGTCATTTCAGATATAGGTGCCGATAGGCATTTCAGATATAGTTGCCGATTGGCATTTTAAAAATAGGTGCCGATAGGCATTTCAGTTATAGAAGCCGATAGGTATTTCAAATATAGGTGTCGATAGGCATTTTAGATATGGTTGCCGATAGGCATTTCAAATATAGGTGCTGATAGGCATTTCAGATGTAGTTAACGATAGGCATTTCAAAAATAGGTGCCGATAGGCATTTCAGATATAGGTGCCGATAGGCATTTCAGATATAGTTGCCGATTGGAATTTTAAAAATAGGTGTCGATAGGCATTTCAGATATAGAAGCTGATAGGCATTTCAAATATAGGTGCCGATAGGCATGCCAGATATGGTTGCCGATAGGCATTTCAAATATAGGTGCTGATAGGCATTCCAGATGTAGTTTCCGATAGGCATTTCAAAAATTGGTGCCGATAGGCATTTCAGATATAGGTGCCGATTGGCATTTCAGATATAGTTACCGATTGGCATTTTAAAAATAGGTGCCGATAGGCATTTCAGATATAGAAGCCGATAGGTATTTCAAATATAGGTGTCGATAGGCATTTCAGATATGGTTGCCGATAGGCATTTCAAATATAGTTGCTGATAGGCATTTCAGATGTAGTTTCCGATAGGCATATAAAAAAAAGGTGCCGATAGGCATTTCAGATATAGGTGCCGATAGGCATTTTAGATATAGTTGCCGATTGGCATTTTAAAAATTGGTGCCGATAGGCATTTCAGATATAAAAGCCAATAGGCATTTCAAATATAGGTGCCGATAGGCATTCCAGATATGGTTGCCGATAGGCATTTCAAATATAGGTGCTGATAGGCATTTCAGATGTAGTTTCCGATAGGCATTTCAAAAATAGGTGCCGATAGGCATTTCAGATATGGGCGCCGATAGGCATTTCAGATATAGTTGCCGATTGGCATTTTAAAAATAGGTGCCGATAGGCATTTTAGATATAGAAGCCGAGAGGCATTTCAAATATAGGTGCCAATAGGCATTCCAGATATGGTTGCCGATATGCATTTCAAATATAGGTGCTGAAAGGCATTTCAGATGTAGTTTCCTTTAGGCATTTCAAAAATTGGTGCCGATAGGCATTTCAGATATAGGTGCCGATAGGCATGTCAGATATAGTTGCCGATTTGCATTTTAAAAATAGGTGCCGATAGGCATTTCAGATATAGAAGCCGATAGGTATTTCAAATATAAGTGCCGATAGGCATTTCAGATATAGGTGCCTATAGGCATTTCAGATATAGTTGCCGATTGGCATTATAAAAATAGGTGCCGATAGGCATTTCAGATATAGTAGCCGATAGGCATTTCAAATATAGGTGCCGATAAGCATTCCAGATATGGTTGTCGATAGGCATTTCAAATATAGGTGCCGATAAGCATTCCAGATATGGTTGTCGATAGGCATTTCAAATATAGGTGCTGATAGGCATTTCAGATGTAGTTTCCGATAGGCATTTCAAAAATTGGTGCCGATAGGCATTTCAGATATAGGTGCCGATAGGCATTTCAGATATAGTTGCCGATTGGCATTTTAAAAATAGGTGCCGATAGGCATTTTAGATATAGAAGCCGATAGGTATTTCAAATATAGGTGTCGATAGGCATTTCAGATATGGTTGCCGATAGGCATTTCAAATATAGGAGCAGATAGGCATTTCAGATGTAGTTTCCGAAAGGCATTTCAAAAATAGGTGCCGATAGGCATTTCAAATATAGGTGCCGATAGGCATTTCAGATATAGTTGCCGATTGGCATTTTAAAAAAAGGTGCCGATAGGCATTTCAGATATAGAAGCCGATAGGCATTTCAAATATATGTGCCGATAGGCATTCCAGATATGGTTGCCGATAGGCATTTCAAATATAGGTGCTGATAGGCATTTCAGATGTAGTTTCCGATAGGCATTTCAAAATTAGGTGCCGATAGGCATTACAGATATAGTTGCCGATTGGCATTTTTAAAATAGGTGCCGATAGGCATTTCAGATATAGAAGCCGATAGGCATTTCAAATATAGGTGCCGATAGGCATTCCAGATATGGTTGCCGATAGGCATTTCAAATATAGGTGCTGATAGGCTTTGCAGATGTAGTTTCCGATAGGCATTTCAAAAGTAGGTGCCGATAGGCATTTCAGATATAGGTGCCTATAGGCATTTCAGATATAGTTGCCGATTGGCATTCTAAAAATAGGTGCCGATAGGCATTTCAGATATAAAAGCCGATAGGCATTTCAAATATAGGTGCCGATAGGCATTTCAGATATAGGTGCCTATAGGCATTTCAGATATAGTTGCCGATTGGCATTTTAAAAATAGGTGCCGATAGGCATTTCAGATATAGACGCCGATAGGCATTTCAAATATAGGTGCCGTAAACCATTCCAGATATGGTTGCCGATAGGCATTTCAAATATAGGTGCTGATATGCATTTCAGATGTAGTTTCCGAAAGGCATTTCAAAAATAGGTGCCGATAGGCATTTCAGATATAGGTGCCGATAGGCATTTCAGATATAGTTGCAAATTGGCATTATAAAAATAGGTGCAGATAGGCATTTCAGATATAGAAGCCGATAGGCATTTCAAATATAGGTGCCGATAGGCATTCCAGATATGGTTGCCGATAGGCATTTCAAATATAGGTGCTGATAGGCATTTCAGATGTAGTTTCCGAAAGGCATTTCAAAAATAGGTGCCGATAGACATTTCAAACATAGGTGCCGATAGGCATTTCAGATATAGGTGCCGATAGGCATTACAGATATAGTTGCCGATTGGCATTTTAAAAATAGGTGCCGATAGGCATTTCAGATATAGAAGCCGATAATCATTTCAAATATACGTGCCGATAGGCATTCCAGATATGGTTGCCGATAGGCATTTCAAATATAGGTGCTGATAGGCATTTCAGATGTAGTTTCCGATAGGCATTTCAAAAATAGGTGCCGATAGGCATTCCAGATATAGGTGCCGATAGGCATATTAGATATAGTTGCCGATTGGCATTTTAAAAATAGGTGCCGATAGGCATTTCAGATATAGAAGCCGATAATCATTTCAAATATACGTGCCGATAGGCATTCCAGATATGGTTGCCGATAGGCATTTCAAATATAGGTGCTGATAGGCATTTCAGACGTAGTTTCCGATAGGCATTTCAAAAATAGGTGCCGATAGGCATTTTAGATATAGGTGCCGATAGGCATTTCAGATATAGTTGCCGATTGGCATTTTAAAAATAGGTGCCGATAGGCATTTCAGATATAGAAGCCGATAGGCATTTCAAATATAGGTGCCGATAAGCATTCCAGATATAATTGCCGATAGGCATTTCAAATATAGGTGCTGATAGGCATTTCAGATGTAGTTTCCGATAGGCATTTAAAAAATTGGTGCCGATAGGCATTTCAGATATAGGTGCCGATAGGCATTTCAAATATAGTAGCCGATTGGCATTTTAAAAATAGGTGCCGATAGGCATTTCAGATATAGAAGCCGATAGGTATTTTAAATATAAGTGTCGATAGGCATTTCAGATATGGTTGCTGATAGGCATTTCAAATATAGGTGCTGATAGGCATTTCAGATGTAGTTTCCGATAGGCATTTCAAAAATAGGTGCCGATAGGCATTTCAGATATAGGTGCCGATAGGCATTTCAGATTAAGTTGCCGATTGGCATTACAGATATAGTTGCCGATTGGCATTTTAAAAATAGGTGCCGATAGGCATAGCAGATATAGAAGCCGATAGGCATTTCAAATATAGGTGTCGATAGGCATTCCAGATATGGTTGCTGATAGGCATTTCAAATATAGGTGCTGATAGGCATTTCAGATGTAGTTTCCGATAGGCATTTCAAAAATAGGTGCCGATAGGCATTTCAGATATATGTGCCGATGGGCATTTCAGATATAGTTGCCGATTGGCATTTTAAAAATAGGTGCCGATAGGTATTTCAGATATAAAAGCCGATAGGCATTACAAATATAGGTGCCGATAGGCATTCCAGATATGTTTGCCGATAGGCATTTCAAATATAGGTGCTGATAGGCATTCCAGACATAGGTGCCGACAGGCATTTCAGATATAGTTGCCGATTGGCATTTTAAAAATAGGTGCCGATAGGCATAGCAGATATAGAAGCCGATAGGCATTTTAAATATAGGTGCCGATAAGCATTCCAGATATGGTTGCCGATAGGCATTTCAAATATAGGTGCTGATAGGCATTTCAGATGTAGTTTCCGATAGGCATTTCAAATATAGGTGCCGATGGTCATTTCAGATATAGGTGCCGATAGGCATTTCAGATATAGTTGCCGATTGGCATTTTAAAAATAGGTGCCGATAGGCATTTCAGTTATAGAAGCCGATAGGTATTTCAAATATAGGTGTCGATAGGCATTTTAGATATGGTTGCCGATAGGCATTTCAAATATAGGTGCTGATAGGCATTTCAGATGTAGTTAACGATAGGCATTTCAAAAATAGGTGCCGATAGGCATTTCAGATATAGGTGCCGATAGGCATTTCAGATATAGTTGCCGATTGGAATTTTAAAAATAGGTGTCGATAGGCATTTCAGATATAGAAGCTGATAGGCATTTCAAATATAGGTGCCGATAGGCATGCCAGATATGGTTGCCGATAGGCATTTCAAATATAGGTGCTGATAGGCATTCCAGATGTAGTTTCCGATAGGCATTTCAAAAATTGGTGCCGATAGGCATTTCAGATATAGGTGCCGATAGGCATTTCAGATATAGTTACCGATTGGCATTTTAAAAATAGGTGCCGATAGGCATTTCAGATATAGAAGCCGATAGGTATTTCAAATATAGGTGTCGATAGGCATTTCAGATATGGTTGCCGATAGGCATTTCAAATATAGTTGCTGATAGGCATTTCAGATGTAGTTTCCGATAGGCATATAAAAAAAAGGTGCCGATAGGCATTTCAGATATAGGTGCCGATAGGCATTTTAGATATAGTTGCCGATTGGCATTTTAAAAATTGGTGCCGATAGGCATTTCAGATATAAAAGCCAATAGGCATTTCAAATATAGGTGCCGATAGGCATTCCAGATATGGTTGCAGATAGGCATTTCAAATATAGGTGCTGATAGGCATTTCAGATGTAGTTTCCGATAGGCATTTCAAAAATAGGTGCCGATAGGCATTTCAGATATGGGCGCCGATAGGCATTTCAGATATAGTTGCCGATTGGCATTTTAAAAATAGGTGCCGATAGGCATTTTAGATATAGAAGCCGAGAGGCATTTCAAATATAGGTGCCAATAGGCATTCCAGATATGTTTGCCGATATGCATTTCAAATATAGGTGCTGAAAGGCATTTCAGATGTAGTTTCCTTTAGGCATTTCAAAAATTGGTGCCGATAGGCATTTCAGATATAGGTGCCGATAGGCATGTCAGATATAGTTGCCGATTTGCATTTTAAAAATAGGTGCCGATAGGCATTTCAGATATAGAAGCCGATAGGTATTTCAAATATAAGTGCCGATAGGCATTTCAGATATAGGTGCCTATAGGCATTTCAGATATAGTTGCCGATTGGCATTATAAAAATAGGTGCCGATAGGCATTTCAGATATAGTAGCCGATAGGCATTTCAAATATAGGTGCCGATAAGCATTCCAGATATGGTTGTCGATAGGCATTTCAAATATAGGTGCCGATAAGCATTCCAGATATGGTTGTCGATAGGCATTTCAAATATAGGTGCTGATAGGCATTTCAGATGTAGTTTCCGATAGGCATTTCAAAAATTGGTGCCGATAGGCATTTCAGATATAGGTGCCGATAGGCATTTCAGATATAGTTGCCGATTGGCATTTTAAAAATAGGTGCCGATAGGCATTTTAGATATAGAAGCCGATAGGTATTTCAAATATAGGTGTCGATAGGCATTTCAGATATGGTTGCCGATAGGCATTTCAAATATAGGAGCAGATAGGCATTTCAGATGTAGTTTCCGAAAGGCATTTCAAAAATAGGTGCCGATAGGCATTTCAAATATAGGTGCCGATAGGCATTTCAGATATAGTTGCCGATTGGCATTTTAAAAAAAGGTGCCGATAGGCATTTCAGATATAGAAGCCGATAGGCATTTCAAATATATGTGCCGATAGGCATTCCAGATATGGTTGCCGATAGGCATTTCAAATATAGGTGCTGATAGGCATTTCAGATGTAGTTTCCGATAGGCATTTCAAAATTAGGTGCCGATAGGCATTACAGATATAGTTGCCGATTGGCATTTTTAAAATAGGTGCCGATAGGCATTTCAGATATAGAAGCCGATAGGCATTTCAAATATAGGTGCCGATAGGCATTCCAGATATGGTTGCCGATAGGCATTTCAAATATAGGTGCTGATAGGCATTGCAGATGTAGTTTCCGATAGGCATTTCAAAAGTAGGTGCCGATAGGCATTTCAGATATAGGTGCCTATAGGCATTTCAGATATAGTTGCCGATTGGCATTCTAAAAATAGGTGCCGATAGGCATTTCAGATATAAAAGCCGATAGGCATTTCAAATATAGGTGCCGATAGGCATTTCAGATATAGGTGCCTATAGGCATTTCAGATATAGTTGCCGATTGGCATTTTAAAAATAGGTGCCGATAGGCATTTCAGATATAGACGCCGATAGGCATTTCAAATATAGGTGCCTATAACCATTCCAGATATGGTTGCCGATAGGCATTTCAAATATAGGTGCTGATATGCATTTCAGATGTAGTTTCCGAAAGGCATTTCAAAAATAGGTGCCGATAGGCATTTCAGATATAGGTGCCGATAGGCATTTCAGATATAGTTGCAAATTGGCATTATAAAAATAGGTGCAGATAGGCATTTCAGATATAGAAGCCGATAGGCATTTCAAATATAGGTGCCGATAGGCATTCCAGATATGGTTGCCGATAGGCATTTCAAATATAGGTGCTGATAGGCATTTCAGATGTAGTTTCCGAAAGGCATTTCAAAAATAGGTGCCGATAGACATTTCAAACATAGGTGCCGATAGGCATTTCAGATATAGGTGCCGATAGGCATTACAGATATAGTTGCCGATTGGCATTTTAAAAATAGGTGCCGATAGGCATTTCAGATATAGAAGCCGATAGGTATTTCAAATATAGATCCCGATAGGCATTCCAGATATAGTTGCCGATAGGCATTTCAAATATAGGTGCTGATAGGCATTTCAGATGTAGTTTCCGATAGGCATTTCAAAAATAGGTGCCGATAGGCATTCCAGATATAGGTGCCGATAGGCATATTAGATATAGTTGCCGATTGGCATTTTAAAAATAGGTGCCGATAGGCATTTCAGATATAGAAGCCGATAATCATTTCAAATATACGTGCCGATAGGCATTCCAGATATGGTTGCCGATAGGCATTTCAAATATAGGTGCTGATAGGCATTTCAGACGTAGTTTCCGATAGGCATTTCAAAAATAGGTGCCGATAGGCATTTTAGATATAGGTGCCGATAGGCATTTCAGATATAGTTGCCGATTAGCATTTTAAAAATAGGTGCCGATAGGCATTTCAGATATAGAAGCCGATAGGCATTTCAAATATAGGTGCCGATAAGCATTCCAGATATAATTGCCGATAGGCATTTCAAATTGAGGTGCTGATAGGCATTTCAGATGTAGTTTCCGATAGGCATTTAAAAAATTGGTGCCGATAGGCATTTCAGATATAGGTGCCGATAGGCATTTCAAATATAGTAGCCGATTGGCATTTTAAAAATAGGTGCCGATAGGCATTTCAGATATAGAAGCCGATAGGTATTTTAAATATAAGTGTCGATAGGCATTTCAGATATGGTTGCTGATAGGCATTTCAAATATAGGTGCTGATAGGCATTTCAGATGTAGTTTCCGATAGGCATTTCAAAAATAGGTGCCGATAGGCATTTCAGATATAGGTGCCGATAGGCATTTCAGATTAAGTTGCCGATTGGCATTTTAAAAATAGGTGTCGATAGGCATTTCAGATATAGAAGCTGATAGGCATTTCAAATATAGGTGCCGATTGCATTCCAGATATGGTTGCCGATAGGCATTTCAAATATAGGTGCTGATAGGCATTTCAGATGTAGTTTCCGATAGGCATTTCAAAAATAGGTGCCGATAGGCATTTCAGATATGGTTGCCGATAGGCATTACAAATATAGGTGCTGATAGGCATTTCAGATGTAGTTTCCGATAGGGATTTTAAAAATAGGTGCCGATAGGCATTTCAGATATAGGTGCCGATAGGCATTTCAAATATAGTTGCCGATTGGCACTTTAAAAATAGGTGCCGATAGGCATTTCAGATATAGAAGCCGATAGGCATTTCAAATATAGGTGCCGATAGGCATTCCAGATATGGTTGCCGATAGGCATTTCAAATACAAGTGCTGATAGGCATTTCAGATGTAGTTTCCGATAGGCATTTCAAAAATAGGTGCCGATAGGCATTTCAGAAATAGGTGCCGATAGGCATATCAGATATAGTTGCCAATTGGCATTTTAAAAATAGATGCCGATAGGCATTTCAGATATAGAAGCCGATAGGCATTTCAAATATAGGTGCCGATAGGCATTCCAGATATGGTTGCCGATAGGCATTTCAAATACAAGTGCTGATAGGCATTTCAGATGTAGTTTCCGATAGGCATTTCAAAAATAGGTGCCGATAGGCATTTCAGAAATAGGTGCCGATAGGCATATCAGATATAGTTGCCAATTGGCATTTTAAAAATAGGTGCCGATAAGCATTTCAGATATAGAAGCCGATAGGCATTTCAAATATAGGTGCCGATAGGCATTTCAGATATAGTTGCCGATTGGCATTTTAAAAACTGGTGCCGATAGGCATTTCAGATATAGATGCTGATAGGTATTTCAAATATAGGTGTCGATAGGCATTTCAGATATGGTTGCCGATAGGCATTTCAAATATAGGAGCAGATAGGCATTTCAGATGTAGGATCCGAAAGGCATTTCAAAAATAGGTGCCGATAGGCATTTCAGATATAGGTGCCGATAGGCATTTCAGATATAGTTGCCGATTGGCATTTTAAAAATAGGTGCCGTTAGGCATTTCAGATATAAAAGCCGATAGGTATTTCAAATATAGGTGTCGATAGGCATTTCTGATATAGTTGCCGATAGGCATTTCAAATATAGGAGCAGATAGGCATTTCAGATGTAGTTTCCGAAGGCATTTCAAAAATAGGTGCCGATAGGCATTTCAGATATAGGTGCCGATAAGCACTTCAGATATAGTTGCCAATTGGCATTTTAAAAATAGGTGCCGATAGGCATTTCAGATATAGAAGCCGATAGGTATTTTAAATATAGGTGTCGATAGGCATTTCAGATATGACTGCCGATAGGCATTTCAAATATAGGTGCTCATAGGCATTTCAGATGTAGTTTCCGATAGGGATTTCAAAAATAGGTGCCGATAGGCATTTCAGATATAGGTGCCGATAGGCATTTCAAATATAGTTGCCGATTGGCATTTTAAAAATAGGTGCCGATAGGCATTTCAGATATAGAAGCCGATAGGCATTTCAAGTATAGGTGCCGATAGGCATTCCAGATATGTTTGCCGATAGGCATTTCAAATACAAGTGCTGATAGGCATTTCAGATTTAGTTTCCGATAGGCATTTCAAAAATAGGTGCCGATAGGCATTTCAGATATAGGTGCCGATAGGCATATCAGATATAGTTGCCAATTGGCATTTTAAAAATAGGTGCCGATAGGCATTTCAGATATAGAAGCCGATAGGCATTTCAAATATAGGTGCCGATAGGCATTCCAGAAATGGTTGCCGATAGGCATTTCAAATAATGGTGCTGATGGGCATTTTAGATGTAGTTTCCGATAGGCATTTCAAAAATTGATGCCGATAGGCAATTCAGATATAGGTCCCGATAGGCATTTCAGATATAGTTGCCGATTGGCATTTTAAAAACAGGTGCCGATATGCATTTCAGATATAGATGCCGATAGGTATTTCAAATATAGGTGTCGATAGGCATTTCAGATATGGTTGCCGATAGGCATTTCAAATTTAGGAGCAGATAGGCATTTCAGATGTAGGATCCGAAAGGCATTTCAAAAATAGGTGCCGATAGGCATTTCAGAAATAGGTGCCGATAGGCATTTCAGATATAGTTGCCGATTGGCATTTTAAAAATAGGTGCCGATAGGCATTTCAGATATAGAAGCCGATAGGCATTTCAAATATAGGTGGCGATAGGCATTCCAGATATGGTTGCCGATAGGCATTTCAAATATAAGTGCTGATAGGCATTTCAGATGTAGTTTCCGATAGGCATTTCTAAAAATAGGTACCGATAGGCATTTCAGATATAGGTGCCGATAGGCATTTCAGATATAGTTGCCAATTGGCATTTTAAAAATAGGTGTCGATAGGCATTTCAGATATAGAAGCCGATAAGAATTTCAAATATAGGTGCTGATAGGCATTCCAGATATGGTTGCCGATAGGCATTTCAAATATAAGGTGCTGATAGGCATTTCAGATATAGTTGCCGATTGGCATTTTAAAAATAGGTGCCGATAGGCATTTCAGATATAGAAGCCAATAGCTATTTCAAATATAGGTGTCGATAGGCATTTCAGATATGGTTGCCGATAGGCATTTCAAATTTAGGAGCAGATAGGCATTTCAGATGTAGGATCCGAAAGGCATTTCAAAAATAGGTGCCGATAGGCATTTCAGATATAGAAGCCGATAGGCATTTCAAATATAGGTGGCGATAGGCATTCCAGATATGGTTGCCGATAGGCATTTCAAATATAAGTGCTGATAGGCATTTCAGATGTAGTTTCCGATAGGCATTTCAAAAATAGGTGCCGATAGGCATTTCAGATATAGGTGCCGATAGGCATATCAGATATAGTTGCCAATTGGCATTTTAAAATAGGTGCCGATAGGCATTTCAGATATAGAAGCCGATAGGCATTTCAAATATAGGTGCCGATAGGCATTCCAGATATGGTTGCCGATAGGCAATTCAAATAATTGTGCTGATGGGCATTTTAGATGTAGTTTCCGATAGGCATTTCAAAAATTGATGCCGATAGGCAATTCAGATATAGGTGCCGATAGGCATTTCAGATATAGTTGCCGATTGGCATTTTAAAAATAGGTGCCGATAGGCATTTCAGATATAGAAGCCGATAGGCATTTCAAATATAGGTGGCGATAGGCATTCCAGATATGGTTGCCGATAGGCATTTCAAATATAAGTGCTGATAGGCATTTCAGATGTAGTTTCCGATAGGCATTTCTAAAAATAGGTACCGATAGGCATTTCAGATATAGGTGCCGATAGGCATTTCAGATATAGTTGCCAATTGGCATTTTAAAAATAGGTATCGATAGGCATTTCAGATATAGAAGCCGATAAGAATTTCAAATATAGGTGTCGATAGGCATTTCAGATATGGTTGCCGATAGGCATTTCAGATGTAGTTTCCGATAGGCATTTCAAAAATAGGTGCCGATAGGCATTTCAGATATAGGTGCCGATAGGCATTTCAGATATAGGTGCCGATAGGCATTTCAGATATAGGTGCCGATAGGCATATCAGATATAGTTGCCGATAGGCATTTAAAATATAGGTGCCGATAGGCATTTCAAATATAGGTGTCGATAGGCATTTCAGATATAAATGCCGAAAGGCATTTCGGATATAGGTGCCGATAGGCATTTCAGATATAGTTGTCGATTGGCATTTTAAAAATAGGTGCCGATAGGCATTTCAGATATAGAAGCCGATAGGTATTTCAAATATAGGTGTCGATAGGCATTTCAGATATGGTTGCCGATAGGCATTTCAAATATAGGTGCTGATAGGCATTTCAGATGTAGTTTCCGATAGGCATTTCAAAAATAGGTGCCGATAGGCATTTCAGATATAGGTGCCGATAGGCATTTCAGATATAGTTGCCGATTGGCATTTTAAAAATAGGTGCCGATAGGCATTTCAGATATAAAAGCCGATAGGTATTTCAAATATAGGTGTCGATAGGCATTTAAGATATGGTTGCCGATAGGCATTTCAAATATAGGTGCTGATAGGCATTTCAGATATAGTTGCCGATTGGCATTTTAAAAATAGGTGCCGATAGGCATTTTTGGTGTAGTTTCCGATAGGCATTTCAAAAATAGGTACCGATAGGCATTTCAGATATAGGTGCCGATAGGCATTTGAAATATAGTTGTCGATAGGCATTTCAAATATAGGTGTCGATAGGCATGTCAGATATAAATGCCGAAGGGCATTTCGGATATAGGTGCCGATAGGCATTTCTGATGTGGTTGCCGATAGGCATTTCAAATATAGGTGCTAATAGGCATTTCAGATGTAGTTTTCAATAGGTATTTCAAAAATAGGTACCGATAGGCATTTCAAATATAGGTGCCGATAGGCATTTCAGATATAGTTGCCGATTGGCATTTTAAAAATAGGTGCCGATAGGCATTTCAGATATAGAAGATGATAGGTATTTCAAATATAGGTGTCGGTAGGCATTTCAGATATGGTTGCCGATAGGCATTTTAAATATAGGTGCTAATAGGCATTTCAGATGTAGTTTCCGATAGGCATTTCAAAAATAGGTGCCGATAGGCATTTCAGATATAGGTGCCGATAGGCATTTTAGATATAGTTGCCGATTGGCATTTTAAAAATAGGTGTCGATAGGCATTTCAGTTATAGAAGCCGATAGGCAATTCAAATATAGGTGACGATAGGCATTCCAGATATGGTTGCCGATAGGCATTTCAAATATAGGTGCTGATAGGCATTTCAGATGTAGTTTCCGATAGGCATTTCAAAAATAGGTGCCGATAGGCATTTCAGATATAGGTGCCGATAAGCATTTCAGATATAGTTGCCAATTGGCATTTTAAAAATAGGTGCCGATAGGCATTTCAGATGTAGTTTCCGATAGGCATTTCAAAAATAGGTGCCGATAGGCATTTCAGATATAGGTGCCGATAGGCATTTTAGATATAGTTGCCGATTGGCATTTTAAAAATAGGTGCCGATAGGCATTTCAGATATAGTTGCCAATTGGCATTTTAAAAATAGGTGTCGATAGGCATTTCAGATATAGAAGCCGATATGCATTTCAAATATAGGTGCCGATAAGCATTCCAGATATGGTTGCCGATAGGCATTTCAAATATAGGTGCTGATAGGCATTTCAGATGTAGTTTCTAATAGGCATTTCAAAAATAGGTGCCGATAGGCATTTCAGATATAGGTGCCGATAGGCATTTCAGATTAAGTTGCCAATTAGCATTTTAAAAATAGGTGCCGATAGGCATTTCAGATATAGAAGCCGATATGCATTTCAAATATAGTTGCCGATAGGCATTCCAGACATGGTTGCCGATAGGCATTTCAAATATAGGTGCTGATAGGCATTTTAGATATAGTTGCCGATTAGCATTTTAAAAACCGGTGCCGATAGGCATTTCAGATATAGAAGCCGATAGGCATTTCAAATATAGGTGCCGATAGGCATTCCAGATATGGTTGCCGATAGGCATTTCAAATATAAGTGCTGATAGGCATTTCAGATGTAGTTTCCGATAGGCATTTCAAAAATTGATGCCGATAGGCATTTCAGATGTAGGTGCCGATAGGCATTTTAGATATAGTTGCCGATTAGCATTTTAAAAACCGGTGCCGATGGGCATTTCAGATATAGAAGCCGATAGGTATTTCAAATATAGGTGTCGATAGGCATTTCAGATATGGTTGCCGATAGGCATTTCAAATATAGGTGCTGATAGGCATTTTAGATGTAGTTTCCGATAGGCATTTCAAAAATTGATGCCGATAGGCATTTCAGATATAGGTGCCGATAGGCATTTCAGATATAGTTGCCGATTAGCATTTTAAAAACAGGTGCCGATAGGCATTTCAGATATAGAAGCCGATAGGTATTTCAAATATAGGTGTCGATAGGCATTCCAGATATGGTTGCCGATAGGCATTTCAAATATAGGTGCTAATAGACATTTCAGATGTAGTTTCCGATAGGCATTTCAAAAATAGGTGCCGATAGGCATTTTAAAAATAGGTGCCGATAGGCATTTCAGATATAGAAGCCGATAGGTATTTCAAATATAGGTGTCGATAGGCATTTCAGATATGGTTGCCGATAGGCATTTCAAATATAGGTGCTGATAGGCATTTCAGATGTAGTTTCCGATAGGCATTTCAAAAATAGGTGCCGATATGAATTTCAGATATAGGTGCCGATAGGCATTTCGGATATAGTTGCCGATTGGCATTTTTAAAAATAGGTGCCGATAGGCATTTTAGATGTAGTTTCCGATAGGCATTTCAAAAATAAGTGCCGATAGGCATTACAGATATAGGTGCCGATAGGCATATCAGATATAGTTGCCGATAGGCATTAAAAATATAGGTGCCGATAGGCATTTCAAATATAGGTGTCGATGGGCATTTCAGATATGGTTGCCGATAGGCATTTCAAATATAGGTGCTAATAGGCATATCAGATGTGGTTTCCGATAGGCATTTCAAAAATAGGTGCCGATAGGCATTTCAGATATAGGTGCCGATAGGCATTTCAGATATAGTTGCCGATTGGCATTTTAAAAATAGGTGTCGATAGGCATTTCAGTTATAGAAGCCGATAGGCAATTCAAATATAGGTGTCGATAGGCATTTCAGATATGGTTGCCGATAGGCATTTCAAATATAGGTGCTAATAGGCATATCAGATGTGGTTTCCGATAGGCATTTCAAAAATAGGTGCCGATAGGCATTTCAGATATAGGTGCCGATAGGCATTTCAGATATAGTTGCCGATTGGCATTTTAAAAATAGGTGTCGATAGGCATTTCAGTTATAGAAGCCGATAGGCAATTCAAATATAGGTGCCGATAGGCATTCCAGATATGGTTGCCGATAGGCATTTTAAATATAGGTGCTGATAGGCATTTCAGATGTAGTTTCCGATAGGCATTTCAAAAATAGGTGCCGATAGGCATTTCAGATATAGGTGATGATAGGCATTTCAGATATAGTTGCCAATTGGCATTTTAAAAATAGGTGCCGATAGGCATTTCAGATATAGAACCCGATATGCATTTCAAATATAGGTGCCGATAGGCATTCCAGATATGGTCGCCGATAGGCATTTCAAATATAGGTGCTGATAGGCATTTTAGATGTAGTTTTTGATAGGCATTTCAAAAATTGATGCCGATAGGCATTTTAGATATAGGTGCCGATAGGCATTTTAGATATAGTTGCCGATTAGCATTTTAAAAACAGGTGCCGATAGGCATTTCAGATATAGAAGCCGATAGGTATTTCAAATATAGGTGTCGATAGGCATTTCAGATATGGTTGCCGATAGGCATTTCAAATATAGGAGCAGATAGGCATTTCAAATGTAGTTTCCAAAGGCATTTCAAAAATAGGTGCCGATAGGCATTTCAGATATAGGTGCCGATTGGCACTTCAGATATAGTTGCCGATTGGCATTTTAAAAATAGGTGCCGATAGGCATTTCAGATATAGAAGCCGATAGGCATTTCAAATATAGGTGCCGATAGGCATTCCAGATATGGTTGCCGAGAGGCATTTAAAATATAGGTGCTGATAGGCATTTTAGATGTAGTTTCCGATAGGCATTTCAAAAATTGGTGCCGATAGGCATTTCAGATATAGGTGCCGATAGGCATTTCAGATATAGTTGCCGATTGGCATTTTAAAAACAGGTGCCGATAGGCATTTTAGATGTAGTTTCCGATAGGCATTTCAAAAATAGGTGCCGATAGGCATTTAAGATATAGGTGCCGATAGGAATATCAGATATAGTTGCCGATGAGCATTTAAAATATAGGTGCCGATAGGCATTTCAAATATAGGTGTCGATAGGCATTTCAGATATAAATGCCGAAAGGCATTTCAGATATAGGTGCTGATAGGCATTTCTGATGTGGTTGCCGATAGGCATTTCAAATATAGGTGCTGATAGGCATTTCAGATGTAGTTTTCGATAGGTATTTGAAAAATAGGTACCGATAGGCATTTCAAATATAGGTGCCGATAGGCACTTCAGATATAGTTGCCGATTGGCATTTTAAAAATAGGTGCCGATAGGCATTTCAGATATAAGTGCCGATGGGCATTTCAGATATAGTTGCCGATTGGCATTTTAAAAATAGGTGTCGTTAGGCATTTCAGATATAGAAGCCGATAGGCATTTCAAATATAGGTGCCAAAAGGCATTCCAGATATGGTTGCCGATAGGCATTTCAAATATAGGTGCTGATAGGCATTTCAGATGTAGTTTCCGATAGGCATTTCAAAAATAGGTGCCGATAGGCTTTTCAGATATAGGTGCCGATAGGCATTTCAGATATAGTTGCCGATTGGCATTTTAAAAATAGGTGCCGATAGGCATTTCACATATAGAATCCGATAGGCATTTCAAATATAGGTGCCGATAGGCATTCCAGATATGGTTGCCGATAGGCATTTCAAATATTGGTGCTGATAGGCATTTTAGATGTAGTTTCCGATAGGCATTACAAAAATAGGTGCCGATAGGCATTTCAGATATAGGTGCCGATAGGCATTACAGATATAGTTGCCGATTGGCATTTTAAAAATAGGTGCCGATAGGCATTTCAGATATAGAAGCCGATAGGCATTTTAAATATAGGTGCCGATAGGCATTCCAGATATGGTTGTTGATAGGCATTTCAAATATAGGTGCTGATAAGCATTTCAGATGTAGTTTCCGATAGGCATTTCAAAAATAGGTGCCGATAGGCATTTCAGATATAGATTCCGATAGGCATTTCAGATATAGTAGCCGATTGGCATTTTAAAAATAGGTGCCGATAGGCATTTCAGATATAGAAGCCGATAGGCATTTCAAATATAGGTGCCGATAGGCATTTTTAGATATGGTTGTTGATAGGCATTTCAAATATAGGTGCTGATAGGCATTTCAGATGTAGTTCCCGATAGGCATTTCAAAAATAGGTGCCGATAGGCATTTTAGATATAGGTGCCGATAGGCATTTTGAATATAGTTGCCGATTGGCATTTTAAAAATAGGTGTCGATAGGCATTTTAGATATAGAAGCCGATAGGCATTTTAAATATAGGTGCCGATAGGCATGTCAGATATGGTTGCCGATAGGCATTTCAAATATAGGTGCTGATAGGCATTCCAGATGTAGTTTCCGATAGGCATTTCAAAAATAGGTGCCGATAGGGATTTCAGATATAGGTGCCGATAGGCATTTCAGATGTAGTTTCCGATAGGCATTTCAAAAATAAGTGCCGATAGGCATTTCAGATATAGGTGCCGATAGGCATTTCAGATATAGTTGCCGATTGGCATTTTAAAAATAGGTGCCGATAGGCATTTCAGATATATTAGCCAATAGGCATTTCAAATATAGGTGCCGATAGGCATTTCAGATATGGTTGCCGATAGGCATTTCAAATATAGGTGCTGTTAGGCATTTCAGATGTAGTTTCCGATAGGCAATTTAAAAATAGGTGCCGATAGGCATTTCAGATATAGGTGCCGATAGGCATTTCAGATATAGTTGCCGATTAGCATTTTAAAAATATGTGCCGATAGGCATTTCAGATATAGAAGCCGATAGGCATTTCAAATATAGGTGCCGATAGGCATTCCAGATATGATTGTCGATAGGCATTTCAAATATAGGTGCTGATAGGCATTTCAGATGTAGTTTCCGATAGGCATTTCAAAAATAGGTGCCGATAGGCATTTCATATATAAGTGCCGATAGGCATTTCGGATATAGTTGCCGATTGGCATTTTAAAAGTAGGTGTCGATAGGCATTTCAGATATAGAAGCCGATAGGCATTTCAGATATAGTTGCCGATTGGCACTTTTAAAATAGGTGCCGATAGGCATTTCAGATATAGAAGCCGATAGGTATTTCAAATATAGATGTCGATAGGCATTTCAGATATGGTTGCCGATAGGCATTTCAAATATAGGTGCTGATAGGCATTTCAGATGTAGTTTCCGATAGGCATTTAAAAAATTAGTGCCGATAGGCATTTTAGATATAGGTGCCGATAGGCATTTCAGATATAGTTGCCGATTGGCATTTCAAAAATTGGTGCCGATAGGCATTTCAGATATAGAAGCCGATAGGTATTTTAAATATAGGTGTCGATAAGCATTTCAGATATGGTTGATGATAGGCATTTCAAATATTGGTGCTGATAGGCATTTCAGATGTAGTTTCCGATAGGCATTTCAAAAATAGGTACCGATAGGCATTTCAGATATAGGTGCCGATAGGTATTTCAGATATAGGTGCCGATAGGCATTTCAGATATAGAAGCCGATAGGCATTTCAAATATTGATGCCGATAGGCATTTTAGATATAGGTGCCGATAGGCATTTCAGATATAGAAGCCGATAGGCATTTCAGATATAGTTGCCGATTGGCATTTTTAAAATAGGTGCCGATAGGCATTTCAGATATAGAAGCCGATAGGTATTTCAAATATAGGTGTCGATAGGCATTTCAGATATGTTTGCCGATAGGCATTTCAAATATAGGTGCTGATAGGCATTTCAGAGGTAGTTTCCGATAGGCATTTCAAAAATTGGTGCCGATAGTCATTTTAGATATAGGTGCCGATAGGCATTTCAGATATAGTTGCCGGTTGGCATTTCAAAAATTGGTGCCGATAGGCATTTCAGATATAGAAGCCGATAGGTATTTCAAATATAGGTGTCGATAGGCATTTCAGATATGGTTGATGATAGGCATTTCAAATATTGGTGCTGATAGGCATTTCAGATGTAGTTTCCGATAGGCATTTCAAAAATAGGTGCCGATAGGCATTTCAGATATAGGTGCCGATAGGCATTACAGATATAGTTGCCGATTAGCATTTTAAAAATAGGTGCCGATAGGCATTTCAGATATAGAAGCCGATAGGCATTTCAAATATAGGTGCCGATAGGCATTCCAGATATGGTTGCAGATAGGCATTTCAAATATAGGTGCTGATAGGCATTTTAGATTTAGTTTCCGATAATCATTTCAAAAATTGATGCCGATAGGCATTTCAGATATAGGTGCCGATAGGCATTTCAGATATAGTTGCCGATTGGCTTTTAAAAACAGGTGCCGATAGGCATTTTAGATGTAGTTTCCGATAGGCATTTCAAAAATAGGTGCCGATAGGCATTACAGATATAGGAGCCGATAGGCATATCAGATATAGTTGCCGATAGGTATTCAAAATATAGGTGCCGATAGGCATTTCAAATATAGGTGTCGATAGGCATTTCAGATATAAATCCCGAAAGGCATTTCGGATATAGGTGCCGATAGGTATTTCTGATGCGGTTGCCGATAGGCATTTCAAATATAGGTGCTGATAGGCATTTCAGATGTAGTTTTCGATAGGTATTTCAAAAAAAGGTACCGATAGGCATTTCAAATATAGGTGCCGATAGGCACTTCAGATATAATTGCCGATTGGCATTTTAAAAATAGGTGCCGATAGGCATTTCAGATATAGAAGCCGATAGGCATTTCAAATATAGGTGCCGATAGGCATTCCAGATATGGTTGCCGATAGGCATTTCAAATAAAGGTGCTGATAGGCCTTTCAGATGTAGTTTCCGATAGGCATTTCAAAAATTGGTGCCGAAAGGCGTTTCAGATATAGGTGCCGATAGGCATTTAAGATATAGTTGCCGATTAACATTTTAAAAATAGGTGCCGATAGGCATTTCGGATATAGAAGCCGATAGGTATTTCAAATATAGGTGTCGATAGGCATTTCAGATATGGTTGCCGATAGGCATTTCAAATATTGGTGCTGATAGGCATTTAAGATGTAGTTTCCGATAGGCATTTCAAAAATAGGTGCCGATAGGCATTTCAGATATAGGTGCCGATAGGCATTATAGATATAGTTGCCGATTGGCATTTTAAAATAGGTGCCGATAGGCATTTCAGATATAGAAGCCGATAGGCATTTCAAATATAGGTGCCGATAGGCATTCCAGATATGGTTGCCGATAGGCATTTCAAATATAGGTGCTGATAGGCATTTCAGATGTAGTTTCCGATAGGCATTTCAAAAATAGGTGCCGATAGGCATTTCAGATATAGGTGCTGATAGGCATTTCAGATATAGTAGCCGATTAACATTTTAAAAATAGGTGCCGATAGGCATTTCAGATATAGAAGCCGATAGGCGTTTCAAATTTAGGTGCCGATAGGCATTCCAGATATGGTTGCCGATAGGCATTTCAAATATATGTGCTGATAGGCATTTCAGATGTAGTTTCCGATAGGCATTTCAAAAATAGGTGCTGATAGGCATTTCAGATATAGGTGTCGATAGGCATTTCAGATATAGTTGCCGATTGGCATTTTAAAAATAGGTGCCGATAGGCATTTCAGATATAGAATCCGATAGGTATTTCAAATATAGGTGTCGATAGGCATTTCAGATATTGTTGCCGATAGGCATTTCAAATATAGGTGCTGATAGGCATTTCAGATGTGGTTTCCGATAGGAATTTCAAAAATAGGTGCCGATAGGCATTTCAGATATAGGTGCCGATAGTTATTTTAGATATAGTTGCCAATTGGCATTTTAAAAATAGGTGCTGATAGGCATTTCAGATATAGAAGCCGATATGCAGTTCAAATATAGGTGCCGATAGGCATTCCAGATATGGTTGCCGATAGGCATTTCAAATATAGGTGCTGATAGGCATATTAGATGTAGTTTCCGATAGGCATTTCAAAAATTGATGCCGATAGGCATTTCAGATAAAGGTGCCGATAGGCATTTCAGATATAGTTGCCGATTAGCATTTTAAAAACAGGTGCCGATAGGCATTTCAGATATAGAAGCCGATAGGTATTTCAAATATAGGTGTCGATAGGCATTCCAGATATGGTTGCCGATAGGCATTTCAAATATAGGTGCTGATAGGCATTTCAGATGTAGTTTCCGATAGGCATTTCAAAAATAGGTGCCGATAGGCATTACAGATATAGGCGCCGATAGGCATTTTAAAAATTGGTGCCGATAGGCATTTCAGATATAGAAGCCGATAGGTATTTCAAATATAGGTGTCGATAGGCATTTCAGATATGGTTGCCGATAGGCATTTCAAATATAAGTGCTGATAGGCATTTCAGATGTAGTTTCCGATAGGCATTTCAAAAATAGGTGCCGATAGGCATTTCAGATAGAGGTGCCGATAGGCATTTCAGATATAGTTGCCGATTGGCATTTTAAAAATAGGGGCCGATAGGCATTTTAGATGTAGTTTCCGATAGGCATTTCAAAAATAGGTGCCGATAGGCATTTCAGATATAGGTGCCGATAGGCATATCAAATATAGTTGCCGATAGGCATTTAAAATATAGGTGCCGATAGGCATTCCAGATATAATTGCCGATAGGCATTTCAAATATAGGTGCTGATAGGCATTTCAAATGTAGTTTCCGATAGGCATTTCAAAAATAGGTGCCGATAGGTATTTCAGATATAGGCGCCGATAGGCATTTCAGATATAGTTGCCGATTGGCATTTTAAAAATAGGTGCCGATAGGCATTTCAGATATAGAAGCCGATAGGCATTTCAAATATAGGTGCCGATAGGCATTCCAGATATGGTTGCCGATAGGCATTTCAATATAGGTGCTGATAGGCATTTCAGATGTAGTTTCCGATAGGCATTTAAAAAATAGGTGCCGATAGGCATTTCAGATATAGGTGCCGATAGGCATTTCAGATATAGTAGCCGATTGGCATTTTAAAAATAGGTGCCGATAGGCATTTCAGATATAGAAGCCGATAGGCATTTCAAATATAGGTGCCGATAGGCATTTTTAGATATGGTTGCCGATAGGCATTTCAAATATAGGTGCTGATAGGCATTTCAGATGTAGTTTCCGATAGGCATTTCAAAAATAGGTGCCGATAGGCATTTTAGATATAGGTGCTGATAGGCATTTTGAATATAGTTGCCGATTGGCATTTTAAAAATAGGTGTCGATAGGCATTTTAGATATAGAAGCCGTTAGGCATTTCAAATATAGGTGCCGATAGGCATGTCAGATATGGTTGCCGATAGGCATTTCAAATATAGGTGCTGATAGGCATTCCAGATGTAGTTTCCGATAGGCATTTAAAAAATAGGTGCCGATAGAGATTTCAGATATAGGTGCCGATAGGCATTTCAGATGTAGTTTCCGATAGGCATTTCAAAAATAAGTGCCGATAGGCATTTTAAATATAGGTGCCGATAGGCATTTCAGATATAGTTGCCGATTGGCATTTTAAAAATAGGTGCCGATAGGCATTTCAGATATAAAAGCCAATAGGCATTTTAAATATAGGTGCCGATAGGCATTCCAGATATGGTTGCCGATAGGCATTTCAAATATAGGTGCTGATAGGCATTTCAGATGTAGTTTCCGATAGGCATTTCAAAAATAGTTGCCGATAGTTATTTCAGATATAGGCGCCGATAGGCATTTCAGATATAGTTGCCGATTGGCATTTTAAAAATAGGTGCCGATAGGCATTTCAGATATAGAAGCCGATAGGCATTTCAAATATAGGTGCCGATGGGCATTCCAGATATGGTTGCCGATAGGCATTTCAATATAGGTGCTGATAGGCATTTCAGATGTAGTTTCCGATAGGCATTTCAAAAATAGGTTCCGATAGGCATTTCAGATATAGGTGCCGATAGGCATTTCAGATATAGTTGCCGATTGGCATTTTAAAAATAGATGCCGATAGGCATTTCTGATATAGAAGCCGATAGGCATTTCAAATATAGGTGCCGATAGGCATTCCAGATATGGTTGCCGATAGGCATTTCAAATATAGGTGCTGATAGGCATTTCAGATGTAGTTTCCGATAGGCATTTCAAAAATAGGTGCCGATAGGCATTTCAGATATAGGTGCCGATAGGCATTTCGGATATAGTTGCCGATTGGCATTTTAAAAATAGGTGTCGATAGGCTTTTCAGATATAGAAGCCGATAGGCATTTCAAATATAGGTGCCGATAGACATTTCAGATATGGTTGCCGATAGGCATTTCAAATATAGGTGCTGATAGGCATTTCAGATGTAGTTTCCGATAGGCATTTCAAAAATAGGTGCCGATAGGCATTTCAGATATAGGTGCCGATAGGTATTTCAGATATAGTTGCCGATTGGCATTTTAAAAATAGATGCCGATAGGCATTTCAGATATAGGGTGCCGATAGGCATTTCAGATATAGAAGCCGATAGGCATTTCAGATATAGTTGCCGATTGACATTTTTAAAATAAGTGCCGACAGGCATTTCGGATATAGAAGCCGATAGGTATTTCAAATATAGGTGTCGATAGGCATTTCAGATATGGTTGCTGATAGGCATTTCAAATATAGGTGCTGATAGGCATTTCAGATGTAGTTTCCGATAGGCATTTTAAAAATTGGTGCCGCTAGGCATTTCAGATCTAGGTGCCGATAGGCATTTCAGATATAGTTGCCGATTGGCATTTCAAAAATATGTGCCGATAGGCATTTCAGATATAGAAGCCGATAGGTATTTCAAATATAGGTGTCGATAGGCATTTCAGATATAGTTGATGATAGGCATTTCAAATATTGGTGCTGATAGGCATTTCAGATGTAGTTTCCGATAGGCATTTCAAAAATAGGTGATGATAGGCATTTCAGATATAGGTGCCGATAGGCATTACAGATATAGTTGCCGATTAGCATTTTAAAAATAGGTGCCGATAGGCATTTCAGATATAGAAGCCGATAGGCATTTCAAATATAGGTGCCGATAGGCATCCCAGATATGGTTGCCGATAGGCATTTCAAATATAGGTGCTGATAGGCATTTCAGATGTAGTTTCCAATAGGCATTTCAAAAATAGGTGCCGATAGGCATTTCAGATATAGGTGCTGATAGGCATTTCAGATATAGTTGCCAATTGGCATTTTAAAAATTAGTGCCGATAGGCATTTCAGATATAGAAGCCGATAGGCATTTCAAATATAGGTGCCGATAGGCATTCCAGATATGGTTGCAGATAGGCATTTCAAATATAGGTTCTGATAGGCATTTTAGATTTAGTTTCCGATAGGCATTTCAAAAATTGATGCCGATAGGCATTTCAGATATAGGTGCCGATAGGCATTTCAAATATAGTTGCCGATTGGCTTTTAAAAACAGGTGCCGATAGGCATTTCAGATATAGAAGCCTATGGGTATTTCAAATATAGGTGTCGATAGGCATTTCAGATATGGTTGCCGATAGGCATTTCAAATATAGGAGCAGATAGGCATTTCAGATGTAGTTTCCGAAAGCATTCCAAAATAGGTGCCGATAGGCATTTCAGATATAGGTGCCGATAGGCACTTCAGATATAGTTGCCGATTGGCATTTTAAAAATAGGTGCCGATAGCATTTCAGATATAGAAGCCGATAGGCATTTCAAATATAGGTGCTGATAGGCATTTCAGATGTAGTTTCCGATAGGCATTTCAAAAATAGGTGCCGATAGGCATTTCAGATATAGGTGCCGATAGGCATTTCAGATATAGTTGCCAATTGGCATTTTAAAAATTAGTGCCGATAGGCATTTCAGATATAGAAGCCGATAGGCATTCCAAATATAGGTGCCGATAGGCATTCCAGATATGGTTGCAGATAGGCATTTCAAATATAAGTGCTGATAGGCATTTTAGATTTAGTTTCCGATAGGCATTTCAAAAATTGATGCCGATAGGCATTTCAGATATAGGTGCCGATAGGCATTTCAGATATAGTTGCCAATTGGCATTTTAAAAATTAGTGCCGATAGGCATTTCAGATATAGAAGCCGATAGGCATTCCAAATATAGGTGCCGATAGGCATTCCAGATATGGTTGCAGATAGGCATTTCAAATATAAGTGCTGATAGGCATTTTAGATTTAGTTTCCGATAGGCATTTCAAAAATTGATGCCGATAGGCATTCCAAATATAGGTGCCGATAGGCATTCCAGATATGGTTGCAGATAGGCATTTCAAATATAAGTGCTGATAGGCATTTTAGATTTAGTTTCCGATAGGCATTTCAAAAATTGATGCCGATAGGCATTTCAGATATAGAAGCCGATAGGTATTTCAAATATAGGTGTCGATAGGCATTTCAGATATGGTTGCCGAATGGCATTCCAAATATAGGAGCAGATAGGCATTTCAGATGTAGTTTCCGAAAGCATTCCAAAATAGGTGCCGATAGGCATTTCAGATATAGGTGCCGATAGGCACTTCAGATATAGTTGCCGATTGGCATTTTAAAAATAGGTGCCGATAGCATTTCAGATATAGAAGCCGATAGCCATTTCAAATATAGGTGCTGATAGGCATTTTAGATGTAGTTTCCGATAGGCATTTCAAAAATTGGTGCCGATAGGCATTTCAGATATAGGTGCCGATAGGCATTTCAAATTTAGTTGCCGATTGGCATTTTAAAAATAGGTGCCAATAGGCATTTTAGATGTAGTTTCCGATAGGCATTTCAAAAATAGGTGCCGATAGGCATTTCAGATATAGGTGCCGATAGGCATATCAGATATAGTTGCCAAAAGGCATTTAAAATATAGGTGCCGATAGGCATTTCAAATATAGGTGTCGATAGGCATTTCAGATATAAATCCCGAAAGGCATTTCGGATATAGGTGCCGATAGGCATTTCTGATGTGAATGCCGATAGGCATTTCAAAAATAGGTGCTGATAGGCATTTCAGATGTAGTTTTCGATAGGTATTTCAAAAAAAGGTACCGATAGGCATTTCAAATATACGTGCCGATTGGCACTTCAGATATAATTGCCGATTGGCATTTTAAAAATAGGTGCCGATAGGCATTTCAGATATAGAAGCCGATAGGCATTTCAAATATAGGTGCCGATAGGCATTCCAGATATATTTGCCGATAGGCATTTCAAATAAAGGCGCTGATAGGCCTTTCAGATGTAGTTTCCGATAGGCATTTCAAAAATTGGTGCCGATAGGCATTTCAGAAATAGGTGCCGATAGGCATTTCAGATATACTTGCCGATTGGCATTTTAAAAATAGGTGCCGATAGGCATTTCAGATATAGAAGACGATAGGCATTTCAAATATAGGTGCCGATAGGCATTCCAGATATGGTTGCCGATAGGCATTTCAAATATAGGTGCTGATAGGCATTTCAGATGTAGTTTCCGATAGGCATTTCAAAAATAGGTGCCGATAGGCATTTCAGATATAGGTGCCGATATGCATTTCAGATATAGTAGCCGATTGGCATTTTAAAAATAGGTGCCGATAGGCATTTCAGATATAGAAGCCGATAGGCGTTTCAAATATAGGTGCCGATAGGCATTCCAGATATGGTTGCCGATAGGCATTTCAAATATAGGTGCTGATAGGCATTTCAGATGTAGTTTCCGATAGGCATTTCAAAAATAGGTGCCGATAGGCATTTCAGATATAGGTGCCGATAGGCATTTCAGATATAGATGCCAATTGGCATTTTAAAAATAGGTGCCGATAGGCATTTCAGATATAGAAGCCGATATGCATTTCAAATATAGGTGCCGATAGGCATTCCAGATATGGTTGCCGATAGGCATTTCAAATATAGGTGCTGATAGGCATTTTAGATGTAGTTTCCAATAGGCATTTCAAAAATTGATGCCGATAGGCATTTCAGATATAGGTGCCGATAGGCATTTTAGATATAGTTGCCGATTAGCATTTTAAAAACAGGTGCCGATATGCATTTCAGATACAGAAGCCGATAGGTATTTCAAATATAGGTGTCCATAGGCATTTCAGATATGGTTGCCGATAGGCATTTCAAATATAGGTGCTGTTAGGCATTTTAGATGAAGTTTCCGATAGGCATTTCAAAAATTGATGCCGATAGGCATTTCAGATATAGGTGCCGATAGGCATTTCAGATATAGTTGCCGATTAGCATTTTAAAAACAGGTGCCGATAGGCATTTCAGATATAGAAGCCGATAGGTATTTCAAATATAGGTGTCGATAGGCATTCCAGATATGGTTGCCGATAGGCATTTCAAATATAGGTGCTGATAGGCATTTCAGATGTAGTTTCCGATAGGCATTTCAAAAATAGGTGCTGATAGGCATTTCAGATATAGGCGCCGATAGGCATTTTAAAAATAGGTGCCGATAGGCATTTCAGATATAGAAGCCGATAGGTATTTCAAATATAGGTGTCGATAGGCATTTCAGATATGGTTGCCGATTGGCATTTCAAATATAGGTGCTGATAGGCATTTCAGATGTAGTTTCCGATAGGCATTTCTAAAATAGGTGCCGATAGGCATTTCAGATATAGGTGCCGATAGGCATTTCAGATATAGTTGCCGATTGGCATTTTAAAAATAGGTGCCGATAGGCATTTTAGATGTAGTTTCCGATAGGCATTTCAAAAATAGGTGCCGATAGGCATTTCAGATATAGGTGCCGATAGGCATATCAGATATAGTTGCCGATAGGCATTTAAAATATAGGTGCCGATAGGCATTCCAGATATGGTTGCCGATAGGCATTTCAAATATAGGTGCTGATAGGCATTTCAGATGTAGTTTCCGATAGGCATTTCAAAAATAGGTGCCGATAGGTATTTCAGATATAGGCGCCGATAGGCATTTCAGATATAGTTGCCGATTGGCATTTTAAAAATAGGTGTCGATAGGCATTTCAGATATAGAAGCCGATAGGCATTTCAAATATAGGTGCCGAAAGGCATTCCAGATATGGTTGCCGATAGGCATTTCAATATAGGTGCTGATAGGCATTTCAGATGTATTTTCTGATAGGCATTTCAAAAATAGGTGCCGATAGGCATTTCAGATATAGGTGCCGATAGGCATTTCAGATATAGTTGCCGATTGGCATTTTAAAAATAGGTGCCGATAGGCATTTCAGATATAGAAGCCAGTAGGCATTTCAAATATAGGTGCCGATAGGCACTCCAGATATGGTTGCCGATAGGCATTTCAAATATAGGTGCTCATAGGCATTTCAGATGTAGTTTCCGATAGGCATTTCAAAAATAGGTGCCGATAGGCATTTCAGATATAGGTGCCGATAGGCATTTCGGATATAGTTGCCGATTGGCATTTTAAAAATAGGTGTCGATAGGAATTTCAGATATAGAAGCCGATAGGCATTTCAAATATAGGTGCCGAGAGACATTTCAGATATAGGTGCTGATAGGCATTTCAGATGTATTTTCCGATAGGCATTTCAAAAATAGGTGCCGATAGGCATCTCAGATATAGGTGCCGATAGGCATTTCAGATATAGTGACCGATTGGCATTTTAAAAATAGGTGCCAAAAGGCATTTCAGATATAGAAGCCGATAGGCATTTCAAATATAGGTGCCGATAGGTATTCCAGATATGGTTGCCGATAGGCATTTCAAATATAAGTGCTGATAGGCATTTTAGATGTTGTTTCCGATAGGCATTTTAAAAATAGGCGCCGATAGGCATTTCAGATATAGGTGCCGATAGGCATTTCAGATATAGTTGCCGATTAGCATTTTAAAAATAGGTGCCGATAGGCATTTCAGATATAGAAGCCGATAATCATTTCAAATATACGTGCCGATAGGCATTCCAGATATGGTTGCCGATAGGCATTTCAAATATAGGTGCTGATAGGCATTTCAGACGTAGTTTCCGATAGGCATTTCAAAAATAGGTGCCGATAGGCATTTTAGATATAGGTGCCGATAGGCATTTCAGATATAGTTGCCGATTGGCATTTTAAAAATAGGTGCCGATAGGCATTTCAGATATAGAAGCCGATAGGCATTTCAAATATAGGTGCCGAGAGACATTTCAGATATAGGTGCTGATAGGCATTTCAGATGTATTTTCCGATAGGCATTTCAAAAATAGGTGCCGATAGGCATCTCAGATATAGGTGCCGATAGGCATTTCAGATATAGTGACCGATTGGCATTTTAAAAATAGGTGCCAAAAGGCATTTCAGATATAGAAGCCGATAGGCATTTCAAATATAGGTGCCGATAGGTATTCCAGATATGGTTGCCGATAGGCATTTCAAATATAAGTGCTGATAGGCATTTTAGATGTAGTTTCCGATAGGCATTTTAAAAATAGGCGCCGATAGGCATTTCAGATATAGGTGCCGATAGGCATTTCAGATATAGTTGCCGATTAGCATTTTAAAAATAGGTGCCGATAGGCATTTCAGATATAGAAGCCGATAATCATTTCAAATATACGTGCCGATAGGCATTCCAGATATGGTTGCCGATAGGCATTTCAAATATAGGTGCTGATAGGCATTTCAGACGTAGTTTCCGATAGGCATTTCAAAAATAGGTGCCGATAGGCATTTTAGATATAGGTGCCGATAGGCATTTCAGATATAGTTGCCGATTGGCATTTTAAAAATAGGTGCCGATAGGCATTTCAGATATAGAAGCCGATAGGCATTTCAAATATAGGTGCCGATAAGCATTCCAGATATAATTGCCGATAGGCATTTCAAATATAGGTGCTGATAGGCATTTCAGATGTAGTTTCCGATAGGCATTTAAAAAATTGGTGCCGATAGGCATTTCAGATATAGATGCCGATAGGTATTTCAAATATAGGTGTCGATAGGCATTTCAGATATGGTTGCCGATAGGCATTTCAAATATAGGAGCAGATAGGCATTTCAGATGTAGGATCCGAAAGGCATTTCAAAAATAGGTGCCGATAGGCATTTCAGATATAGGTGCCGATAGGCATTTCAGATATAGTTGCCGATTGGCATTTTAAAAATAGGTGCCGTTAGGCATTTCAGATATAGAAGCCGATAGGTATTTCAAATATAGGTGTCGATAGGCATTTCTGATATAGTTGCCGATAGGCATTTCAAATATAGGAGCAGATAGGCATTTCAGATGTAGTTTCCGAAGGCATTTCAAAAATAGGTGCCGATAGGCATTTCAGATATAGGTGCTGATAGGCACTTCAGATATAGTTGCCAATTGGCATTTTAAAAATAGGTGCCGATAGGCATTTCAGATATAGAAGCCGATAGGCATTTCAAATATAGGTGCCGATAGGCATTCCAGATATGGTTGCCGATAGGCATTTCAAATAATGGTGCTGATGGGCATTTTAGATGTAGTTTCCGATAGGCATTTCAAAAATTGATGCCGATAGGCAATTCAGATATAGGTGCCGATAGGCATTTCAGATATAGTTGCCGATTGGCATTTTAAAAACAGGTGCCGATATGTATTTGAGATATAGATGCCGATAGGTATTTCAAATATAGGTGTCGATAGGCATTTCAGATATGGTTGCCGATAGGCATTTCAAATTTAGGAGCAGATAGGCATTTCAGATGTAGGATCCGAAAGGCATTTCAAAAATAGGTGCCGATAGGCATTTCAGATATAGGTGCCGATAGGCATTTCAGATATAGTTGCCGATTGGCATTTTAAAAATAGGTGCCGATAGGCATTTCAGATATAGAAGCCGATAGGCATTTCAAATATAGGTGGCGATAGGCATTCCAGATATGGTTGCCGATAGGGATTTCAAATATAAGTGCTGATAGGCATTTCAGATGTAGTTTCCGATAGGCATTTCTAAAAATAGGTACCGATAGGCATTTCAGATATAGGTGCCGATAGGCATTTCAGATATAGTTGCCAATTGGCATTTTAAAAATAGGTGTCGATAGGCATTTCAGATATAGAAGCCGATAAGAATTTCAAATATAGGTGCCGATAGGCATTCCAGATATGGTTGCCGATAGGCATTTCAAATATAGGTGCTGATAGGCATTTCAGATATAGTTGCCGATTGGCATTTTAAAAATAGGTGCCGATAGGCATTTCAGATATAGAAGCCAAGAGCTATTTCAAATATAGGTGTCGATAGGCATTTCAGATATGGTTGCCGATAGGCATTTCAAATTTAGGAGCAGATAGGCATTTCAGATGTAGGATCCGAAAGGCATTTCAAAAATAGGTGCCGATAGGCATTTCAGATATAGGTGCCGATAAGCATTTCAGATAAAGTTGCCGATTGGCATTTTAAAAATAGGTGCCGATAGGCATTTCAGATATAGAAGCCGATAGGCATTTCAAATATAGGTGGCGATAGGCATTCCAGATATGGTTGCCGATAGGCATTTCAAATATAAGTGCTGATAGGCATTTCAGATGTAGTTTCCGATAGGCATTTCAAAAATAGGTACCGATAGGCATTTCAGATATAGGTGCCGATAGGCATTTCAGATATAGTTGCCAATTGGCATTTTAAAAATAGGTGTCGATAGGCATTTCAGATATAGAAGCCGATAAGAATTTCAAATATAGGTGCCGATAGGCATTCCAGATATGGTTGCCGATAGGCATTTCAAATATAGGTGCTGAAAGGCATTTCAGATATAGTTGCCGATTGGCATTTTAAAAATAGGTGCCGATAGGCATTTCAGATATAGAAGCCAAGAGCTATTTCAAATATAGGTGTCGATAGGCATTTCAGATATGGTTGCCGATAGGCATTTCAAATATAGGTGCTGATAGGCATTTCAGATATAGTTTCCGATAGGCATTTCAAAAATAGGTGCCGATAGGCATTTTAGATATAGGTGCCGATAGGCATTTCAGATATAGTTGCCGATTGGCATTTTAAAAATAGGTGCCGATAGGCATTTTAGATGTAGTTTCCGATAGGCATTTCAAAAATAGGTGCCGATAGGCATTTCAGATATAGGTGCCGATAGGCATATCAGATATAGTTGCCGATAGGCATTTAAAATATAGGTGCCGATAGGCATTTCGAATATAGGTGTCGATAGGCATTTCAGATATAAATGCCGAAAGGCATTTCGGATATAGGTGCCGATGGGCATTTCAGATATAGTTGTCGATTGGCATTTTAAAAATAGGTGCCGATAGGCATTTCAGATATAGAAGCCGACTGGTATTTCAAATATAGGTGTCGATAGGCATTTCAGATATGGTTGCCGATAGGCATTTCAAATATAGGTGCTGATAGGCATTTCAGATGTAGTTTCCGATAGGCATTTCAAAAATAGGTGCCGATAGGCATTTCAGATATAGGTGCCGATAGGCATTTCAGATATAGTTGCCGATTGGCATTTTAAAAATAGGTGCCGATAGGCATTTCAGATATAAAAGCCGATAGGTATTTCAAATATAGGTGTCGATAGGCATTTAAGATATGGTTTCCGATAGGCATTTCAAATATAGGTGCTGATAGGCATTTCAGATGTAGTTTCCGATAGGCGTTTCAAAAATAGGTGCCGATAGGCATTTCAGATATAGGTGCCGATAGGCATTTCAGATATAGTTGCCGATTGGCATTTTAAAAATAGGTGCCGATAGGCATTTTTGGTGTAGTTTCCGATAGGCATTTCAAAAATAGGTGCCGATAGGTATTTCAGATATAGGTGCCGATAGGCATTTGAAATATAGGTGTCGATAGGCATTTGAAATATAGGTGTCGATAGGCATTTCAGATATAAATGCCGAAAGGCATTTCGGATATAGGTGCCGATAGGCATTTCTGATGTGGTTGCCGATAGGCATTTCAAATATAGGTGCCGATAGGCATTTCAAATATAGGTGTCGATAGGCATTTCAGATATAAATGCCGAAAGGCATTTCGGATATAGGTGCCGATAGGCATTTCTGATGTGGTTGCCGATAGGCAATTCAAATATAGGTGCTGATAGGCATTTCAGATGTAGTTTTCGATAGGCATTTCAAAAATAGGTGCCGATAGGCATTTCAAATATAGGTGCCGATAGGCATTTCAGATATAGTTGCCGATTAGCATTTCAAAAATAGGTGCCGATAGGCATTTTAGATATAGGTGCCGATAGGCATATCAGATATAGTTGCCGATAGGCATTTAAAATATAGGTGCCAATAGGCATTTCAAATATAGGTGTCGATAGTCATTTCAGATATAGTTCCCGAATGGCATTTTAAAAATAGGTGCCGATAGACATTTTAGATATAATTGCCGATAGGCATTTCAAATATAGGTGCTGATAGGCATTTCAGATGTAGTTTCCGATAGGCTTTTAAAAATAGGTGCCGATAGGCATTTCAGATATAGGTGCCGATAGGCATTTCAGATATAGTTGCCGATTGGCATTTTAAAAACAGGTGCCGATAGGCATATTAGATGTAGTTTCCGATAGGCATTTCAAAAATAGGTGCCGATAGGCATTTCAGATATAGGTGCCGATAGGCATTTCAGATATAGTTGCCGATTGGCATTTTAAAAACAGGTGCTGATAGGCATTTCAGATGTAGTTTTCGATAGGCATTTAAAAAATAGGTGCCGATAGGCATTTCAAACATAGGTGCCGATAGGCATTCCAGATATAGTTGCCGATAGGCATTTAAAATATAGGTGCCGATAGGCATTTCAAATATAGGTGTCGATAGGCATTTCAGATATAAATGCCTAAAGGCATTTCGGATATAGGTGCCGATAGGCATTTCTGATGTGGTTTCCGATAGGCAATTCAAATATAGGTGCTGATTGGCATTTCAGATGTAGTTTTCGATAGGCATTTTAAAAATAGGTGCCGATAGGCATTTCAAATATAGGTGCCGATAGGCATTCCAGATATGGTTGCCGATTGGCATTTCAAATATAGGTGCTATTAGGCATTTTAGATGTAGTTTCCGATAGGCATTTCAAAAATTGATGCCGATAGGCATTTCAGATATAGGTGCCGACAGGCATTTTAGATATAGTTGCCGATTAGCATTTTAAAAACAGGTGCCGATAGGCATTTCAGATATAGAAGCCGAAAGGTATTTCAAATATAGGTGTCGATAGGCATTTTAGATATAGTTGCCGATAGGCATTTCAAATATAGGAGCAGATAGGCATTTCAGATGTAGTTTCCGAAGGCATTTCAAAAATAGGTGCCGATAGGCATTTCAGATATAGGTGCCGATAGGCACTTCAGATATAGTTGCCAATTGGCATTTTAAAAATAGGTGCCGATAGGCATTTCAGATATAGAAGCCGATAGGCATTTCAAATATAGGTGCTGATAGGCATTTCAAATATAGGTGTCGATAGGCATTTCAGATATAAATGCCGAAAGGCATTTCGGATATAGGTGCCGATAGGCATTTCAGATATAGTTGCCGATTGGCATTTTAAAAATAGGTGCCGATAGGCATTTCAGATATAGAAGCCGATAGGTATTTCAAATATAGGTGCCGATAGGCATTCTAGATATGGTTGCCGATAGGCATTTCAAATATAGGTGCTGATAGGCATTTCAGATGTAGTTTCCGATAGGCATTTCAAAAATAGGTGCCGATAGGCATTTCAGTTATAGGTGCCGATAGGCATTTCAGATATAGATGCCATTGGCATTTTAAATATAGTTGCCGATAGGCATTTCAGATATAGAAGCCGATAGGCATTTCAAATATAGGTGCCGATAAGCATTCCAGATATGGTTGGCGATAGGCATTTCAAATATAGGTGCTGATAGGCATTTCAGATGTAGTTTCCGATAGGCATTTCAAAAATTGGTGCCGATAGTCATTTCAGATATAGGTGCCGATAGGCATTTCAGATATAGTTGCCGATTGGCATTTTAAAAATAGGTGCCGATAGGCATTTCAGATATAGAAGCCGATAGGTATTTCAAATATAGGTGTCGATAGGCATTTCAGATATGGTTGCCGATAGGCATTTCAAATATAGGTGCTGATAGGCATTTCAGATGTAGTTTCCGATAGGCATTTTAAAAATAGGTGCCGATAGGCATTTCAGATATATGTGCCGATAGGCATTACAGATATAGTTGCCGATTGGCATTTTAAAAATAGGTGCCGATAGGCATTTCAGATATAGAAGCCGATAGTCATTTCAAATATAGGTGCCGATAGGCATTCCAGATATGGTTGTTGATATGCTTTTCAAATATAGGTGCTGATAGGCATTTCAGATGTAGTTTCCGATAGGCATTTCAAAAATAGGTGCCGATAGGCATTTCAAATATAGGTGCCGATAGGCATTTCAGATATAGTTGCCGATTGGCATTTCAAAAATAGGTGCCGATAGGCATTTTAGATATAGGTGCCGATAGGCATATCAGATATAGTTGCCGATAGGCATTTAAAATATAGGTGCCGGTAGGCATTTCAAATATAGGTGTCGATAGTCATTTCAGATATAGTTCCCGATTGGCATTTTAAAAATAGGTGCCGATAGACATCTCAGATATAATTGCCGATAGGCATTTCAAATATAGGTGCTGATAGGCATTTCAGATGAAGTTTCCGATAGGCTTTCAAAAATAGGTGCCGATAGGCATTTCAGATATAGGTGCTGATAGGCATTTCAGATATAGTTGCCGATTGGCATTTTAAAAACAGGTGCCGATAGGCATTTTAGATGTAGTTTCCGATAGGCATTTCAAAAATAGGTGCCGATAGGCATTTCAGATAAAGGTGCCGATAGGCATTTCAGATATAGTTGCCGATTGGCATTTTAAAAACAGGTGCTGATAGGCATTTCAGATGTAGTTTTCGATAGGTATTTCAAAAATAGGTGCCGATAGGCATTTCAAACATAGGTGCCGATAGGCATTTCAGATATAGGTGCCGATAGGCATTACAGATATAGTTGCCGATTGGCATTTTAAAAATAGGTGCCAATAGGCATTTCAGATATAGAAGCCGATAGGCATTTCAAATATAGGTCCCGATAGGCATTCCAGATATGGTTGCCGATAGCCATTTCAAATATAGGTGCTGATAGGCATTTCAGATATAGGTGCCGATGAGCATTTCAGATATAGTTGTCAATTTGCATTTTAAAAATAGGTGCAGATTGGCATTTCAGATATAGAAGCCGATAGGCATTTCAAATATAGGTGCTGATAGGCATTTCAGATATAGTTGCAAATTGGCATTATAAAAATAGGTGCAGATAGGCATTTCAGATATAGAAGCCGATAGGCATTTCAAATATAGGTGCCGATAGGCATTCCAGATATAGGTGCCGATAGGCATATTAGATATAGTTGCCGATTGGCATTTTAGAAATAGGTGCCGATAGGCATTTCAGATATAGAAGCCGATAGGAATTTCAAATATAGATCCCGATAGGCATTCCAGATATGGTTGCCGATAGGCATTTCAAATATAGGTGCTGATAGGCATTTCAGATGTAGTTTCCGATAGGCATTTCAAAAATAGGTGCCGATAGGCATTCCAGATATAGGTGCCGATAGGCATATTAGATATAGTTGCCGATTGGCATTTTAGAAATAGGTGCCGATAGGCATTTCAGATATAGAAGCCGATAATCATTTCAAATATACGTGCCGATAGGCATTCCAGATATTGTTGCCGATAGGCATTTCAAATATAGATGCTGATAGGCATTTCAGACGTAGTTTCCGATAGGCATTTCAAAAATAGGTGCCGATAGGCATTTTAGATATAGGTGCCGATAGGCATTTCAGATATAGTTGCCGATTGGCATTTTAAAAATAGGTGCCGATAGGCATTTCAGATATAGAAGCCGATAGGCATTTCAAATATAGGTGCTGATAGGCATTTCAAATATAGGTGTCGATAAGCATTTCAGATATAAATGCCGAAAGGCATTTCGGATATAGGTGCCGATAGGCATTTCATATATAGTTGCCGATTGTAATTTTAAAAATAGGTGCCGATAGGCATTTCAGATATAGAAGCCGATAGGTATTTCAAATATAGGTGCCGATAGGCATTCCAGATATGGTTGCCGATAGGCATTTCAAATATAGGTGCTGATAGGCATTTCAGATGTAGTTTCCGATAGGCATTTCAAAAATAGGTGCCGATAGGCATTTCAGATATAGGTGCCGATAGGCATTTCAAATATAGATGCCGATTGGCATTTTAAAAATAGTTGCCGATAGGCATTTCAAATATAGGTGCCGATAAGCATTCCAGATATGGTTGGCGATAGGCATTTCAAATATAGGTGCTGATAGGCATTTCAGATGTAGTTCCCGATAGGCATTTCAAAAATTGGTGCCGAAAGTCATCTCAGATATAGGTGCCGATAGGCATTTCAGATATAGTTGCCGATTGGCATTTTAAAAATAGGTGCCGATAGGCATTTCAGATATAGAAGCCGATAGGTATTTCAAATATAGGTGTCGATAGGCATTTCAGATATGGTTGCCGATAGGCATTTCAAATATAGGTGCTGATAGGCATTTCAGATGTAGTTTCCGATAGGCATTTTAAAAATAGGTGCCGATAGGCATTTCAGATATATGTGCCGATAGGCATTACAGATATAGTTGCCGATTGGCATTTTAAAAATAGGTGCCGATAGGCATTTCAGATATAGAAGCCGATAGTCATTTCAAATATAGGTGCCGATAGGCATTCCAGATATGGTTGCCGATATGCATTTCAAATATAGGTGCTGATAGGCATTTCAGATGTAGTTTCCGATAGGCATTTCAAAAATAGGTGCCGATAGGCATTTCAAATATAGGTGCCGATAGGCATTTCAGATATAGTTGCCGATTGACATTTCAAAAATAGGTGCCGATAGGCATTTTAGATATAGGTGCCGATAGGCATATCAGATATAGTTGCCGATAGGCATTTAAAATATAGGTGCCGATAGGCATTTCATATATAAGTGTCGATAGTCATTTCAGATATAGTTCCCGATTGGCATTTTAAAAATAGGTGCCGATAGACATTTCAGATATAATTGCCGATAGGCATTTCAAATATAGGTGCTGATAGGCATTTCAGATGTAGTTTCCGATAGGCTTTCAAAAATAGGTGCCGATAGGCATTTCAGATATAGGTGCTGATAGGCATTTCAGATATAGTTGCCGATTGGCATTTTAAAAACAGGTGCCGATAGGCATTTTAGATGTAGTTTCCGATAGGCATTTCAAAAATAGGTGCCGATAGGCATTTCAGATATATGTGCCGATAGGCATTTCAGATATAGTTGCCGATTGGCATTTTAAAAACAGGTGCTGATAGGCATTTCAGATGTAGTTTTCGATAGGCATTTCAAAAATAGGTGCCGATAGGCATTTCAAACATAGGTGCCGATAGGCATTTCAGATATAGGTGCCGTTAGGCATTCCAGATATGGTTGCCGATAGGCATTTCAAATATAGGTGCTGATATGCATTTCAGATGTAGTTTCCGAAAGGCATTTCAAAAATAGGTGCCGATAGGCATTTCAGATATAGGTGCCGATAGGCATTTCAGATATAGTTGCAAATTGGCATTATAAAAATAGGTGCAGATAGGCATTTCAGATATAGAACCCGATAGGCATTTCAAATATAGGTGCCGATAGGCATTCCAGATATGGTTGCCGATAGGCATTTCAAATATAGGTGCTGATAGGCATTTCAGATGTAGTTTCCGAAAGGCATTTCAAAAATAGGTGCCGATAGACATTTCAAACATAGGTGCCGATAGGCATTTCAGATATAGGTGCCGATAGGCATTACAGATATAGTTGCCGATTGGCATTTTAAAAATAGGTGCCGATAGGCATTTCAGATATAGAGGCCGATAGGTATTTCAAATATAGGTCCCGATAGGCATTCCAGATATAGTTGCCGATAGGCATTTCAAATATAGGTGCTGATAGGCATTTCAGATGTAGTTTCCGATAGGCATTTCAAAAATAGGTGCCGATAGGCATTCCAGATATAGGTGCCGATAGGCATATTAGATATAGTTGCCGATTGGCATTTTAAAAATAGGTGCCGATAGGCATTTCAGATATAGAAGCCGATAATCATTTCAAATATACGTGCCGATAGGCATTCCAGATATGGTTGCCGATAGGCATTTCAAATATAGGTGCTGATAGGCATTTCAGACGTAGTTTCCGATAGGCATTTCAAAAATAGGTGCCGATAGGCATTTTAGATATAGGTGCCGATAGGCATTTCAGATATAGTTGCCGATTAGCATTTTAAAAATAGGTGCCGATAGGCATTTCAGATATAGAAGCCGATAGGCATTTCAAATATAGGTGCCGATAAGCATTCCAGATATAATTGCCGATAAGCATTTCAAATTGAGGTGCTGATAGGCATTTCAGATGTAGTTTCCGATAGGCATTTAAAAAATTGGTGCCGATAGGCATTTCAGATATAGGTGCCGATAGACATTTCAAATATAGTAGCCGATTGGCATTTTAAAAATAGGTGCCGATAGGCATTTCAGATATAGAAGCCGATAAGTATTTCAGATGTAGTTTCCGATAGGCATTTCAAAAATAGGTGCCGATAGGCATTTCAGATATAGGTGCCGATAGGCATATCAGATATAGTTGCCAATTGGCATTTTAAAATAGGTGCCGATAGGCATTTCAGATATAGAAGCCGATAGGCATTTCAAATATAGGTGCCGATAGGCATTCCAGATATGGTTGCCGATAGGCAATTCAAATAATGGTGCTGATGGGCATTTTAGATGTAGTTTCCGATAGGCATTTCAAAAATTGTTGCCGATAGGCAATTCAAATATAGGTGCCGATAGGCATTTCAGATATAGTTGCCGATTGGCATTTTAAAAATAGGTGCCGATAGGCATTTCAGATATAGAAGCCGATAGGCATTTCAAATATAGGTGGCGATAGGCATTCCAGATATGGTTGCCGATAGGCATTTCAAATATAAGTGCTGATAGGCATTTCAGATGTAGTTTCCGATAGGCATTTCTAAAAATAGGTACCGATAGGCATTTCAGATATAAGTGCCGATAGGCATTTCAGATATAGTTGCCAATTGGCATTTTAAAAATAGGTATCGATAGGCATTTCAGATATAGAAGCCGATAAGAATTTCAAATATAGGTGCCGATAGGCATTCCAGATATGGTTGCCGATAGGCATTTCAAATATAGGTGCTGATAGCCATTTCAGATATAGTTGCCGATTGGCATTTTAAAAATAGGTGCCGATAGGCATTTCAGATATAGAAGCCAATAGCTATTTCAAATATAGGTGTCGATAGGCATTTCAGATATGGTTGCCGATAGGCATTTCAGATGTAGTTTCCGATAGGCATTTCAAAAATAGGTGCCGATAGGCATTTCAGATATAGGTGCCGATAGGCATTTCAGATATAAGTGCCGTTAGGCATTTCAGATATAGGTGCCGATAGGCATATCAGATATAGTTGCCGATAGGCATTTAAAATATAGGTGCCGATAGGCATTTCAAATATAGGTGTCGATAGGCATTTCAGATATAAATGCCGAAAGGCATTTCGGATATAGGTGCCGATAGGCATTTCAGATATAGTTGTCGATTGGCATTTTAAAAATAGGTGCCGATAGGCATTTCAGATATAGAAGCCGATAGGTATTTCAAATATAGGTGTCGATAGGCATTTCAGATATGGTTGCCGATAGGCATTTCAAATATAGGTGCTGATAGGCATTTCAGATATAGTTTCCGATAGGCATTTCAAAAATAGGTGCCGATAGGCATTTCAGATATAGGTGCCGATAGGCATTTCAGATATAGTTGCCGATTGGCATTTTAAAAATAGGTGCCGATAGGCATTTCAGATATAAAAGCCGATAGGTATTTCAAATATAGGTGTCGATAGGCATTTAAGATATGGTTGCCGATAGGCATTTCAAATATAGGTGCTGATAGGCATTTCAGATATAGTTGCCGATTGGCATTTTAAAAATAGGTGCCGATAGGCATTTTTGGTGTAGTTTCCGATAGGCATTTCAAAAATAGGTACCGATAGGCATTTCAGATATAGGTGCCGATAGGCATTTGAAATATAGGTGTCGATAGGCATTTCAAATATAGGTGTCGATAGGCATTTCAGATATAAATGCCAAAGGGCATTTCGGATATAGGTGCCGATAGGCATTTCTGATGTGGTTGCCGATAGGCATTTCAAATATAGGTGCTAATAGGCATTTCAGATGTAGTTTTCAATAGGTATTTCAAAAATAGGTACCGATAGGCATTTCAAATATAGGTGCCGATAGGCATTTCAGATATAGTTGCCGATTGGCATTTTAAAAATAGGTGCCGATAGGCATTTCAGATATAGAAGATGATAGGTATTTCAAATATAGGTGTCGGTAGGCATTTCAGATATGGTTGCCGATAGGCATTTTAAATATAGGTGCTAATAGGCATTTCAGATGTAGTTTCCGATAGGCATTTCAAAAATAGGTGCCGATAGGCATTTCAGATATAGGTGCCGATAGGCATTTTAGATATAGTTGCCGATTGGCATTTTAAAAATAGGTGTCGATAGGCATTTCAGTTATAGAAGCCGATAGGCAATTCAAATATAGGTGACGATAGGCATTCCAGATATGGTTGCCGATAGGCATTTCAAATATAGGTGCTGATAGGCATTTCAGATGTAGTTTCCGATAGGCATTTCAAAAATAGGTGCCGATAGGCATTTCAGATATAGGTGCCGATAAGCATTTCAGATATAGTTGCCAATTGGCATTTTAAAAATAGGTTCCGATAGGCTTTTCAGATGTAGTTTCCGATAGGCATTTCAAAAATAGGTGCCGATAGGCATTTTAGATATAGGTGCCGATAGGCATTTTAGATATAGTTGCCGATTGGCATTTTAAAAATAGGTGCCGATAGGCATTTCAGATATAGTTGCCAATTGGCATTTTAAAAATAGGTGTCGATAGGCATTTCAGATATAGAAGCCGATATGCATTTCAAATATAGGTGCCGATAAGCATTCCAGATATGGTTGCCGATAGGCATTTCAAATATAGGTACTGATAGGCATTTCAGATGTAGTTTCTAATAGGCATTTCAAAAATAGGTGCCGATAGGCATTTCAGATATAGGTGCCGATAGGCATTTCAGATTAAGTTGCCAATTAGCATTTTAAAAATAGGTGCCGATAGGCATTTCAGATATAGAAGCCGATATGCATTTCAAATATAGTTGCCGATAGGCATTCCAGACATGGTTGCCGATAGGCATTTCAAATATAGGTGCTGATAGGCATTTTAGATATAGTTGCCGATTAGCATTTTAAAAACCGGTGCCGATAGGCATTTCAGATATAGAAGCCGATAGGCATTTCAAATATAGGTGCCGATAGGCATTCCAGATATGGCTGCCGATAGGCATTTCAAATATAAGTGCTGATAGGCATTTCAGATGTAGTTTCCGATAGGCATTTCAAAAATTGATGCCGATAGGCATTTCAGATGTAGGTGCCGATAGGCATTTTAGATATAGTTGCCGATTAGCATTTTAAAAACCGGTGCCGATGGGCATTTCAGATATAGAAGCCGATAGGTATTTCAAATATAGGTGTCGATAGGCATTTCAGATATGGTTGCCGATAGGCATTTCAAATATAGGTGCTGATAGGCATTTTAGATGTAGTTTCCGATAGGCATTTCAAAAATTGATGCCGATAAACATTTCAGATATAGGTGCCGATAGGCATTTCAGATATAGTTGCCGATTAGCATTTTAAAAACAGGTGCCGATAGGCATTTCAGATATAGAAGCCGATAGGTATTTCAAATATAGGTGTCGATAGGCATTCCAGATATGGTTGCCGATAGGCATTTCAAATATAGGTGCTAATAGGCATTTCAGATGTAGTTTCCGATAGGCATTTCAAAAATAGGTGCCGATAGGCATTTTAAAAATAGGTGCCGATAGGCATTTCAGATATAGAAGCCGATAGGTATTTCAAATATAGGTGTCGAAAGGCATTTCAGATATGGTTGCCGATAGGCATTTCAAATATAGGTGCTGATAGGCATTTCAGATGTAGTTTCCGATAGGCATTTCAAAAATAGGTGCCGATAGGCATTTCAGATATAGGTGCCGATAGGCATATTAGATATAGTTGCCGATAGGCATTTAAAATATAGGTGCCGATAGGCATTTCAAATATAGGTGTCGATGGGCATTTCAGATATAAATGCCGAAACGCATTTCGGATATAGGTGCTGATAGGCATTTCAGATGTAGTTTTCGATAGGTATTTCAAAAATAGGTACCGATAGGCATTTCAAATATAGGTGCCGATAGGCATTTCAGATATATTTGCCGATTGGCATTTTAAAAATAGGTGCCGATAGGCATTTCAGATATAGAAGCCGATAGGTATTTCAAATATAGGTGTCGATAGGCATTTCAGATATGGTTGCCGATAGGCATTTCAAATATAGGTGCTAATAGGCATATCAGATGTGGTTTCCGATAGGCATTTCAAAAATAGGTGCCGATAGGCATTTCAGATATAGGTGCCGATAGGCATTTCAGATATAGTTGCCGATTGGCATTTTAAAAATAGGTGTCGATAGGCATTTCAGTTATAGAAGCCGATAGGCAATTCAAATATAGGTGCCGATAGGCATTCCAGATATGGTTGCCGATAGGCATTTTAAATATAGGTGCTGATAGGCATTTCAGATGTAGTTTCCGATAGGCATTTCAAAAATAGGTGCCGATAGGCATTTCAGATATAGGTGATGATAGGCATTTCAGATATAGTTGCCAATTGGCATTTTAAAAATAGGTGCCGATAGGCATTTCAGATATAGAAGCCGATATGCATTTCAAATATAGGTGCCGATAGGCATTCCAGATATGGTCGCCGATAGGCATTTCAAATATAGGTGCTGATAGGCATTTTAGATGTAGTTTTTGATAGGCATTTCAAAAATTGATGCCGATAGGCATTTTAGATATAGGTGCCGATAGGCATTTTTGATATAGTTGCCGATTAACATTTTAAAAACAGGTGCCGATAGGCATTTCAGATATAGAAGCCGATAGGTATTTCAAATATAGGTGTCGATAGGCATTTCAGATATGGTTGCCGATAGGCATTTCAAATATAGGAGCAGATAGGCATTTCAAATGTAGTTTCCAAAGGCATTTCAAAAATAGGTGCCGATAGGCATTTCAGATATAGGTGCCGATTGGCACTTCAGATATAGTTGCCGATTGGCATTTTAAAAATAGGTGCCGATAGGCATTTCAGATATAGAAGCCGATAGGCATTTCAAATATAGGTGCCGATAGGCATTCCAGATATGGTTGCCGAGAGGCATTTAAAATATAGGTGCTGATAGGCATTTTAGATGTAGTTTCCGATAGGCATTTCAAAAATTGGTGCCGATAGGCATTTTAGATATAGGTGCCGATAGGCATTTCAGATATAGTTGCCGATTAGCATTTTAAAAAAAGGTGCCGATAGGCATTTTAGATGTAGTTTCCGATAGGCATTTCAAAAATAGGTGCCGATAGGCATTTCAGATATAGGTGCCGATAGGAATATCAGATATAGTTGCCGATGAGCATTTAAAATATAGGTGCCGATAGGCATTTCAAATATAGGTGTCGATAGGCATTTCAGATATAAATGCCGAAAGGCATTTCAGATATAGGTGCTGATAGGCATTTCTGATGTGGTTGCCGATAGGCATTTCAAATATAGGTGCTGATAGGCATTTCAGATGTAGTTTTCGATAGGTATTTCAAAAATAGGTACCGATAGGCATTTCAAATATAGGTGCCGATAGGCACTTCAGATATAGTTGCCGATTGGCATTTTAAAAATAGGTGCCGATAGGCATTTCAGATATAAGTGCCGATGGGCATTTCAGATATAGTTGCCGATTGGCATTTTAAAAATAGGTGTCGTTAGGCATTTCAGATATAGAAGCCGATAGGCATTTCAAATATAGGTGCCAAAAGGCATTCCAGATATGGTTGCCGATAGGCATTTCAAATATAGGTGCTGATAGGCATTTCAGATGTAGTTTCCGATAGGCATTTCAAAAATAGGTGCCGATAGGCTTTTCAGATATAGGTGCCGATAGGCATTTCAGATATAGTTGCCGATTGGCATTTTAAAAATAGGTGCCGATAGGCATTTCACATATAGAATCCGATAGGCATTTCAAATATAGGTGCCGATAGGCATTCCAGATATGGTTGCCGATAGGCATTTCAAATATTGGTGCTGATAGGCATTTTAGATGTAGTTTCCGATAGGCATTACAAAAATAGGTGCCGATAGGCATTTCAGATATAGGTACCGATAGGCATTACAGATATAGTAGCCGATTGGCATTTTAAAAATAGGTGCCGATAGGCATTTCAGATATAGAAGCCGATAGGCATTTCAAATATAGGTGCCGATAGGCATTTTTAGATATGGTTGTTGATAGGCATTTCAAATATAGGTGCTGATAGGCATTTTTAGATATGGTTGTTGATAGGCATTTCAAATATAGGTGCTGATAGGCATTTCAGATGTAGTTCCCGATTGGCATTTTAAAAATAGGTGCCGATAGGCATTTCAGATATAGAAGCCGATAGGCATTTTAAATATAGGTGCCGATAGGCATTCCAGATATGGTTGTTGATAGGCATTTCAAATATAGGTGCTGATAAGCATTTCAGATGTAGTTTCCGATAGGCGTTTCAAAAATAGGTGCCGATAGGCATTTCAGATATAGGTGCCGATAGGCATTTCAGATATAGTAGCCGATTGGCATTTTAAAAATAAGTGCCGATAGGCATTTCAGATATAGAAGCCGATAGGCATTTCAAATATAGGTGCCGATAGGCATTTTTAGATATGGTTGTTGATAGGCATTTCAAATATAGGTGCTGATAGGCATTTCAGATGTAGTTCCCGATAGGCATTTCAAAAATAGGTGCCGATAGGCATTTTAGATATAGGTGCCGATAGGCATTTTGAATATAGTTGCCGATTGGCATTTCAAAAATAGGTGTCGATAGGCATTTTAGATATAGAAGCCGATAGGCATTTCAAATATAGGTGCCGATAGGCATGTCAGATATGGTTGCCGATAGGCATTTCAAATATAGGTGCTGATAGGCATTCCAGATGTAGTTTCCGATAGGCATTTCAAAAATAGGTGCCGATAGGGATTTCAGATATAGGTGCCGATAGGCATTTCAGATGTAGTTTCCGATAGGCATTTCAAAAATAAGTGCCGATAGGCATTTCAGATATAGGTGCCGATTGGCATTTCAGATATAGTTGCCGATTGGCATTTTAAAAATAGGTGCCGATAGGCATTTCAGATATATTAGCCAATAGGCATTTCAAATATAGGTGCCGATAGGCATTTCAGATATGGTTGCCGATAGGCATTTCAAATATAGGTGCTGTTAGGCATTTCAGATGTAGTTTCCGATAGGCATTTTAAAAATAGGTGCCGATAGGCATTTCAGATATAGGTGCCGATAGGCATTTCAGATATAGTTGCCGATTAGCATTTTAAAAATATGTGCCGATAGGCATTTCAGATATAGAAGCCGATAGGCATTTCAAATATAGGTGCCGATAGGCATTCCAGATATGGTTGTCGATAGGCATTTCAAATATAGGTGCTGATAGGCATTTCAGATGTAGTTTCCGATAGGCATTTCAAAAATAGGTGCTGATAGGCATTTCATATATAAGTGCCGATAGGCATTTCGGATATAGTTGCCGATTGGCATTTTAAAAGTAGGTGTCGATAGGCATTTCAGATATAGAAGCCGATAGGCATTTCAGATATAGTTGCCGATTGGCACTTTTAAAATAGGTGCCGATAGGCATTTCAGATATAGAAGCCGATAGGTATTTCAAATATAGATGTCGATAGGCATTTCAGATATGGTTGCCGATAGGCATTTCAAATTTAGGTGCTGATAGGCATTTCAGATGTAGTTTCCGATAGGCATTTAAAAAATTGGTGCCGATAGGCATTTTAGATATAGGTGCCGATAGGCATTTCAGATATAGTTGCCGATTGGCATTTCAAAAATTGGTGCCGATAGGCATTTCAGATATAGAAGCCGATAGGTATTTTAAATATAGGTGTCGATAAGCATTTCAGATATGGTTGATGATAGGCATTTCAAATATTGGTGCTGATAGGCATTTCAGATGTAGTTTCCGATAGGCATTTCAAAAATAGGTACCGATAAGCATTTCAGATATAGGTGCCGATAGGTATTTCAGATATAGGTGCCGATAGGCATTTCAGATATAGAAGCCGATAGGCATTTCAAATATTGATGCCGATAGGCATTTCAGATATAGGTGCCGATAGGCATTAGAGATATAGAAGCCGATAGGCATTTCAGATATAGTTGCCGATTGGCATTTTTAAAATAGGTGCCGATAGGCATTTCAGATATAGAAGCCGATAGGTATTTCAAATATAGGTGTCGATAGGCATTTCAGATATGTTTGTCGATAGGCATTTCAAATATAGGTGCTGATAGGCATTTCAGAGGTAGTTTCCGATAGGCATTTCAAAAATTGGTGCCGATAGTCATTTTAGATATAGGTGCCGATAGGCATTTCAGATATAGTTGCCGGTTGGCATTTCAAAAATTGGTGCCGATAGGCATTTCAGAAATAGAAGCCGATAGGTATTTCAAATATAGGTGTCGATAGGCATTTCAGATATGGTTGATGATAGGCATTTCAAATATTGGTGCTGATAGGCATTTCAGATGTAGTTTCCGATAGGCATTTCAAAAATAGGTGCCGATAGGCATTTCAGATATAGGTGCCGATAGGTATTTCAGATATAAGGTGCCGATAGGCATTTAAGATATAGTTGCCAATTAGCATTTTAAAAATAGGTGCCGATAGGCATTTCAGATATAGAAGCCGATAGGCATTTCAAATATTGGTGCCGATAGGCATTTCAGATATGGTTGCCGATAGGCATTTCAAATAAAGGTGCTGATAGGCATTTTAGATGTAGTTTCCGATAGGCATTTCAAAAATAGTTGCCGATAGTTATTTCAGATATAGGCGCCGATAGGCATTTCAGATATAGTTGCCGATTGGCATTTTAAAAATAGGTGCCGATAGGCATTTCAGATATAGAAGCCGATAGGCATTTCAAATATAGGTGCCGATAGGCATTCCAGATATGGTTGCCGATAAGCATTTCAATATAGGTGCTGATAGGCATTTCAGATGTAGTTTCCGATAGTCATTTCAAAAATAGGTTCCGATAGGCATTTCAGATATAGGTGCCGATAGGCATTTCAGATATAGTTGCCGATTGGCATTTTAAAAATAGATGCCGATAGGCATTTCAGATATAGGTGCCGATAGGCATTTTAGATATAGAAGCCGATAGGCATTTCAGATATAGTTGCCGATTGGCATTTTTAAAATAAGTGCCGACAGGCATTTCAGATATAGAAGCCGATAGGTATTTCAAATATAGGTGTCGATAGGCATTTCAGATATGGTTGCCGATAGGCATTTCAAATATAGGTGCTGATAGGCATTTCAGATGTAGTTTCCGATAGGCATTTTAAAAATTTGTGCCGATAGGCATTTCAGATCTAGGTGCCGATAAACATTTCAGATATAGTTGCCGATTGGCATTTCAAAAATAGGTGCCGATAGGCATTTCAGATATAGAAGCCGATAGGTATTTCAAATATAGGTGTCGATAGGCATTTCAGATATGGTTGATGATAGGCATTTCAAATATTGGTGCTGATAGGCATTTCAGATGTAGTTTCCGATAGGCATTTCAAAAATAGGTGCCGATAGGCATTTCAGATATAGGTGCCGATAGGCATTACAAATATAGTTGCCGATTAGCTTTTTAAAAATAGGTGCCGATAGGCATTTCAGATATAGAAGCCGATAGGCATTTCAAATATAGGTGCCGATAGGCATCCCAGATATGGTTGCCGATAGGCATTTCAAATATAGGTGCTGATAGGCATTTCAGATGTAGTTTCCGATAGGCATTTCAAAAATAGGTGCCGATAGGCATTTCAGATATAGGTGCCGATAGGCACTTCAGATATAGTTGCCGATTGGCATTTTAAAAATAGGTGCCGATAGCATTTCAGATATAGAAGCCGATAGGCATTTCAAATATAGGTGCTGATAGGCATTTCAGATGTAGTTTCCGATAGGCATTTCAAAAATAGGTGCCGATAGGCATTTCAGATATAGCTGCCGATAGGCATTTCAGATATAGTTGCCAATTGGCATTTTAAAAATTAGTGCCGATAGGCATTTCAGATATAGAAGCCGATAGGCATTCCAAATATAGGTGCCGATAGGCATTCCAGATATGGTTGCAGATAGGCATTTCAAATATAAGTGCTGATAGGCATTTTAGATTTAGTTTCCGATAGGCATCTCAAAAATTGATGCCGATAGGCATTTCAGATATAGGTGCCGATAGGCATTTCAGATATAGTTGCCGATTGGCTTTTAAAAACAGGTGCCGATAGGCATTTCAGATATAGAAGCCGATAGGTATTTCAAATATAGGTGTCGATAGGCATTTCAGATATGGTTGCCGAATGGCATTCCAAATATAGGAGCAGATAGGCATTTCAGATGTAGTTTCCGAAAGCATTCCAAAATAGGTGCCGATAGGCATTTCAGATATAGGTGCCGATAGGCACTTCAGATATAGTTGCCGATTGGCATTTTAAAAATAGGTGCCGATAGCATTTCAGATATAGAAGCCGATAGCCATTTCAAATATAGGTGCTGATAGGCATTTCAGATGTAGTTTCCGATAGGCATTTCAAAAATAGGTGCTGATAGGCATTTCAGATATAGGCGCCGATAGGCATTTTAAAAATAGGTGCCGATAGGCATTTCAGATATAGAAGCCGATAGGTATTTCAAAAATAGGTGCCGATAGGCATTTCAGATATAGGTGCCGATAGGCATTTCAGATATAGTTGCCGATTGGCATTTTAAAAATAGGTGCCGATAGGCATTTTAGATGTAGTTTCCGATAGGCATTTCAAAAATAGGTGCCGATAGGCATTTCAGATATAGGTGCCGATAGGCATATCAGATATAGTTGCCGATAGGCATTTAAAATATAGGTGCCGATAGGCATTCCAGATATGGTTGCCGATAGGCATTTCAAATATAGGTGCTGATAGGCATTTCAGATGTAGTTTCCGATAGGCATTTCAAAAATAGGTGCCGATAGGTATTTCAGATATAGGCGCCGATAGGCATTTCAGATATAGTTGCCGATTGGCATTTTAAAAATAGGTGTCGATAGGCATTTCAGATATAGAAGCCGATAGGCATTTCAAATATAGGTGCCGAAAGGCATTCCAGATATGGTTGCCGATAGGCATTTCAATATAGGTGCTGATAGGCATTTCAGATGTATTTTCTGATAGGCATTTCAAAAATAGGTGCTGATAGGCATTTCAGATATAGGTGCCGATAGGCTTTTCAGATATAGTTGCCGATTGGCATTTTAAAAATAGGTGCCGATAGGCATTTCAGATATAGAAGCCGGTAGGCATTTCTAATATAGGTGCCGATAGGCACTCCAGATATGGTTGCCGATAGGCATTTCAAATATAGGTGCTCATAGGCATTTCAGATGTAGTTTCCGATAGGCATTTCAAAAATAGGTGCCGATAGGCATTTCAGATATAGGTGCCGATAGGCATTTCGGATATAGTTGCCGATTGGCATTTTAAAAATAGGTGTCGATAGGAATTTCAGATATAAGAGCCGATAGGCATTTCAAATATAGGTGCCGATAGGCATTTCAGATATGGTTGCCGATAGGCATTTCAAATATAGGTGCTGATAGGCATTTCAGATGTAGTTTCCGATAGGCATTTCAAAAATAGGTGCCGATAGGCATTTCAGATATAGAAGCCGATAGGCATTTCAAATATTGGTGCCGATAGGCATTTCAAATAAAGGTGCTGATAGGCATTTTAGATGTAGTTTCCGATAGGCACTTCAAAAATTGATGCCGATAGGCATTTCAGATATAGGTGCCGATAGGCATTTCAGATATAGAAGCCGATAGGCTTTTCAGATATAGTTGCCGATTGGCATTTTTAAAATAGGTACCGATAGGCATTTCAGATATAGAAGCCGATAGGTATTTCAAATATAGGTGTCGATAGGCATTTCAGATATGGTTGCCGATAGGCATTTCAAATATTGGTGCTGATAGGCATTTCAGATGTAGTTTTCGATAGGCATTTCAAAAATAGGTGCCGATAGGCATTTCAAATATAGGTGCTGATAGGCATTTCAGATGTAGTTTCCGATAGGCATTTCAAAAATAGGTGCCGATAGGCATTTCAGATATAGGTGCCGATAGGTATTTCAGATATAGGTGCCGATAGGCATTTCAGATATAGTTGCCAATTAGCATTTTAAAAATAAGTGCCGATAGGCATTTCAGATATAGAAGCCGATAGGCATTTCAAATATTGGTGCCGATAGGCATTCCAGATATGGTTGCCGATTGGCATTTCAAATAAAGGTGCTGATAGGCATTTTAGATGTAGTTTCCAATAGGCACTTCAAAAATTGATGCCGATAGGCATTTCAGATATAGGTGCCGATAGGCATTTCAGATATAGAAGCCGATAGGCATTACAGATATAGTTGCCGATTGGCATTTTTAAAATAGGTGCCGATAGGCATTTCAGATATAGAAGCCGATAGGTATTTCAAATATAGGTGTCGATAGGCATTTCAGATATGGTTGCCGATATTCATTTCAAATATTGGTGCTGATAGGCATCTCAGATGTAGTTTCCGATAGGCATTTCAAAAATAGGTGCCGATAGGCATTTCAAATATAGGTGCCGATAGGCATTTCAGATATAGGTGCCGATTGGCATTTTAAAAATAGGTGCCGATAGGCATTTCAGATATAGATGCCGATAGGCATTTCAAATATAGGTGCCGATAGGAATTCCAGATATGGTTGCCGATAGGCATTTCAAATATAGGTGCTGATAGGCATTTCACATGTAGTTTCCGATAGGAATTTCAAAAATTGGTGCCGATAGGCATTTCAGATATAGGTGCCGATAGGCATTTCAGATATAGTTGCCGATTGGCATTTTAAAAATAGTTGCCGATAGGCATTTCAGATATAGAAGCCGATAGGTATTTCAAATATAGGTGTCGATAGGCATTTCAGATATGGTTGATGATAAGCATTTCAAATATTGGTGCTGATAGGCATTTCAGATGTAGTTTCCGATAGGCATTTCAAAAATAGGTGCCGATAGGCATTTCAGATATAGGTGCCGATAGGCATTTCAGATATATTTGCCAATTGGCATTTTAAAAATTAGTGCCGATAGGCATTTCAGATATAGAAGCCGATAGGCATTTCAAATATAGGTGCCGATAGGCATTCCAGATATGGTTGCAGATAGGCATTTCAAATATAGGTGCAGATAGGTATTTTAGATTTAATTTCCGATAGGCATTTCAAAAATTGATGCCGATAGGCATTTCAGATATAGGTGCCGATAGGCATTTCAGATATAGTTGCCGATTGGCTTTTAAAAACAGGTGCCGATAGGCATTTCAGATATAGAAGCCGTTAGGTATTTCAAATATAGGTGTCGATAGGCATTTCAGATATAGTTGCCGATAGGCATTCCAAATATAGGAGCAGATAGGCATTTCAGATGTAGAAGCCGATAGGTATTTCAAATATAGGTGTCGATAGGCATTTCAGATATGGTTGCCGATAGGCATTTCAAATATAGGTGCTAATAGGCATTTCAGATGTGGTTTCCGATAGGCATTTAAAAAATAGGTGCCGATAGGCATTTCAGATATAGGTGCCGATAGGCATTTCAGATATAGTTGCCGATTGGCATTTTAAAAATAGGTGTCGATAGGCATTTCAGTTATAGAAGCCGATAGGCAATTCAAATATAGGTGCCGATAGGCATTCCAGATATGGTTGCCGATAGGCATTTTAAATATAGGTGCTGATAGGCATTTCAGATGTAGTTACCGATAGGCATTTCAAAAATAGGTGCCGATAGGCATTTCAGATATAGGTGCCGATAGGAATTTCAAGATATAGTTGCCAATTGGCATTTTAAAAATAGGTGCCGATAGGCATTTCAGATATAGAAGCCGATATGCATTTCAAATATAGGTGCCGATAGGCATTCCAGATATGGTTGCCGAAAGGCATTTTAAAAATAGGTGCTGATAGGCATTTTAGATGTAGTTTTCGATAGGCATTTCAAAAATTGATGCCGTTAGGCGTTTCAGATATAGGTGCCGATAGGCATTTTAGATATAGTTACCGATTAGCATTTTAAAAACAGGTGCCGATAGGCATTTCAGATATAGAAGCCGATAGGTATTTCAAATATAGGTGTCGATAGGCATTTCAGATATGGTTGCCGATAGGCATTTTAAATATAGGAGCAGATAGGCATTTCAGATGTAGTTTCCGAAGGCATTTCAAAAATAGGTGCCGATAGGCATTTCAGATATAGGTGCCGATAGGCACTTCAGATATAGTTGCCGATTTACATTTTAAAAATAGGTGCCAGTAGGCATTTCAGATATAGAAGCCGATAGGCATTTCAAATATAGGTGCCGATAGGCATTCCAGATATGGTTGCCGAGAGGAATTTAAAATATAGGTGCTGATAGGCATTTTAGATGTAGTTTCCGATAGGCATTTCAAAAATTGGTGCCGATAGGCATTTCAGATATAGGTGCCGATAGGCATTTCAGATATAGTTGCCGATTGGCTTTTTAAAAATAGGTGCCGATAGGCATTTTTGATGTAGTTTCCGATAGGCATTTCAAAAATAGGTGCCGATAGGCATTTCAGATATAGGTGCCGATAGGCATATCAGATATAGTTGCCGATGAGCATTTAAAATATAGGTGCCGATAGGCATTTCAAATATAGGTGTCGATAGGCATTTCAGATATAAATGCCGAAAGGCATTTTGGATATAGGTGCCGATAGGCATTTCTGATGTGGTTGCCGATAGGCATTTCAAATATAGGTGCTGATAGGCATTTCAGATGTAGTTTCCGATAGGCATTTCAAAAATAATTGCCGATAGGCATTTCAGATATAAGTGCCGATAGGCATTTCAGATATAGTTGCCGATTGGCATTTTAAAAATAGGTGCCGATAGGCATTTCAGATATAGAATCTGATAGGCATTTCAAATATAGGTGCCGATAGGCATTCCAGATATGGTTGCCGATAGGCATTTCAAATATTGGTGCTGATAGGCATTTTAGATGTAGTTTCCGATAGGCATTTCAAAAATAGGTGCCGATAGGCATTTCAGATATAAGTGCCGATAGGCATTTCAGATATAGTTGCCGATTGGCATTTTAAAAATAGGTGCCGTTAGGCATTTCAGATATAGACGCCGATAGGCATTTCAAATATAGGTGCCAAAAGGCATTCCAGATATGGTTGCCGATAGGCATTTCAAATATTGGTGCTGATAGGCATTTTAGATGTAGTTTCCGATAGGCATTTCAAAAATAGGTGCCGTTAGGCATTTCAGATATAGGTGCCGATAGGCATTAAAGATATAGTTGCCAATTGGCATTTTAAAAATAGGTGCCGATAGGCATTTCAGATATAGAAGCCGATAGGCATTTCAAATATAGGTGCCGATAGGCATTCCAGATATGGTTGTTGATAGGCATTTCAAATATAGGTGCGGATAGGCATTTCAGATGTAGTTTCCGATAGCCATTTCAAAAATAGGTGCCGATAGGCATTTTAGATATAGGTGAAGATAGGCATTTCAGATATAGTAGCCGATTGGCATTTAAAAAATAGGTGCCGATAGGCATTTCAGATATAGAAGCCGATAGGCATTTCAATTATAGGTGCCGATAGGCATTTTTAGATATGGTTGCCGATAGGCATTTCAAATATAGGTGCTGATAGGCAGTTCAGATGTAGTTTCCGATAGGCATTTCAAAAATAGGTGCCGATAGGCATTTTAGATATAGGTGCTGATAGGCATTTTGAATATAGTTGCCGATTGGCATTTTAAAAATAGGTGTCGATAGGCATTTTAGATATAGAAGCCGATAGGCATTTCAAATATAGGTGCCGATAGGCATGTTAGATATGGTTGCCGATAGGCATTTCAAATATAGGTTCTGATAGGCATTCCAGATGTAGTTTCCGATAGGCATTTCAAAAACAGGTGCCGATAGGGATTTCAGATATAGGTGCCGATAGGCATTTCAGATGTAGTTTCCGATAGGCATTTCAAAAATAGGTGCCGATAGGCATTTCAAATATAGGTGCCGATAGGCATTTCAGATATAGTTGCCGATTAACATTTTAAAAATAGGTGCCGATAGGCATTTTAGATATTAAAGCCAATAGGCATTTCAGATATAGAAGCCGATAGGCATTTCAAATATAGGTGCCGATAGGCATTCCAGATATGGTTGCCGATGGGCATTTCAAATATAGGTGCTGATAGGCATTTCAGATGTAGTTTCCGATAGGCATTTCAAAAATAGGTGCCGATAGGCATTTCAGATATAGGTGCCGATAGGCATTTCGGATATACTTGCCGATTGGCATTTTAAAAATAGGTGTCGATAGGCATTTCAGATATGGTTGCCGATAGGCATTTCAAATATAGGTGCTGATAGGCATTTCAGATGTAGTTTCCGATAGGCATTTCAAAAATAGGTGCCGATAGGCATTTCAGATATAGGTGCCGATAGGTATATCAGATATAGGTGCCGATAGGCATTTCAGATATAGTTGCCAATTAGCATTTTAAAAATAGGTGCCGATAGGCATTTCAGATATAGAAGTCGATAGGCATTTCAAATATTGGTGCCGATTGGCATTCCAGATATGGTTGCCGATAGGCATTTTAGATGTAGTTTCCGATAGGCACTTCGAAAATTGATGCCGATAGGCATTTCAGTTATAGGTGCCGATAGGCATTTCAGATATAGAAGCCGATAGGCATTTCAGATATAGTTGCCGATTGGCATTTTTAAAATAGGTGCCGATAGGCATTTTAGATATAGAAGCCGATAGGTATTTCAAATATAGGTGTCGATAGGCATTTCAGATATGGTTGCCGATAGGCATTTCAAATATTGGTGCTGATAGGCATTTCAGATGTAGTTTCCGATAGGCATTTCAAAAATTGATGCCGATAGGCATTTCAGATATAGGTGCCGATAGTAATTTCAGATATAGTTGCCGATTAGCATTTTAAAAACAGGTGCCGATAGGCATTTCAGATATAGAAGCCGATAGGTATTTCAAATATAGGTGTCGATAGGCATTCCAGATATGGTTGCCGATGGGCATTCCAAATATAGGAGCAGATAGGCATTTCAGATGTAGTTTCCGATAGGCATTTCAAAAATAGGTGCCGATAGGCATTTTAGATATAGGTGCCGATAGGCATTTTGAATATAGTTGCCGAATGGCATTTTAAAAATAGGTATCGATAGGCATTTTAGATATAGAAGCCGATAGGCATTTCAAATATAGGTGCCGATAGGCATGTTAGATATGGTTGCCGATAGGCATTTCAAGTATAGGTGCTGATAGGCATTCCAGATGTAGTTTCGGATAGGCATTTCAAAAATAGGTGCCGATAGGCATTTTAGATATAGGTGCCGATAGGCATTTTGAATATAGTTGCCGATTGGCATTTTAAAAATAGGTGTCGATAGGCATTTTAGATATAGAAGCCGATAGGCATTTCAAATATGGGTGCCGATAGGCATGTCAGATATGGTTGCCGATAGGCATTTCAAATATAGGTGCTGATAGGCATTCCAGATGTAGTTTCCGATAGGCATTTCAAAAATAGGTGCCAATAGGGATTTCAGATATAGGTGCCGATAGGCATTTCAGATGTAATTTCCGATAGGCATTTCAAAAATAGGTGCCGATAGGCATTTCAGATATAGGTGCTGATAGGCATTTCAGATATAGTTGCCAATTGGCATTTTAAAAATTAGTGCCGATAGGCATTTCAGATATAGAAGCCGATAGGCATTTCAAATATAGGTGCCGATAGGCATTCCAGATATGGTTGCAGATAGGCATTTCAAATATAGGTGCTGATAGGCATTTTAGATTTAGTTTCCGATAGGCATTTCAAAAATTGATGCCGATAGGCATTTCAGATATAGGTGCCGATAGGCATTTCAAATATAGTTGCCGATTGGCTTTTAAAAACAGGTGCCGATAGGCATTTCAGATATAGAAGCCTATGGGTATTTCAAATATAGGTGTCGATAGGCACTTCAGATATGGTTGCCGATAGGCATTTCAAATATAGGAGCAGATAGGCATTTCAGATGTAGTTTCCGAAAGCATTCCAAAATAGGTGCCGATAGGCATTTCAGATATAGGTGCCGATAGGCACTTCAGATATAGTTGCCGATTGGCATTTTAAAAATAGGTGCCGATAGCATTTCAGATATAGAAGCCGATAGGCATTTCAAATATAGGTGCTGATAGGCATTTCAGATGTAGTTTCCGATAGGCATTTCAAAAATAGGTGCCGATAGGCATTTCAGATATAGGTGCCGATAGGCATTTCAGATATAGTTGCCAATTGGCATTTTAAAAATTAGTGCCGATAGGCATTTCAGATATAGAAGCCGATAGGCATTCCAAATATAGGTGCCGATAGGCATTCCAGATATGGTTGCAGATAGGCATTTCAAATATAAGTGCTGATAGGCATTTTAGATTTAGTTTCCGATAGGCATTTCAAAAATTGATGCCGATAGGCATTTCAGATATAGGTGCCGATAGGCATTTCAGATATAGTTGCCGATTGGCTTTTAAAAACTGGTGCCGATAGGCATTTCAGATATAGAAGCCGATAGGTATTTCAAATATAGGTGTCGATAGGCATTTCAGATATGGTTGCCGAATGGCATTCCAAATATAGGAGCAGATAGGCATTTCAGATGTAGTTTCCGAAAGCATTCCAAAATAGGTGCCGATAGGCATTTCAGATATAGGTGCCGATAGGCACTTCAGATATAGTTGCCGATTGGCATTTTAAAAATAGGTGCCGATAGCATTTCAGATATAGAAGCCGATAGCCATTTCAAATATAGGTGCTGATAGGCATTTTAGATGTAGTTTCCGATAGGCATTTCAAAAATTGGTGCCGATAGGCATTTCAGTTAAAGGTGTCGATAGGCATTTCAAATTTAGTTGCCGATTGGCATTTTAAAAATAGGTGCCAATAGGCATTTTAGATGTAGTTTCCGATAGGCATTTCAAAAATAGGTGCCGATAGGCATTTCAGATATAGGTGCCGATAGGCATATCAGATATAGTTGCCAAAAGGCATTTAAAATATAGGTGCCGATAGGCATTTCAAATATAGGTGTCGATAGGCATTTCAGATATAAATCCCGAAAGGCATTTCGGATATAGGTGCCGATAGGCATTTCTGATGTGAATGCCGATAGGCATTTCAAATATAGGTGCTGATAGGCATTTCAGATGTAGTTTTCGATAGGTATTCAAAAAAAGGTACCGATAGGCATTTCAAATATAGGTGCCGATTGGCACTTCAGATATAATTGCCGATTGACATTTTAAAAATAGGTGCCGATAGGCATTTCAGATATAGAAGCCGATAGGCATTTCAAATATAGGTGCCGATAGGCATTCCAGATATGTTTGCCGATAGGCATTTCAAATAAAGGTGCTGATAGGCCTTTCAGATGTAGTTTCCGACAGGCATTTCAAAAATTGGTGCCGATAGGCATTTCAGATATAGGTGCCGATAGGCATTTCAGATATACTTGCCGATTGGCATTTTAAAAATAGGTGCCGATAGGCATTTCAGATATAGAAGACGATAGGCATTTCAAATATAGGTGCCGATAGGCATTCTAGATATGGTTGCCGATAGGCATTTCAAATATAGGTGCTGATAGGCATTTCAGATGTAGTTTCCGATAGGTATTTCAAAAATAGGTGCCGATAGGCATTTCAGATATAGGTGCCGATATGCATTTCAGATATAGTAGCCGATTGGCATTTTAAAAATAGGTGCCGATAGGCATTTCAGATATAGAAGCCGATAGGCGTTTCAAATATAGGTGCCGATAGGCATTCCAGATATGGTTGCCGATAGGCATTTCAAATATTATAGGTGCTGATAGGCATTTTAGATGTAGTTTCCGATAGGCATTTCAAAAATTGATGCCGATAGGCATTTCAGATATAGGTGCCGATAGGCATTTTAGATATAGTTGCCGATTAGCATTTTAAAAACAGGTGCCGATATGCATTTCAGATATAGAAGCCGATAGGTATTTCAAATATAGGTGTCGATAGGCATTTCAGATATGGTTGCCGATAGGCATTTCAAATATAGGTGCTGATAGGCATTTTAGATGAAGTTTCCGATAGGCATTTCAAAAATTGATGCCGATAGGCATTTCAGATATAGGTGCCGATAGGCATTTCAGATATAGTTGCCGATTAGCATTTTAAAAACAGGTGCCGATAGGCATTTCAGATATAGAAGCCGATAGGTATTTCAAATATAGGTGTCGATAGGCATTCCAGATATGGTTGCCGATAGGCATTTCAAATATAGGTGCTGATAGGAATTTCAGATGTAGTTTCCGATAGGCATTTCAAAAATAGGTGCTGATAGGCATTTCAGATATAGGTGCCGATAGGCATTTCAGATATAGTTGCCGATTGGCATTTTAAAAATAGGTGCCGATAGGCATTTCAGATATAGAAGCCGATAGGTATTTCAAAAATAGGTGCCGATAGGCATTTCAGATATAGGTGCCGATAGGCATTTCAGATATAGTTGCCGATTGGAATTTTAAAAATAGGTGCCGATAGGCATTTTAGATGTAGTTTCCGATAGGCATTTCAAAAATAGGTGCCGATAGGCATTTCAGATATAGGTGCCGATAGGCATATCAGATATAGTTGCCGATAGGCATTTAAAATATAGGTGCCGATAGGCATTCCAGATATGGTTGCCGATAGGCATTTCAAATATAGGTGCTGATAGGCATTTCAGATGTAGTTTCCGATAGGCATTTCAAAAATAGGTGCCGATAGGTATTTCAGATATAGGCGCCGATAGGCATTTCAGATATAGTTGCCGATTGGCATTTTAAAAATAGGTGTCGATAGGCATTTCAGATATAGAAGCCGATAGGCATTTCAAATATAGGTGCCGAAAGGCATTCCAGATATGGTTGCCGATAGGCATTTCAATATAGGTGCTGATAGGCATTTCAGATGTATTTTCTGATAGGCATTTCAAAAATAGGTGCTGATAGGCATTTCAGATATAGGTGCCGATAGGCTTTTCAGATATAGTTGCCGATTGGCATTTTAAAAATAGGTGCCGATAGGCATTTCAGATATAGAAGCCGGTAGGCATTTCTAATATAGGTGCCGATAGGCACTCCAGATATGGTTGCCGATAGGCATTTCAAATATAGGTGCTCATAGGCATTTCACATGTAGTTTCCGATAGGCATTTCAAAAATAGGTGCCGATAGGCATTTCAGATATAGGTGCCGATAGGCATTTCGGATATAGTTGCCGATTGGTATTTTAAAAATAGGTGTCGATAGGAATTTCAGATATAGAAGCCGATAGGCATTTCAAATATAGGTGCCGATAGGCATTTCAGATATGGTTGCCGATAGGCATTTCAAATATAGGTGCTGATAGGCATTTCAGATGTAGTTTCCGATAGACATTTCAAAAATAGGTGCCGATAGGCATTTCAGATATAGAAGCCGATAGGCATTTCAAATATTGGTGCCGATAGGCATTTCAAATAAAGGTGCTGATAGGCATTTTAGATGTAGTTTCCAATAGGCACTTCAAAAATTGATGCCGATAGGCATTTCAGATATAGGTGCCGATAGGCATTTCAGATATAGAAGCCGATAGGCATTACAGATATAGTTGCCGATTGGCATTTTTAAAATAGGTGCCGATAGGCATTTCAGATATAGAAGCCGATAGGAATTTCAAATATAGGTGTCGATAGGCATTTCAGATATGGTTGCCGATATTCATTTCAAATATTGGTGCTGATAGGCATATCAGATGTAGTTTCCGATAGGCATTTCAAAAATAGGTGCCGATAGGCATTTCAAATATAGGTGCCGATAGGCATTTCAGATATAGGTGCCGATTGGCATTTTAAAAATAGGTGCAGATAGGCATTTTAGATTTAATTTCCGATAGGCATTTCAAAAATTGATGCCGATAGGCATTTCAGATATAGGTGCCGATAGGCATTTCAGATATAGTTGCCGATTGGCTTTTAAAAACAGGTGCCGATAGGCATTTCAGATATAGAAGCCGATAGGTATTTCAAATATAGGTGTCGATAGGCATTTCAGATATAGTTGCCGATAGGCATTCCAAATATAGGAGCAGATAGGCATTTCAGAAGTAGTTTCCGAAAGCATTCCAAAATAGGTGCCTATAGGCATTTCAGATATAGGTGCCGATAGGCACTTCAGATATAGTTGCCGATTGGCATTTTAAAAATAGGTGCCGATAGGCATTTTAGATGTATTTTCCGATAGGCATTTCAAAAATAGGTGCCGATAGGCATTACAGATATAGGTGCCGATAGGCATATCAGATATAGTTGCCGATAGGCATTTAAAATATAGGTGCCGATAGGCATTTCAAATATAGGTGTCGATAGGCATTTCAGGTATAAATCCCGAAAGGCATTTCGGATATAGGTGCCGATAGACATTTCTGATGTGGTTGCCGATAGGCATTTCAAATATAGGTGCCGATAGGCATTCCAGATATGGTTGCCGATAGGCATTTCAAATAAAGGTGCTGATAGGCCTTTCAGATGTAGTTTCCGAGAGGCATTTCAAAAATAGGTGCCGATAGGCATTTCAGATATAGGTGCCGATAGGCATTACAGATATAGTTGCCGATTGGCATTTTAAAATAGGTGCCGATAGGCATTTCAGATATAGAAGCCGATAGGCATTTCAAATATAGGTGCCGATAGGCATTCCAGATATGGTTGCCGATAGGCATTTCAAATATAGGTGCTGATAGGCATTTCAGATGTAGTTTCCGATAGGCATTTCAAAAATAGGTGCCGATAGGCATTTCAGATATAGGTGCCGATAGGCATTTCAGATATAGTAGCCGATTGGCATTTTAAAAATAGGTGCCGATAGGCATTTCAGATATAGAAGCCGATAGGCGTTTCAAATATAGGTGCCGATAGGCATTCCAGATATGTTTGCCGATAGGCATTTCAAATATAGGTGCTGATAGGCATTTCAGATGTACTTTCCGATAGGCATTTCAAAAATAGGTGCTGATAGGCATTTCAGATAATAGTGTCGATAGGCATTTCAGATATAGTTGCCGATTGGCATTTTAAAAATAGGTGCCGATAGGCATTTCAGATGTGGTTTCCGATAGGCATTTCAAAAATTGATGCCGATAGGCATTTCAGATATAGTTGCCGACGGGCATTTCAGATATAGTTGCCGATTAGCATTTTAAAAACAGGTGCTGATAGGCATTTCAGATATAGAAGCCGATAGGTATTTCAAATATAGGTGTCGATAGGCATTCCAGATATGGTTGCCGATAGGCATTTCAAATATAGGTGCTGATAGGCATTTCAGATGTAGTTTTCGATAGGCATTTCAAAAATAGGTGCCGATAGGTATTTCAGATATAGGTGCCGATAGGCATTACAGATATAGTTGCCAAATGGCATTTTAAAAATAGGTGCCGAGAGGCATTCCAGATATGGTTGCCGATAGGCATTTCAAATATAGGTGCTGATAGGCATTCCAGATATAGGTGCCGATAGGCATTTCAGATATAGTTGCCGATTGGCATTTTAAAAATAGGAGCCGATAGGCATTTCAGATATAAAAGCCGATAGGCATTTCAAATATAGGTGCCGATAGGCATTCCAGTTATGGTTGCCGATAGGCATTTCAAATATAGGTGCTGATAGGCATTCCAGATATAGGTGCCGATAGGCATTTCAGATATAGTTGCCGATTGGCATTTTAAAAATAGGTGCCGATAGGCATTTCAGATATAGAAGCCGATAGGGATTTCAAATATAGGTGCCGATAAGCATTCCAGATATGGTTGCCGATAGGCATTTCAAATAAAGGTGCTGATAGGCATTTCAGATGTAGTTTCCGATAGGCATTTCAAAAATTTGTGCCGATAGTCATTTCAGATATTGGTGCCGATAGGCATTTCAGATATAGTTGCCGGTTCGCATTTTAAAAATAGGTGCCGATAGGCCGTTTCAGATATAGAAGCCGATAGGTATTTCAAATATAGGTGTCGATAGGCATTTCAGATATGGTTGCAGTTAGGCATTTCAAATATAGGTGCCGATAGGCATTTCAGATATAGGTGCCGATAGGCATTACAGATATAGTAGCCGATTGGCATTTTAAAAATAGGTGCCGATAGGCATTTCAGATATAGAAGCCGATAGGCATTTCAAGTATAGGTGCCGATAGGCATTACAGATATGGTTGCCGATTGGCATTTCAAATAAATGTGCTGATAGGCATTTTAGATGTAGTTTCCGATAGGCACTTCAAAAATTGATGCCGATAGGCATTTCAGATATAGGTGCCGATAGGCATATCAGATATAGTTGCCGATAGGCATTTAAAATATAGGTGCCGATAGGTATTTCAAATATAGGAGTCGATGGGCATTTCAGATATAAATGCCGAAAGGCATTTCGGATATAGGTGCTGATAGGCATTTCTGATGTGGTTGCCGATAGGCATTTCAAATATAGGTGCTGATAGGCATTTCAGATGTAGTTTTCGATAGGTATTTCAAAAATAGGTACCGATAGGCATTACAAATATAGGTGTTGATAGGCATTGCAGATATAGTTGCCGATTGGCATTTTAAAAATAGGTGCCGATAGGCATTTCAGATATAGAAGCCGATAGGTATTTCAAATATAGGTGTCGATAGGCATTTCAGATATGGTTGCCGATAGGCATTTCAAATATAGGTGCTAATAGGCATTTCAGATGTGGTTTCCGATAGGCATTTCAAAAATAGGTGCCGATAGGCATTTCAGATATAGGTGCCGATAGGCATTTCAGATATAGTTGCCGATTGGCATTTTAAAAATAGGTGTCGATAGGCATTTCAGTTATAGAAGCCGATAGGCAATTCAAATATAGGTGCCGATAGGCATTCCAGATATGGTTGCCGATAGGCATTTAAAATATAGGTTCTGATAGGCATTTCAGATGTAGTTTCCGATAGGCATTTCAAAAATAGGTGCCGATAGGCATTTCAGATATAGGTGCCGATAGGAATTTCAGATATAGTTGCCAATTGCATTTGAAAAATAGGTGCCGATAGGCATTTCAGATATAGAAGCCGATATGCATTTCAAATATAGGTGCCGATAGGCATTCCAGATATGGTTGCCGAAAGGCATTTTAAAAATAGGTGCTGATAGGCATTTTAGATGTAGTTTTCGATAGGCATTTCAAAAATTGATGCCGTTAGGCGTTTCAGATATAGGTGCCGATAGGCATTTTAGATATAGTTACCGATTAGCATTTTAAAAACAGGTGCCGATAGGCATTTCAGATATAGAAGCCGATAGGTATTTCAAATATAGGTGTCGATAGGCATTTCAGATATGGTTGCCGATAGGCATTTTAAATATAGGAGCAGATAGGCATTTCAGATGTAGTTTTCGAAGGCATTTCAAAAATAGGTGCCGATAGGCATTTCAGATATAGGTGCCGATAGGCACTTCAGATATAGTTGCCGATTGGCATTTTAAAAATAGGTGCCGATAGGCATTTCAGATATAGAAGCCGATAGGCATTTCAAATATAGGTGCCGATAGGCATTCCAGATATGGTTGCCGAGAGGCATTTAAAATATAGGTGCTGATAGGCATTTTTGATGTAGTTTCCGATAGGCATTTCAAAAATAGGTGCCGATAGGCATTTCAGATATAGGTGCCGATAGGCATATCAGATATAGTTGCCGATGAGCATTTAAAATATAGGTGCCGATAGGCATTTCAAATATAGGTGTCGATAGGCATTTCAGATATAAATGCCGAAAGGCATTTTGGATATAGGTGCCGATAGGCATTTCTGATGTGGTTGCCGATAGGCATTTCAAATATAGGTGCTGATAGGCATTTCAGATGTAGTTTCCGATAGGCATTTCAAAAATAATTGCCGATAGGCATTTCAGATATTGGTGCCGATAGGCATTTCAGATATAGTTGCCGATTGGCATTTTAAAAATAGGTGCCGATAGGCATTTCAGATATAAGTGCCGATAGGCATTTCAGATATAGTTGCCGATTGGCATTTTAAAAATAGGTGCCGATAGGCATTTCAGGTATAGAATCCGATAGGCATTTCAAATATAGGTGCCGATAGGCATTCCAGATATGGTTGCCGATAGGCATTTCAAATATTGGTGCTGATAGGCATTTTAGATGTAGTTTCCGATAGGCATTTCAAAAATAGGTGCTGATAGGCATTTCAGATATAAGTGCCGATAGGCATTTCAGATATAGTTGCCGATTGGCATTTTAAAAATAGGTGCCGTTAGGCATTTCAGATATAGACGCCGATAGGCATTTCAAATATAGGTGCCAAAAGGCATTCCAGATATGGTTGCCGATAGGCATTTCAAATATAGGTGCTGATAGGCATTTCAGATGTAGTTTCCGATAGGTATTTCAAAAATAGGTACCGATAGGCATTTCAAATATAGGTGCCGATAGGCACTTCAGATATAGTTGCCGATTGGCATTTTAAAAATAGGTGCCGATAGGCATTTCAGATATAAGTGCCGATAGGCATTTCAGATATAGTTGCCGATTGGCATTTTAAAAATAGGTGCCGTTAGGCATTTCAGATATGAACGCCGATAGGCATTTCAAATATAGGTGCCAAAAGGCATTCCAAATATGGTTGCCGATAGGCATTTCAAATATAGGTGCTGATAGGCATTTCAGATGTAGTTTCCGATAGGCATTTCAAAAATAATTGCCGATAGGCATTTCAGATATAGGTGCCGATAGGCATTTCAGATATAGTTGCCGATTGGCATTTTAAAAATAGGTGCCGATAGGCATTTCAGATATAGAATCCGATAGGCATTTCAAATATAGGTGCCGATAGGCATTCCAGATATGGTTGCCGATAGGCATTTCAAATATTGGTGCTGATAGGCATTTTAGATGTAGTTTCCGATAGGCATTTCAAAAATAGGTGCCGTTAGGCATTTCAGATATAGGTGCCGATAGGCATTAAAGATATAGTTGCCAATTGGCATTTTAAAAATAGGTGCCGATAGGCATTTCAGATATAGAAGCCGATGGGCATTTCAGATATAGTTGCCGATTGGCATTTTAAAAATAGGTGCCGATAGGCTTTTCAGATATAGAATCCGATAGGCATTTCAAATATAGGTGCCGATATTCATTCCAGATATGGTTGCCGATAGGCATTTCAAATATTGGTGCTGATAGGCATTTTAGATGTAGTTTCCGATAGGCATTTCAAAAATAGGTGCCGATAGGCATTTCAGATATAAGTGCCGATAGGCATTTCAGATATAGTTGCCGATTGGCATTTTAAAAATAGGTGCCGTTAGGCATTTCAGATATAGACGCCGATAGGCATTTCAAATATAGGTGCCAAAAGGCATTCCAGATATGGTTGCCGATAGGCATTTCAAATATAGGTGCTGATAGGCATTTCAGATGTAGTTTCCGATAGGTATTTCAAAAATAGGTACCGATAGGCATTTCAAATATAGGTGCCGATAGGCACTTCAGATATAGTTGCCGATTGGCATTTTTAAAATAGGTGCCGATAGGCATTTCAGATATAAGTGCCGATAGGCATTTCAGATATAGTTGCCGATTGGCATTTTAAAAATAGGTGCCGTTAGGCATTTCAGATATGAACGCCGATAGGCATTTCAAATATAGGTGCCAAAAGGCATTCCAAATATGGTTGCCGATAGGCATTTCAAATATAGGTGCTGATAGGCATTTCAGATGTAGTTTCCGATAGGCATTTCAAAAATAATTGCCGATAGGCATTTCAGATATAGGTGCCGATAGGCATTTCAGATATAGTTGCCGATTGGCATTTTAAAAATAGGTGCCGATAGGCATTTCAGATATAGAATCCGATAGGCATTTCAAATATAGGTGCCGATAGACATTCCAGATATGGTTGCCGATAGGCATTTCAAATATTGGTGCTGATAGGCATTTTAGATGTAGTTTCCGATAGGCATTTCAAAAATAGGTGCCGTTAGGCATTTCAGATATAGGTGCCGATAGGCATTAAAGATATAGTTGCCAATTGGCATTTTAAAAATAGGTGCCGATAGGCATTTCAGATATAGAAGCCGATAGGCATTTCAAATATAGGTGCCGATAGGCATTCCAGATATGGTTGATGATAGGCATTTCAAATATAGGTGCGGATAGGAATTTCAGATGTTGTTTCCGATAGCCATTTCAAAAATAGGTGCCGATAGGCATTTTAGATATAGGTGAAGATAGGCATTTCAGATATAGTAGCCGATTGGCATTTAAAAAATAGGTGCCGATAGGCATTTCAGATATAGAAGCCGATAGGCATTTCAATTATAGGTGCCGATAGGCATTTTTAGATATGGTTGCCGATAGGCATTTCAAATATAGGTGCTGATAGGCAGTTCAGATGTAGTTTCCGATAGGCATTTCAAAAATAGGTGCCGATAGGCATTTTAGATATAGGTGCTGATAGGCATTTTGAATATAGTTGCCGATTGGCATTTTAAAAATAGGTGTCGATAGGCATTTTATATATAGAAGCCGATAGGCATTTCAAATATAGGTGCCGATAGGCATGTTAGATATGGTTGCCGATAGGCATTTCAAATATAGGTTCTGATAGGCATTCCAGATGTAGTTTCCGATAGGCATTTCAAAAACAGGTGCCGATAGGGATTTCAGATATAGGTGCCGATAGGCATTTCAGATGTAGTTTCCGATAGGCATTTCAAAAATAGGTGCCGATAGGCATTTCAAATATAGGTGCCGATAGGCATTTCAGATATAGTTGCCGATTAACATTTTAAAAATAGGTGCCGATTGGCATTTTAGATATAAAAGCCAATAGGCATTTCAGATATAGAAGCCGATAGGCATTTCAAATATAGGTGCCGATAGGCATTCCAGATATGGTTGCCGATAGGCATTTCAAATATAGGTGCTGATAGGCATTTCAGATGTAGTTTCCGATAGGCATTTCAAAAATAGATGCCGATAGGCATTTCAGATATAGGTGCCGATAGGCATTTCGGATATACTTGCCGATTGGCATTTTAAAAATAGGTGTCGATAGGCATTTCAGATATGGTTGCCGATAGGCATTTCAAATATAGGTGCTGATAGGCATTTCAGATGTAGTTTCCGATAGGCATTTAAAAAATAGGTGCCGATAGGCATTTCAGATATAGGTGCCGATAGGTATTTCAGATATAGGTGCCGATAGGCATTTCAGATATAGTTGCCGATTGGCATTTTTAAAATAGGTGCCGATAGGCATTTTAGATATAGAAGCCGATAGGTATTTCAAATATAGGTGTCGATAGGCATTTCAGATATGGTTGCCGATAGGCATTTCAAATATTGGTGCTGATAGGCATTTCAGATGTAGTTTCCGATAGGCATTTCAAAAATTGATGCCGATAGGCATTTCAGATATAGGTGCCGATAGGCATTTCAGATATAGTTGCCGATTAGCATTTTAAAAACAGGTGCCGATAGGCATTTCAGATATAGAAGCCGATAGGTATTTCAAATATAGGTGTCGATAGGCATTCCAGATATGGTTGCCGATGGGCATTCCAAATATAGGAGCAGATAGGCATTTCAGATGTAGTTTCCGATAGGCATTTCAAAAATAGGTGCCGATAGGCATTTTAGATATAGGTGCCGATAGGCATTTTGAATATAGTTGCCGAATGGCATTTTAAAAATAGGTATCGATAGGCATTTTAGATATAGAAGCCGATAGGCATTTCAAATATAGGTGCCGATAGGCATGTTAGATATGGTTGCCGATAGGCATTTCAAGTATAGGTGCTGATAGGCATTCCAGATGTAGTTTCGGATAGGCATTTCAAAAATAGGTGCCGATAGGCATTTTAGATATAGGTGCCGATAGGCATTTTGAATATAGTTGCCGATTGGCATTTTAAAAATAGGTGTCGATAGACATTTTAGATATAGAAGCCGATAGGCATTTCAAATATAGGTGCCGATAGGCATGTTAGATATGGTTGCCGATAGGCATTTCAAATATAGGTGCTGATAGGCATTCCAGATGTAGTTTCCGATAGGCATTTCAAAAACAGGTGCTGATACGGATTTCAGATATAGGTGCCGATAGGCATTTCAGATGTAGTTTCCGATAGGCATTTAAAAAATAGGTGCCGATAGGCATTTCAAATATAGGTGCCGATAGGCATTTCAGATATAGTTGCCGATTAACATTTTAAAAATAGGTGCCGATAGGCATTTTAGATATAAAAGCCAATGGGCATTTCAGATATAGAAGCCGATAGCCATTTCAAATATAGGTGCCGATAGGCATTCCAGATATGGTTGCCGATAGGCATTTCAAATATAGGTGCTGATAGGCATTTCAGATGTAGTTTCCGATAGGCATTTCAAAAATAGGTGCCGATAGGCATTTCAGATATAGGTGCCGATAGGCATTTCGGATATACTTGACGATTGGCATTTTAAAAATAGGTGTCGATAGGCATTTCAGATATGGTTGCCGATAGGCATTTCAAATATAGGTGCTGATAGTCATTTCAGATGTAGTTTCCGATAGGCATTTAAAAAATAGGTGCCGATAGGCATTTCAGATATAGGTGCCGATAGGTATTTCAGATATAGGTGCCGATAGGCATTTCAGATATAGTTGCCAATTAGCATTTTAAAAATAGGTGCCGATAGGCATTTCAGATATAGAAGCCGATAGGCATTTCAAATATTGGTGCCGAAAGGCATTCCAGATATGGTTGCCGATAGGCATTTTAAATAAAGGTGCTGATAGGCATTTTAGATGTAGTTTCCGATAGGCACTTCAAAAATTGATGCCGATAGGCATTTCGGATATATGTGCCGATAGGCATTTCAGATATAGAAGCCGATAGGCATTTCAGATATAGTTGCCGATTGGCATTTTTAAAATAGGTGCCGATAGGCATTTTAGATATAGAAGCCGATAGGTATTTCAAATATAGGTGTCGATAGGCATTTCAGATATGGTTGCCGATGGGCATTTCAAATATTGGTGCTGATAGGCATTTCAGATGTAGTTTTCGAATGGCATTTCAAAAATAGGTGCCGATAGGCATTTCAGATATAGGTGCCGATAGGCATTTCAGATATAGGTGCCGATTGGCATTTTAAAAATAGGTGCCGATAGGCATTTCAGACATTAATGCCGATAGGCATTTCAAATATAGGTGCCGATAGGCATTCCAGATATGGTTGCCGATAGGCATTTCAAATATAGGCGCTGATAGGCATTTCAGATGTAGTTTCCGATAGTCATTTCAAAAATTGGTGCCGATAGGCATTCCAGATATGGTTGCAGATAGGCATTTCAAATATAGGTGCTGATAGGCATTTTAGATTTTGTTTCCGATAGACATTTCAAAAATTGATGCCGATAGGCATTTCAGATATAGGTGCCGATAGGCATTTCAGATATAGTTGCCGATTGGCTTTTAAAAACAGGTGCCGATAGGCATTTCAGATATAGAAGCCGATAGGTATTTCAAATATAGGTGTCGATAGGCATTTCAGATATGGTTGCCGATAGGCATTCCAAATATAGGAGCAGATAGGCATTTCAGATGTAGTTTCCGAAAGCATTCCAAAATAGGTGCCGATAGGCATTTCAGATATAGGTGCCGATAGGCACTTCAGATATAGTTGCCGTTTGGCATTTTAAAAATAGGTGCCGATAGCATTTCAGATATAGAAGCCGTTAGGCATTTCAAATATAGGTGCTGATAGGCATTTTAGATGTAGTTTCCGATAGGCATTTCAAAAATTGGTGCCGATAGGCATTTCAGATATAGGTGCCGATAGGCATTTCAAATATAGTTGCCGATTGGCATTTTAAAAGTAGGTGCCGATAGGCATTTTAGATGTAGTTTCCGATAGGCATTTCAAAAATAGGTGCCGATAGGCATTACAGATATAGGTGCCGATAGGCATATCAGATATAGTTGCCGATAGGCATTTAAAATATAGGTGCCGATAGGCATTTCAAATATAGGTGTCGATAGGCATTTCAGATATAAATCCCGAAAGGCATTTCGGATATAGGTGCCGATAGGCATTTCTGATGTGGTTGCCGATAGGCATTTCAAATATAGGTGCTGATAGGCATTTCAGATGTAGTTTTCCATAGGTATTTCAAAAAAAGGTACCGATAGGCATTTCAAATATAGGTGCCGATAGGCACTTCAGATATAATTGCCGATTGGCATTTCAAAAATAGGTGCTGATAGGCATTACAGATATAGAAGCCGATAGGCATTGCAAATATAGGTGCCGATAGGCATTCCAGATATGGTTGCCGATAGGCATTTCAAATAAAGGTGCTGATAGGCCTTTCAGATGTAGTTTCCGATAGGCATTTCAAAAATTGGTGCCGATAGGCATTTCAGATTTAGGTGCCGATAGGCATTTCAGATATAGTTTCCGATTGGCATTTTAAAAATAGGTGCCGATAGGCATTTCGGATATAGAAGCCGATAGGTATTTCAAATATAGGTGTCGATAGGCATTTCAGATATGGTTGCCGATAGGCATTTTAAATATTGGTGCTGATAGGCATTTTAGATGTAGTTTCCGATAGGCATTTCAAAAATAGGTGCCGATAGGCATTTCAGATATAGGTGCCGATAGGCATTACAGATATAGTTGCCGATTGGCATTTTAAAATAGGTGCCGATAGGCATTTCAGATATAGAAGCCGATAGGCATTTCAAATATAGGTGCCGATAGGTATTCCAGTTATGGTTGCCGATAGGCATTTCAAATACAGGTGCTGATAGGCATTTCAGATGTAGTTTCCGATAGGCATTTCAAAAATAGGTGCCTATAGGCATTTCAGATATAGGTGCCGATAGGCATTATAGATATAGTAGCCGATTGGCATTTTAAAAATAGGTGTCGATAGGCATTTTAGATATAGAAGCCGATAGGCGTTTCAAATATAGGTGCCGATAGGCATTCCAGATATGGTTGCCGATAGGCATTTCAAATATAGGTGCTAATAAGCATTTCAGATGTGGTTTCCGATAGGCATTTCAAAAATAGGTGCCGATAGGCATTTCAGATATAGGTGCCGATAGGCATTTCAGATATAGTTGCCGATTGGCATTTTAAAAATAGGTGTCGATAGGCGTTTCAGTTATAGAAGCCGATAGGCAATTCAAATATAGGTGCCGACAGGCATTCCAGATATGGTTGCCGATAGGCATTTTAAATATAGGTGCTGATAGGCATTTCAGATGTAGTTTCCGATAGGCATTTCAAAAATAGGTGCCGATAGGCATTTCAGATATAGGTGCCGATAGGAATTTCAGATATAGTTGCCAATTGGCATTTTAAAAATAGGTGCCGATAGGCATTTCAGATATAGAAGCCGATATGCATTTCAAATATAGGTGCCGATAGTCATTCCAGATATGGTTGCCGATAGGCATTTCAAAAATAGGTGCTGATAGGCATTTTAGATGTAGTTTCCGATAGGCATTTCAAAAATTGATGCCGTTAGGCGTTTCAGATATAGGTGCCGATAGGCATTTTAGATATAGTTGCCGATTAGCATTTTAAAAAAAGGTGCCGATAGGCATTTCAGATATAGAAGCCGATAGGTATTTCAATTATAGGTGTCGATAGGCATTTCAGATATGGTTGCCGATAGGCATTTCAAATATAGGAGCAGATAGGCATTTTAGATGTAGGTTCCGAAGGCATTTCAAAAATAGGTGCCGATAGGCATTTCAGATATAGGTGCCGATAGGCACTTTAGATATAGTTTCCGATTGGCACTTTAAAAATAGGTGCCGATAGGCATTTCATATATAGAAGCCGTTAGGCATTTCAAATATAGGTGCCGATAGGCTTTCCAGATATGGTTGCCGAGTGGCATTTAAAATATAGGTGCTGATAGGCATTTAAGATGTAGTTTCCGATAGGCATTTCAAAAATTGGTGCCGATAGGCATTTCAGATATAGGTGCCGATAGGCATTTCAGATATAGTTGCCGATTGGCATTTTAAAAATAGGTGCCGACAGGCATTTTAGATGTAGTTTCCGATAGGCATTTCAAAAATAGGTGCCGATAGGCATTTCAGATATAGGTGCCGATAGGCATATCGGATATAGTTGCCGATGAGTATTTAAAATATAGGTGCCGATAGGCATTTCAAATATAGGTGTCGATAGGCATTTCAGATATAAATGCCGAAAGGCATTTCGGATATAGGTGCCGATAGGCATTTCTGATGTGGTTGCCGATGGGCATTTCAAATATAGGTGCTGATAGGCATTTCAGATGTAGTTTCCGAAGGCATTTCAAAAATAGGTGCCGATAGGCATTTCAGATATAGGTGCCGATAGGCACTTCAGATATAGTTGCCGATTGGCATTTTAAAAATAGGTGCCGATAGGCATTTCAGATATAGAAGCCGATAGGCATTTCAAATATAGGTGCCGATAGGCATTCCAGATATGGTTGCAAAAGGCATTTAAAATATAGGTGCTGATAGGCATTTTAGATGTAGTTTCCGATAGGCATTTCAAAAATTGGTGCCTATAGGCATTTCAGATATAGGTGCCGATAGGCATTTCAGATATAGTTGCCGATTGGCATTTTAAAAATAGGTGCCGATAGGCATTTTAGATGTAGTTTCCGATAGGCATTTCAAAAATAGGTGCCGATAGGCATTTCAGATATAGGTGCCGATAGGCATATCAGATATAGTTGCCGATGAGCATTTAAAATATAGGTGCCGATAGGCATTTCAAATATAGGTGTCGATAGGCATTTCTGATGTGGTTGCCGATAGGCATTTCAAATATAGGTGCTGATAGGCATTTCAGATGTAGTTTTCGATAGGTATTTCAAAAATAGGTACCGATAGGCATTTCAAATATAGGTGCCGATAGGCACTTCAGAAATAGTTGCCGATTGGCATTTTAAAAATAGGTGCCGATAGGCATTTCAGATATAAGTGCCGATAGGCATTTCAGATATAGTTGCCGATTGGCATTTTAAAAATAGGTGCCGTTAGGCATTTCAGATATAGAAGCCGATAGGCAATTCAAATATAGGTGCCAAAAGGCATTCCAGATATGGTTGCCGATAGGCATTTCAAATATAGGTGCTGATAGGCATTTCAGATGTAGTTTCCGATAGGCATTTCAAAAATAAGTGCCGATAGGCATTTTAGATATAGGTGCCGATAGGCATTCAGATATAGTTGCCGATTGGCATTTTAAAAATAGGTGCCGATAGGCATTTCAGATATAGAATCCGTTAGGCATTTCAATTATAGGTGCCGATAGGCATTCCAGATATGGTTGCCGATAGGCATTTCAAATATTGGTGCTGATAGGCATTTTAGATGTAGTTTCCGATAGGCATTTCAAAAATAGGTGCCGATAGGCATTTCAGATATAGGCGCCGATAGGCATTTCAGATATATATGCCGATTGGCAATTTAAAAATAGGTGCCGATAGGCATTTCAGATATAGAAGCCGATAGGCATTTCAAATATAGGTGCCGATAGGCATTCCAGATATGGTTGCCGATAGGCATTTCAAATATAGGTGCTGATAGGCATTTCAGATGTAGTTTCCTTTAGGCATTTCAAAAATTGGTGCCGATAGGCATTTCAGATATAGGTGCCGATAGGCATTTCAGATATAGGTACCGATAGGCATTTCAGATATAGTTGCCGATTGGCATTTTAAAAATAGGTGCCGATAAGCATATCAGATATAGAAGCCGATAGGTATTTCAAATTAGGTGTCGATAGGCATTTCAGATATGGTTGCCGAAAGGCATTTCAAATATTTGTGCTGTTAGGCATTTCAGATGTAGTTTCCGATAGGCATTTCAAAAATAGGTGCCGATAGGCATTTCAGATATAGGTGCCGATAGGCATTTCAGATATAGTTGCCGATTGGCATTTTAAAAATAGGTGCCGATAGGCATTTCAGATATAGAAGCCGATAGGAACTTCCAATATAGGTGCCGATAGGCATTCCAGATATGGTTGTCGATAGGCATTTCAAATATAGGTGCTGATAGGCATTTCAGATGTAGTTTCCGATAGGCATTTCAAAAATAGGTGCCGATAGGCATTTCAGATATAGGTGCCATAGGCAGTTCAGATATAGTTGCCGATTGGCATTTTAAAAATAGGTGCCGATAGGCATTTCAGATATAAAAGCCGATAGGCATTTCAAATATAGGTGCCGATAAGCATTCCAGATATGGTTGCCGATAGGCATTTCAAATATAGGTGCTGATAGGCATTTAAGATGTAGTTTCCGATAGGCATTTAAGATGTAGTTTCCGATAGGCATTTAAAAAATTGGTGCCGATAGGCATTTCAGATATAGGTGCCGATAGGCATTTCAGATATAGTTGCCGGTTGGCATTTTAAAAATAGGTGCCGATAGGCATTTCAGATATAGAAGCCGATAGGTATTTCAAATAAAGGTGTAGATAGGCATTTCAGATATGGTTGCCGATAGGCATTTTAAATATAGGTGCTGATAGGCATTTCAGATGTAGTTTCCGATAGGCATTTCAAAAATAGGTGCCGATAGGCATTTCAGATATAGGTGCCGATAGGCATTTCAGATATAGTTGCCGATTGGCATTTTAAAAATAGGTGTCGATAGGCATTTCAGATATAGAAGCCGATAGGCATTTCAAATATAGGTGCCGATAGGCATTTCAGATATAGAAGCCGATAGGCATTTCAAATATAGGTGCCGATAGGCATTCCAGATATGGTTGCCGATAGGCATTTCAAATATAGGTGCTGATAGGCATTTCAGATGTAGTTTCCTTTAGGCATTTCAAAAATTTGTGCCGATAGGCATTTCAGATATAGGTGCCGATAGGCATTTCAGATATAGTTGCCGATTGGCATTTTAAAAATTGTTGCCGATAGGCATTTCAGATATAGAAGCCGATAGGTATTTCAAATATAGGTGTCGATAGGCATTTCAGATATAGGTGCCGATAGGCACTTCAGATATAGTTGCCGATTGGCATTTTAAAAATAGGTGCCGATAGGCATTTCAGATATAGAAGCCTATAGGCATTTCAAATATAGGTGCCGATAGGCGTTCCAGAGATGGTTGTTGATAGGCATTTCAAATATAGGTGCTGATAGGCATTTCAGATGTAGTTTCCAAGAGGCATTTCAAAAATAGGTGCCCGTAGGCATTTCAGATATAGGCGCCGATAGGCATTTCAGATATAGTTGCCGATTGGCATTTTAAAAATAGGTGCCGATAGGCATTTCAGATATAGGTGCCGATAGGCATTTCAGATGTAGTTTCCGATAGGCATTTCAAAAATAGGTGCCGATAGGCATTTCAGATATAGGTGCCGATAAGTATTTCAGATATAGTTGCCGATTGGCATTTTAAAAATAGGTGCCGATAGGCATTTCAGATATAAAAGCCAATAGGCATTTCAAATATAGATGCCGATAAGCATTCCAGATATGGTTGCCGATAGGCATTTCAAATATAGGTGCTGATAGGCATTTCAGATATAGGCGCCGATAGGTATTTCAGATATAGTTGCCGATTGGCATTTTAAAAAAAGGTGTCGATAGGCATTTCAGATATAGAAGCCGATAGGCATTTCAAATATAGGTGCCGATAGGCATTCCAGATATGGTTTCCGATAGGCATTTCAAATATAGGTGCTGATAGGCATTTCAGATGTAGTTTTCGATAGGCATTTCAAAAATAGGTGCCGATAGGCATTTCAGATATAGGTGCCGATAGGCATTTCAGATATAGTTGCCGATTAGCATTTTAAAAATATGTGCCGATAGGCATTTTAGCAATAGAAGCCGATAGGCATTTCAAATATAGGTGCCGATAGGCATTCCAGATATGGTTGCCGATAGGCATTTCAAATATAGGTGCTGATAGGCATTTCAGATGTAGTTTCCGATAGGCATTTCAAAAATAGGTGCCGATAGGCATTTCAGATATAGGTGCCGATAGGCATTTCGGATATAGTTGTCGATTGGCATTTTAAAAATAGGTGCCGATAGGCATTTCAGATATAGAAGCCGATAGGTATTTCAAATATAGGTGTCGATAGGCATTTCAGATATAGTTGCCGATAGGCATTTCAAATATAGGAGCAGATAGGCATTTCAGATGTAGTTTCCTAAAGGCATTTCAAAAATAGGTGCCGATAGGCATTTCAGATATAGGTGCCGATAGGCATTTCAGATATAGTTGCCGATTGGCATTTTAAAAATAGGTGTCGATAGGCATTTCAGATATAGAAGCCGATAGGCATTTCAAATATAGGTGCCGATAGTCATTTCAGATATGGTTGCCGATAGGCATTTCAAATATAGGTGCTGATAGGCATTTCAGATGTAGTTTCCGATAGGCATTTCAAAAATAGGTGCCGATAGGCATTTCAAATATAGGTGCCGATAGGTATTTCAGATATAGGTGCCGATAGACATTTCAGATATAGTTGCCAATTGGCATTTTAAAAATAGGTGCCGATAGGCATTTCAGATATAGAAGCCGATAGGCATTTCAAATATTGGTGCCGATAGGCATTCCAGATATGGTTGCCGATAGGCATTTCAAATAAAGGTGCTGATAGGCATTTTAGATGTAGTTTCCGATAGGCATTTCAAAAATTGATGCCGATAGGCATTTCAGATATAGGTGCCGATAGGCATTTCAGATATAGTTGCCGATTGGCATTTTAAAAACAGGTGCCGATAGGCATTTCAGATATAGAAGCCGATAGGCTTTTCAGATATAGTTGCCGATTGGCATTTTAAAAAAAGGTGCCGATAGGCATTTCAGATATAGAAGCCGATAGGTATTTCAAATATAGGTGTCGATAGGCATTTCAGATATGGTTGCCGATAGGCATTTCAAATATTGGTGCTGATAGGCATTTCAGTTGTATTTTTCGATAGGCATTTCAAAAATAGGTGCCGATAGGCATTTCAGATATAGGTGCCGATAGGCATTTCAGATATAGTTGCCGATTGGCATTTTAAAAATAGGTGCCGATAGGCATTTCAGATATAGAAGCCGATAGGCATTTCAAATATAGGTGCCGATAGGCATTCCAGATATGGTTGCCGATAGGCATTCCAGATATGGTTGCCGATAGGCATTTCAATTATAGGTGCTGATAGGCATTTCAGATGTAGTTTCCGATAGGCATTTCAAAAATTGGTGCCCATAGGCAGTTCAGATATAGGTGCCGAAAGGCATTACAGATATAGTTGCCGATTGGCATTTTAAAAATAGGTGCTGATAGGCATTTCAGATATAGAAGCCGATAGGCATTTCAAATATAGGTGCCGATAGGCATCCCAGATATGGTTGCCGATAGGCATTTCAAATATAGGTGCTAATAGTCATTTTAGATGTAGTTTCCGATAGGCATTTCAAAAATTGGTGCCGATAGGCATTTCAGATATAGGTGCCGATAGGCATTTCAGATATAGTTGCCGATTGGCATTTTAAAAATAGGTGCCGATAGGCATTTCAGATATAGGTGCCGATAGGCATTTCAGATATAGTTGCCGATTGGCATTTTAAAAACAGGTGCCGATAGGCATTTCAGATATAGAAGCCAATAGGCTTTTCAGATATAGTTGCCGATTGGCATTTTAAAAAAAGGTGCCGATAGGCATTTCAGATATAGAAGCCGATAGGTATTTCAAATATAGGTGTCGATAGGCATTTCAGATATGGTTGCCGATAGGCATTTCAAATATTGGTGCTGATAGGCATTTCAGTTGTATTTTTCGATAAGCATTTCAAAAATAGGTGCCGATAGGCATTTCAGATATAGGTGCCGATAGGCATTTCAGATATAGTTGCCGATTGGCATTTTAAAAATAGGTGCCGATAGGCATTTCAGATATAGAAGCCGATAGGCATTTCAAATATAGGTGCCGATAGGCATTCCAGATATGGTTGCCGATAGGCATTTCAATTATAGGTGCTGATAGGCATTTCAGATGTAGTTTCCGATAGGCATTTCAAAAATTGGTGCCCATAGGCAGTTCAGATATAGGTGCCGAAAGGCATTACAGATATAGTTGCCGATTGGCATTTTAAAAATAGGTGCTGATAGGCATTTCAGATATAGAAGCCGATAGGCATTTCAAATATAGGTGCCGATAGGCATCCCAGATATGGTTGCCGATAGGCATTTCAAATATAGGTGCTAATAGTCATTTTAGATGTAGTTTCCGATAGGCATTTCAAAAATTGGTGCCGATAGGCATTTCAGATATAGGTGCCGATAGGCATTTCAGATATAGTTGCCGATTGGCATTTTAAAAATAGGTGCCGATAGGCATTTCAATATAGAAGCCGATAGGTATTTCAAATATAGGTGTCGATAGGCATTTCAGATATGGTTGCCGATAGGCATTTCAAATATAGGTGCTGATAGGCATTTCAGTAGTAGTTTCCGATAGGCATTTCAAAAATAAGTGCCGATAGGCATTTCAGATATAGGTGCCGATAGGCATTTCAGATATAGTTGCCGATTGGCATTTTAAAAACAGGTGCCGATAGGCATTTCAGATATAGAAGCCGATAGGCTTTTCAGATATAGTTGCCGATTGGCATTTTAAAAAAAGGTGCCGATAGGCATTTCAGATATAGAAGCCGATAGGCATTTCAAATATAGGTGCCGATAGGCATTCCAGATATGGTTGCCGATAGGCATTTCAAATATAGGTGCTGATAGGCATTTCAGATGTAGTTTCCGATAGGCATTTCAAAAATTGGTGCCGATAGGCATTTCAGATATAGGTGCCGAAAGGCATTACAGATATAGTTGCCGATTGGCATTTTAAAAATAGGTGCCGATAGGCATTTCAGATATAGAAGCCGATAGGCATTTCAAATATAGGTGCCGATAGGCATTCCAGTTATGGTTGCCGATAGGCATTTCAAATATAGGTGCTGATAGGCATTTCAGATGTAGTTTCCGATAGGCATTTCAAAAATAGGTGCCGATAGGCATTTCAGATATAGGTGCCGATGGGCATTACAGATATAGTTGCCGATTGGCATTTTAAAAATAGGTGCCGATAGGCATTCCAGATATAGAAGCCGATAGGCATTTAAAATATAGGTGCCGATAGGCATTTCAAATATAGGTGTCGATAGGCATTTCAAATATAGGTGCTGATAGGCATTTCAGATGTAGTTTCCGATAGGCATTTCAAAAATAGGTACCGATAGGCATTTCAGATTTAGGTGCCGATAGGCATTTCAGATATAGTTGCCAATTGGCATTTTAAAAATAGGTGTCGATAGGCATTTCAGATATAGAAGCCGATAGGCATTTCAAATATAGGCTGCCGATAGGCATTCCAGATATGGTTGCCGATAGGCATTTCAAATATAGGTGCTGATAGGCATTTCAGATGTAGTTTTCGATAAGCATTTCAAAAATAGGTGCCGATAGGCATTTCAGATATAGGTGCCGATAGGCACTTCAGATATAGTTGCCGATTGGCATTTTAAAAATAGGTGCCGATAGGCATTTCAGATATAGAAGCCTATAGGCATTTCAAATATAGGTGCTGATAGGCATTTCAGATGTAGTTTTCGATAGGCATTTCAAAAATAGGTGCCGATAGGCATTTCAGATATAGGCGCCGATAGGCATTTCAGATATAGTTGCCGATTGGCATTTTAAAAATAGGTGCCGATAGGCATTTCAGATATAGAAGCCGATAGGCATTTCAAATATAGGTGCCAATAGGCATGCCAGATATGGTTGCTGATAGGCATTTCAAATATAGGTGCTGATAGGCATTCCAGATGTAGTTTCCAATAGGCATTTCAAAAATAGGTGCCGATAGGCATTTCAGATATAGGTGCCGATAGGCATTTCAGATGTAGTTTTCGATAGGCATTTCAAAAATAGGTGCCGATAGGCATTTCAGATATAGGTGCCGATAAGCATTTCAGATATAGTTGCCGATTGGCATTTTAAAAATAGGTGCCGATAGGCATTTCAGATATAAAAGCCAATAGGCATTTCAAATATAGGTGCCGATAAGCATTCCAGATATGGTTGCCGATAGGCATTTCAAATATAGGTGCTGATAGGCATTTCAGATGTAGTTTCCGATAGGCATTTCAGATGTAGTTTCCGATAGGCATTTCAAAAATAGGTGCCGATAGGCATTTCAGATATAGGCGCCGATAGGCCTTTCAGATATATATGCCGATTGGCATTTTAAAAATAGGTGCCGATAGGCATTTCAGATATAAAAGCCGATAGGCATTTCAAATATAGGCTGCCGATAGGCATTCCAGATATGGTTGCCGATAGGCATTTCAAATATAGGTGCTGATAGGCATTTCAGATGTAGTTTTCGATAAGCATTTCAAAAATAGGTGCCGATAGGCATTTCAGATATAGGTGCCGATAGGCACTTCAGATATAGTTGCCGATTGGCATTTTAAAAATAGGTGCCGATAGGCATTTCAGATATAGAAGCCTATAGGCATTTCAAATATAGGTGCTGATAGGCATTTCAGATGTAGTTTTCGATAGGCATTTCAAAAATAGGTGCCGATAGGCATTTCAGATATAGGCGCCGATAGGCATTTCAGATATAGTTGCCGATTGGCATTTTAAAAATAGGTGCCGATAGGCATTTCAGATATAGAAGCCGATAGGCATTTCAAATATAGGTGCCAATAGGCATGCCAGATATGGTTGCTGATAGGCATTTCAAATATAGGTGCTGATAGGCATTCCAGATGTAGTTTCCAATAGGCATTTCAAAAATAGGTGCCGATAGGCATTTCAGATATAGGTGCCGATAGGCATTTCAGATGTAGTTTTCGATAGGCATTTCAAAAATAGGTGCCGATAGGCATTTCAGATATAGGTGCCGATAAGCATTTCAGATATAGTTGCCGATTGGCATTTTAAAAATAGGTGCCGATAGGCATTTCAGATATAAAAGCCAATAGGCATTTCAAATATAGGTGCCGATAAGCATTCCAGATATGGTTGCCGATAGGCATTTCAAATATAGGTGCTGATAGGCATTTCAGATGTAGTTTCCGATAGGCATTTCAGATGTAGTTTCCGATAGGCATTTCAAAAATAGGTGCCGATAGGCATTTCAGATATAGGCGCCGATAGGCCTTTCAGATATATATGCCGATTGGCATTTTAAAAATAGGTGCCGATAGGCATTTCAGATATAAAAGCCGATAGGCATTTCAAATATAGGTGCCGATAGGCATTCCAGATATGGTTGCCGATAGGCATTTCAAATATAGGTGCTGATAGGCATTTCAGATGTAGTTTTCGATAGGCATTTCAAAAATAGGTGCCGATAGGCATTTCAGATATAGGTGCCGATAGGCATTTCAGATATCGTTGCCGATAGGCATTTCAAATATAGGTGCTGATAGGCATTTCAGATGTAGTTTCCGATAGGCATTTCAAAAATAGGTGCCGATAGGCATTTCAGATATAGGCGCCGATAGGCATTTCAGATATATATGCCGATTGGCATTTTAAAAATAGGTGCCGATAGGCATTTCATATATAGAAGCCGATAGGCATTTCAAATATAGGTGCCGATAGGCATTCCAGATATGGTTGCCGATAGGCATTTCAAATATAGGTGCTGATAGGCATTTCAGATGTAGTTTCCGATAGGCATTTCAAAAATAGGTGCCGATAGGCATTTCAGATATAGGCGCCGATAGGCATTTCAGATATATATGCCGATTGGCATTTTAAAAATAGGTGCCGATAGGCATTTCAGATATAGAAGCCGATAGGCATTTCAAATATAGGTACCGATAGGCATTCCAGATATGGTTGCCGATAGGCATTTCAAATATAGGTGCTGATAGGCATTTCAGATGTAGTTTTCGATAGGCTTTTCAAAAATAGGTGCCGATAGACATTTCAGATATAGGTGCCGATAGGCATTTCAGATATAGTTGCCGATTGGCATTTTAAAAATAGGTGCCGATAGGCATTTCAGATATAGAAGCCGATAGGCATTTCAAATATAGGTGCCGATAGGCATTCCAGATATGGTTGCCGATAGGCATTTCAAATATAGGTGCTGATAGGCATTTCGGATGTAGTTTCCGATAGGCATTTCAAAAAAAAAAAGCCGATAGGCATTTCAGATATAGGTGCCGATAGGCATTTCGGATATAGTTGATGATTGGCATTTAAAAAAAAGTGCCGATAGGCATTTCAGATATAGAAGCCGATAGGTATTTCAAATATAGGTGTCGATAGGCATTTCAGATATGGTTGCCGATAGGCATTTCAAATATAGGAGCAGATAGGCATTTCAGATGTAGTTTCCGAAAGGCATTCCAAAAATAGGTGCCGATAGGCATTTCAGAATATAGGTGCCGATAGGCATTTCAGATATAGTTGCCGATTGGAATTTTAAAAATAGGTGTCGATAGGCATGTCAGATATAGAAGCCGATAGGCATTTCAAATATAGGTGCCGATAGGCATTTCAGATATGGTTGCCGATAGGCATTTCAAATATAGGTGCTGATAGGCATTTCAGATGTAGTTTCCGATAGGCATTTCAAAAATAGGTGCCGATAGGCATTTCAGATATAGGTGCCGATAGGTATTTCAGATATAGGTGCCGATAGGCATTTTAGATATAGAAGCCGATAGGTATTTCAAATATAGGTGTCGATAGGCATTTCAGATATGGTTACCGATAGGCATTTTAAATATTGGTGCTGATAGGCATTTCAGATGTATTTTTCGATAGGCATTTCAAAAATAGGTGCCGATAGGCATTTCAGATAGAGGTGCCGATAGGCATTTCAGATATAGTTGCCGATTGGCATTTTAAAAATAGGTGCCGATAGGCATTTCAGATATAGAAGCCGATAGGCATTTCAAATATAGGTGCCGATAGGCATTCCAAATATGGTTGCCGATATGCATTTCAAATGTAGGTGCTGATAGGCATTTTAGATGTAGTTTCCGATAGGCATTTCAAAAATTGGTGCCGATAGGCATTTCAGATATAGGTGCCGATAGGCATTTCAGATATAGTTGCCGATTGGCATTTTAAAAATAGGTGCCGATAGGCATTTCAGATATAGAAGCCGATAGGTATTTCAAATATAGGTGTCGATAGGCATTTCAGATATGGTTGATGATAGGCATTTCAAATATTGGTGCTGATAGGCATTTCAGATGTAGTTTCCGATAGGCATTTCAAAAATAGGTGCCGATAGGCATTTCAGATATAGAAGCCGATAGGCATTTCAAATATAGGTGCCGATAGGCATTCCAGATATGGTTGCCGATAGGCATTTCAAATATAGGTGCTGATAGTCATTTTAGATGTAGTTTCCGTTAGGCATTTCACAAATTGGTGCCGATAGGCATTTTAGATATAGGTGCCGATAGGCATTTCAGATATAGTTGCCGATTGGCATTTTAAAAATAGGTGCCGATAGGCATTTCAGATATAGAGGCCGATAGGTATTTCAAATATAGGTGTCGATAGGCATTTCAGATATGGTTGCCGATAGGCATTTCAAATATAGGTGCTGATAGGCATTTCAGATGTAGTTTCCTTTAGGCATTTCAAAAATTTGTGCCGGTAGGCATTTCAGATATAGGTGCCGATAGGCATTTCAAATATAGTTGCCGATTGGCATTTTAAAAATTGTTGCCGATAGGCATTTCAGATATAGAAGCCGATAGGTATTTCAAATATAGGTGTCGATAGGCATTTCAGATATAGGTGCCGATAGGCACTTCAGATATAGTTGCCGATTGGCATTTTAAAAATAGGTGCCGATAGGCATTTCAGATATAGAAGCCTATAGGCATTTGAAATATAGGTGCCGATAGGCGTTCCAGAGATGGTTGCCGATAGGCATTTCAAATATAGGTGCTGATAGGCATTTCAGATGTAGTTTCCAAGAGGCATTAAAAAATAGGTGCCCGTAGGCATTTCAGATATAGGCGCCGATAGGCATTTCAGATATAGTTGCCGATAGGCATTCCAGATATGGTTTCCGATAGGCATTTCAAATATAGGTGCTGATAGGCATTTCAGATGTGGTTTTCGATAGGCATTTCAAAAATAGGTGCCGATAGGCATTTCAGATATAGGTGCCGATAGGCATTTCAGATATAGTTGCCGATTAGCATTTTAAAAATATGTGCCGATAGGCATTTTAGCAATAGAAGCCGATAGGCATTTCAAATATAGGTGCCGATAGGCATTCCAGATATGGTTGCCGATAGGCATTTCAAATATAGGTGCTGATAGGCATTTCAGATGTAGTTTCCGATAGGCATTTCAAAAATAGGTGCCGATAGGCATTTCAGATATAGGTGCCGATAGGCATTTCGGATATAGTTGTCGATTGGCATTTCAGATATAGTTGCCAATTGGCATTTTAAAAATAGGTGCCGATAGGCATTTCAGATATAGAAGCCGATAGGCATTTCAAATATTGGTGCCGATAGGCATTCCAGATATGGTTGCCGATAGGCATTTCAAATAAAGGTGCTGATAGGCATTTTAGATGTAGTTTCCGATAGGCATTTCAAAAATTGATGCCGATAGGCATTTCAGATATAGGTGCCGATAGGCATTTCAGATATAGTTGCCGATTGGCATTTTAAAAACAGGTGCCGATAGGCATTTCAGATATAGAAGCCGATAGGCTTTTCAGATATAGTTGCCGATTGGCATTTTAAAAAAAGGTGCCGATAGGCATTTCAGATATAGAAGCCGATAGGTATTTCAAATATAGGTGTCGATAGGCATTTCAGATATGGTTGCCGATAGGCATTTCAAATATTGGTGCTGATAGGCATTTCAGTTGTATTTTCCGATAGGCATTTCAAAAATTGGTGCCGATAGGCATTTCAGATATAGGTGCCGATAGGCATTTCAGATATAGTTGCCGATTGGCATTTTAAAAATAGGTGCCGATAGGCATTTCAATATAGAAGCCGATAGGTATTTCAAATATAGGTGTCGATAGGCATTTCAGATATGGTTGCCGATAGGCATTTCAAATATAGGTGCTGATAGGCATTTCAGTAGTAGTTTCCGATAGGCATTTCAAAAATAAGTGCCGATAGGCATTTCAGATATAGGTGCCGATAGGCATTTCAGATATAGTTGCCGATTGGCATTTTAAAAACAGGTGCCGATAGGCATTTCAGATATAGAAGCCGATAGGCTTTTCAGATATAGTTGCCGATTGGCATTTTAAAAAAAGGTGCCGATAGGCATTTCAGATATAGAAGCCGATAGGCATTTCAAATATAGGTGCCGATAGGCATTCCAGATATGGTTGCCGATAGGCATTTCAAATATAGGTGCTGATAGGCATTTCAGATGTAGTTTCCGATAGGCATTTCAAAAATTGGTGCCGATAGGCATTTCAGATATAGGTGCCGAAAGGCATTACAGATATAGTTGCCGATTGGCATTTTAAAAATAGGTGCCGATAGGCATTTCAGATATAGAAGCCGATAGGCATTTCAAATATAGGTGCCGATAGGCATTCCAGTTATGGTTGCCGATAGGCATTTCAAATATAGGTGCTGATAGGCATTTCAGATGTAGTTTCCGATAGGCATTTCAAAAATAGGTGCCGATAGGCATTTCAGATATAGGTGCCGATGGGCATTACAGATATAGTTGCCGATTGGCATTTTAAAAATAGGTGCCGATAGGCATTCCAGATATAGACGCCGATAGGCATTTAAAATATAGGTGCCGATAGGCATTTCAAATATAGGTGTCGATAGGCATTTCAAATATAGGTGCTGATAGGCATTTCAGATGTAGTTTCCGATAGGCATTTCAAAAATAGGTACCGATAGGCATTTCAGATTTAGGTGCCGATAGGCATTTCAGATATAGTTGCCAATTGGCATTTTAAAAATAGGTGTCGATAGGCATTTCAGATATAGAAGCCGATAGGCATTTCAAATATAGGCTGCCGATAGGCATTCCAGATATGGTTGCCGATAGGCATTTCAAATATAGGTGCTGATAGGCATTTCAGATGTAGTTTTCGATAAGCATTTCAAAAATAGGTGCCGATAGGCATTTCAGATATAGGTGCCGATAGGCACTTCAGATATAGTTGTCGATTGGCATTTTAAAAATAGGTGCCGATAGGCATTTCAGATATAGAAGCCTATAGGCATTTCAAATATAGGTGCTGATAGGCATTTCAGATGTAGTTTTCGATAGGCATTTCAAAAATAGGTGCCGATAGGCATTTCAGATATAGGCGCCGATAGGCATTTCAGATATAGTTGCCGATTGGCATTTTAAAAATAGGTGCCGATAGGCATTTCAGATATAGAAGCCGATAGGCATTTCAAATATAGGTGCCAATAGGCATGCCAGATATGGTTGCTGATAGGCATTTCAAATATAGGTGCTGATAGGCATTCCAGATGTAGTTTCCAATAGGCATTTCAAAAATAGGTGCCGATAGGCATTTCAGATATAGGTGCCGATAGGCATTTCAGATGTAGTTTTCGATAGGCATTTCAAAAATAGGTGCCGATAGGCATTTCAGATATAGGTGCCGATAAGCATTTCAGATATAGTTGCCGATTGGCATTTTAAAAATAGGTGCCGATAGGCATTTCAGATATAAAAGCCAATAGGCATTTCAAATATAGGTGCCGATAAGCATTCCAGATATGGTTGCCGATAGGCATTTCAAATATAGGTGCTGATAGGCATTTCAGATGTAGTTTCCGATAGGCATTTCAGATGTAGTTTCCGATAGGCATTTCAAAAATAGGTGCCGATAGGCATTTCAGATATAGGCGCCGATAGGCCTTTCAGATATATATGCCGATTGGCATTTTAAAAATAGGTGCCGATAGGCATTTCAGATATAAAAGCCGATAGGCATTTCAAATATAGGTGCCGATAGGCATTCCAGATATGGTTGCCGATAGGCATTTCAAATATAGGTGCTGATAGGCATTTCATATGTAGTTTTCGATAGGGATTTCAAAAATAGGTGCCGATAGGCATTTCAGATATAGGTGCCGATAGGCATTTCAGATATCGTTGCCGATAGGCATTTCAAATATAGGTGCTGATAGGCATTTCAGATGTAGTTTCCGATAGGCATTTCAAAAATAGGTGCCGATAGGCATTTCAGATATAGGCGCCGATAGGCATTTCAGATATATATGCCGATTGGCATTTTAAAAATAGGTGCCGATAGGCATTTCATATATAGAAGCCGATAGGCATTTCAAATATAGGTGCCGATAGGCATTCCAGATATGGTTGCCGATAGGCATTTCAAATATAGGTGCTGATAGGCATTTCAGATGTAGTTTCCGATAGGCATTTCAAAAATAGGTGCCGATAGGCATTTCAGAAATAGGCGCCGATAGGCATTTCAGATATATATGCCGATTGGCATTTTAAAAATAGGTGCCGATAGGCATTTCAGATATAGAAGCCGATAGGCATTTCAAATATAGGTACCGATAGGCATTCCAGATATGGTTGCCGATAGGCATTTCAAATATAGGTGCAGATAGGCATTTCAGATGTAGTTTTCGATAGGCTTTTCAAAAATAGGTGCCGATAGACATTTCAGATATAGGTGCCGATAGGCATTTCAGATATAGTTGCCGATTGGCATTTTAAAAATAGGTGCCGATAGGCATTTCAGATATAGAAGCCGATAGGCATTTCAAATATAGGTGCCGATAGGCATTCCAATTATGGTTGCCGATAGGCATTTCAAATATAGGTGCTGATAGGCATTTCAGATGTAGTTTCCGATAGGCATTTCAAAAAAAAAGCCGATAGGCATTTCAGATATAGGTGCCGATAGGCATTTCGGATATAGTTGATGATTGGCATTTAAAAAAAAGTGCCGATAGGCATTTCAGATATAGAAGCCGATAGGTATTTCAAATATAGGTGTCGATAGGCATTTCAGATATGGTTGCCGATAGGCATTTCAAATATAGGAGCAGATAGGCATTTCAGATGTAGTTTCCGAAAGGCATTCCAAAAATAGGTGCCGATAGGCATTTCAGATATAGGTGCCGATAGGCATTTCAGATATAGTTGCCGATTGGAATTTTAAAAATAGGTGTCGATAGGCATGTCAGATATAGAAGCCGATAGGCATTTCAAATATAGGTGCCGATAGGCATTTCAGATATGGTTGCCGATAGGCATTTCAAATATAGGTGCTGATAGGCATTTCAGATGTAGTTTCCGATAGGCATTTCAAAAATAGGTGCCGATAGGCATTTCAGATATAGGTGCCGATAGGTATTTCAGATATAGGTGCCGATAGGCATTTTAGATATAGAAGCCGATAGGTATTTCAAATATAGGTGTCGATAGGCATTTCAGATATGGTTACCGATAGGCATTTTAAATATTGGTGCTGATAGGCATTTCAGATGTATTTTTCGATAGGCATTTCAAAAATAGGTGCCGATAGGCATTTCAGATAGAGGTGCCGATAGGCATTTCAGATATAGTTGCCGATTGGCATTTTAAAAATAGGTGCCGATAGGCATTTCAGATATAGAAGCCGATAGGCATTTCAAATATAGGTGCCGATAGGCATTCCAAATATGGTTGCCGATATGCATTTCAAATATAGGTGCTGATAGGCATTTTAGATGTAGTTTCCGATAGGCATTTCAAAAATTGGTGCCGATAGGCATTTCAGATATAGGTGCCGATAGGCATTTCAGATATAGTTGCCGATTGGCATTTTAAAAATAGGTGCCGATAGGCATTTCAGATATAGAAGCCGATAGGTATTTCAAATATAGGTGTCGATAGGCATTTCAGATATGGTTGATGATAGGCATTTCAAATATTGGTGCTGATAGGCATTTCAGATGTAGTTTCCGATAGGCATTTCAAAAATAGGTGCCGATAGGCATTTCAGATATAGAAGCCGATAGGCATTTCAAATATAGGTGCCGATAGGCATTCCAGATATGGTTGCCGATAGGCATTTCAAATATAGGTGCTGATAGTCATTTTAGATGTAGTTTCCGTTAGGCATTTCACAAATTGGTGCCGATAGGCATTTTAGATATAGGTGCCGATAGGCATTTCAGATATAGTTGCCGATTGGCATTTTAAAAATAGGTGCCGATAGGCATTTCAGATATAGAGGCCGATAGGTATTTCAAATATAGGTGTCGATAGGCATTTCAGATATGGTTGCCGATAGGCATTTCAAATATAGGTGCTGATAGGCATTTCAGATGTAGTTTCCGATAGGCATTTCAAAAATAGGTGCCGTTAGGCATTTCAGATATAGGTGCCGATAGGCATTTCTGATATAGTTGCCAATGGGCATTTTAAAAATTAGTGCCGATAGGCATTTCAGATATAGAAGCCGATAGGCATTTCAATTATAGGTGCCGATAGGCATTCCAGATATGGTTGCCGATAGGCATTTCAAATATAGGTGCTGATAGGCGTTTCAGATGTAGTTTCCGAAAGGCATTTCAAAAATAGGTGCCGATAGGCATTTCAGATATAGGTGCCGATAGGCATTACAGATATAGTTGCCGATTGGCATTTTAAAAACAGGTGCCGATAGGCATTTCTGATATAGAAGCCGATAGGTATTTCAAATATAGTTGTCGATAGGCATTTCAGATATGGTTGCCGATAGGCATTTCAAATATAGGAGCAGATAGGCATTTCAGATGTAGTTTCCGAAAGGCATTTCAAAAATAGGTGCCGATAGGCATTTCAGATATAGGTGCCGATAGGCATTACAGATATAGTTGCCGATTGGCATTTTAAAAATAGGTGCCGATAGGCATTTCAGATATAGAAGCCGATAGGCATTTCAAATATAGGTGCCGATAGGCATTTCAGATGTAGTTTCCGATAGGCATTTCAAAAATAGGTGCCGATAGGCATTTCAGATATAGGTGCCGATAGGCATTTCAGATATAGTTGCCGATTGGCATTTTAAAAATAGGTGCCGATAGGCATTTTAGATGTAGTTTACGATAGGCATTTCAAAAATAGGTGCCGATAGGCATTTCAGATATAGGTGCCGATAGGCATTTAAAATATAGGTGCCGATAGGCATTTCAAATATAGGTGTCGATAGGCATTTCAGATATATTTGCCAATTGGCTTTTTAAAAATAAGTGCCGATAGTCATTTCAGATATAGAAGCCGATAGGTATTTCAAATATAGGTGTCGATAGGCATTTCATATATGGTTGCCGTTAGGCATTTCAAATATAGGTGCTGATAGGCATTTCAGATGTAGTTTCCGATAGGCATTTCAAAAATAGGTGCCGATAGGCATTTCAGATATAGGTGCCGATAGGCATTTCAGATATAGTTGCCGATTGGCATTTTAAAAATAGGTGCCGGTAGGCATTTTAGATGTAGTTTCCGATAGGCATTTTAAAAATAGGTGCCAATAGGCATTTCAGATATAGGTGCCGATAGGCATATCAGATATAGTTGCCGATAGGCATTTAAAATATAGGTGCCGATAGGAATTTCTGATGTGGTTGCCGATAGGCATTTCAAATATAGGTGCTGATAGGCATTTCAGATGTAGTTTTCGATAGGCATTTCAAAAATAGGTGCCGATAGGCATTTCAGATATAGGTGCCGATAGGCACTTCAGATATAGTTGCCGAATGGCATTTTAAAAATAGGTGCTGATAGGCATTTCAGATATAGAAGCCGATAGGCAATTTAAATATAGGTGCCGATAGGCATTCCAGATATCGTTGCCGATAGGCATTTCAAATATAGGTGCTGATAGGCATTTCAGATGTAGTTTCCGATAGGCATTTCAAAAATAGGTGCCGATAGGCATTTCAGATATAGGCGCCGATAGGCATTTCAGATATATATGCTGATTGGCATTTTAAAAATAGGTGCCGATAGGCATTTCAGATATAGAAGCCGATAGGCATTTCAAATATAGGTGCCGATAGGCATTCCAGATATGGTTGCCGACAGGCATTTCAAATATAGGTGCTGATAGGCATTTCAGATGTAGTTTCCTTTAGGCATTTCAAAAATTGGTGCCGATAGGCATTTCAGATATAGGTGCCGATAGGCATTTCAGATATAGGTGCCGATAGGCATTTCAGATATAGTTGCCGATTGGCATTTAAAAAATAGGTGCCGATAGGCATTTCAGATATAGGCGCCGATAGGCATTTCAGATATAGGCGCCGATAGGCATTTCAGATATATATGCCGATTGGCATTTTAAAAATAGGTGCCGATAGGCATTTGATATATAGAAGCCGATAGGCATTTCAAATATAGGTGCCGATAGGCATTCCAGATATGGTTGCCGATAGGCATTTCAAATATAGGTGCTGATAGGCATTTCAGATGTAGTTTCCGATAGGCATTTAAAAAATAGGTGCCGATAGGCATTTCAGATATAGGCGCCGATAGGCATTTCAGATATATATGCCGATTGGCATTTTAAAAATAGGTGCCGATAGGCATTTCAGATATAGAAGCCGATAGGCATTTCAAATATAGGTGCCGATAGGCATTCCAGATATGGTTGCCGATAGGCATTTCAAATATAGGTGCTGATAGGCATTTCAGATGTAGTTTTCGATAGGCATTTCAAAAATAGGTGCCGACAGGCATTTCAGATATAGGTGCCGATAGGCATTTCAGATATAGTTGCCGATTGGCATTTTAAAAATAGGTGCCGATAGGCATTTCAGATATAGAAGCCGATAGGCATTTCAAATATAGGTGCCGATAGGCATTCCAGATATGGTTGCCGATAGGCATTTCAAATATAGGTGCTGATAGGCATTTCAGATGTAGTTTCCGATAGGCATTTCAAAAATAGGTGCCGATAGGCATTTCAAATATAGGTGCCGATAGGCATTTCGGATATAGTTGATGATTGGCATTTAAAAAAAAGTGCCGATAGGCATTTCAGATATAGAAGCCGATAGGTATTTCAAATATAGGTGTCGATAGGCATTTCAGATATGGTTGCCGATAGGCATTTCAAATATAGGAGCAGATAGGCATTTCAGATGTAGTTTCCGAAAGGCATTTCAAAAATAGGTGCCGATAGGCATTTCAGATATAGGTGCCGATAGGTATTTCAGATATAGGTGCCGATAGGCATTTTAGATATAGAAGCCGATAGGTATTTCAAATATAGGTGTCGATAGGCATTTCAGATATGGTTACCGATAGGCATTTTAAATATTGGTGCTGAAGGCATTTCAGATGTATTTTTCGATAGGCATTTCAAAAATAGGTGCCGATAGGCATTTCAGATAGAGGTGCCGATAGGCATTTCAGATATAGTTGCCGATTGGCATTTTAAAAATAGGTGCCGATAGGCATTTCAGATATAGAAGCCGATAGGCATTTCAAATATAGGTGCCGATAGGCATTCCAAATATGGTTGCCGATATGCATTTCAAATATAGGTGCTGATAGGCATTTTAGATGTAGTTTCCGATAGGCATTTCAAAAATTGGTGCCGATAGGCATTTCAGATATAGGTGCCGATAGGCATTTCAGATATAGTTGCCGATTGGCATTTTAAAAATAGGTGCCGATAGGCATTTCAGATATAGAGGCCGATAGGTATTTCAAATATAGGTGTCAATAGGCATTTCAGATATGGTTGCCGATAGGCATTTCAAATATAGGTGCTGATAGGCATTTCAGATGTTGTTTCCGATAGGCATTTCAAAAATAGGTGCCGATAGGCATTTCAGATATAGGTGCCGATAGGCATTACAGATATAGTTGCCGATTGGCATTTTAAAAATAGGTGCCGATAGGCATTTCAGATATAGAAGCCGATAGGCATTTCAAATATAGGTGCCGATAGGCATTCCAGATATGGTTGCCGATAGGCATTTCAAATTTAGGTGCTAATAGTCATTTTAGATGTAGTTTCCGTTAGGCATTTCAAAAATTGGTGCCGATAGGCATTTTAGATATAGGTGCCGATAGGCATTTCAGATATAGTTGCCGATTGGCATTTTAAAAATAGGTGCCGATAGGCATTTCAGATATAGAGGCCGATAGGTATTTCAAATATAGGTGTCAATAGGCATTTCAGATATGGTTGCCGATAGGCATTTCAAATATAGGTGCTGATAGGCATTTCAGATGTAGTTTCCGATAGGCATTTCAAAAATAGGTGCCGATAGGCATTTCAGATATAGGTGCCGATAGGCATTTCAGATATAGTTGCCAATTGGCATTTTAAAAATTAGTCCCGATAGGCATTTCAGATATAGAAGCCGATAGGCATTTCAATTATAGGTGCCGATAGGCATTCCAGATATGGTTGCCGATAGGCATTTCAAATATAGGTGCTGATAGGCGTTTCAGATGTAGTTTCCGAAAGGCATTTCAAAAATAGGTGCCGATAGGCATTTCAGATATAGGTGCCGATAGGCATTACAGATATAGTTGCCGATTGGCATTTCAAAAACAGGTGCCGATAGGCATTTATGATATAGAAGCCGATAGGTATTTCAAATATAGTTGTCGGTAGGCATTTCAGATATGGTTGCCGATAGGCATTTCAAATATAGGAGCAGATAGGCATTTCAGATGTAGTTTCCGAAAGGCATTTCAAAAATAGGTGCCGATAGGCATTTCAGATATAGGTGCCGATAGGCATTACAGATATATTTGCCGATTGGCATTTTAAAAATAGGTGCCGATAGGCATTTCAGATATAGAAGCCGATAGGCATTTCAAATATAGGTGCCGATAGGCATTCCAGATATGGTTGCCAATAGGCATTTCAAATATAGGTGCTGATAGGCATTTCAGATGTAGTTTCCGATAGGCATTTCAAAAATAGGTGCCGATAGGCATTTCAGATATAGGTGCCGATAGGCATTTCAGATATAGTTGCCGATTGGCATTTTAAAAATAGGTGCCGATAGGCATTTTTTATGTAGTTTACGATAGGCATTTTAAAAAAAGGTGCCGATAGGCATTTCAGATATAGGTGCCGATAGGCATTTAAAATATAGGTGCCGATAGGCATTTCAAATATAGGTGTCGATAGGCATTTCAGATATAGTTGCCAATTGGCTTTTTAAAAATAGGTACCGATAGCCATTTCAGATATAGAAGCCGATAGGTATTTCAAATATAGGTGTCGATAGGCATTTCATATATGGTTGCCGCTAGGCATTTCAAATATAGGTGCTGATAGGCATTTCAGATGTAGTTTCCGATAGGCATTTCAAAAATAGGTGCCGATAGGCATTTCAGATATAGGTGCCGAAAGGCATTTCAGATATAATTGCCGATTGGCATTTTAAAAATAGGTGCCGGTAGGCATTTTAGATGTAGTTTCCGATAGGCATTACAAAAATAGGTGCCACTAGGCATTTCAGATATAGGTGCCGATAGGCATATCAGATATAGTTGCCGATAGGCATTTAAAATATAGGTGCCGATAGGAATTTCTGATGTGGTTGCCGATAGGCATTTCAAATATAGGTGCTGATAGGCATTTCAGATGTAGTTTTCGATAGGCATTTCAAAAATAGGTGCCGATAGGCATTTCAGATATAGGTGCCGATAGGCACTTCAGATATAGTTGCCGATTGGCATTTTAAAAATAGGTGCTGATAGGCATTTTAGATATAGAAGCCGATAGGCAATTTAAATATAGGTGCCGATAGGCATTCCAGATATCGTTGCCGATAGGCATTTCAAATATAGGTGCTGATAGGCATTTCAGATGTAGTTTCCGATAGGCATTTCAAAAATAGGTGCCGATAGGCATTTCAGATATAGGCGCCGATAGGCATTTCAGATATATATGCCGATTGGCAATTTAAAAATAGGTGCCGATAGGCATTTCAGATATAGAAGCCGATAGGCATTTCAAATATAGGTGCCGATAGGCATTCCAGATATGGTTGCCGATAGGCATTTCAAATATAGGTGCTGATAGGCATTTCAGATGTAGTTTCCTTTAGGCATTTCAAAAATTGGTGCCGATAGGCATTTCAGATATAGGTGCCGATAGGCATTTCAGATATAGGTACCGATAGGCATTTCAGATATAGTTGCCGATTGGCATTTTAAAAATAGGTGCCGATAAGCATATCAGATATAGAAGCCGATAGGTATTTCAAATTAGGTGTCGATAGGCATTTCAGATATGGATGCCGAAAGGCATTTCAAATATTTGTGCTGTTAGGCATTTCAGATGTAGTTTCCGATAGGCATTTCAAAAATAGGTGCCGATAGGCATTTCAGATATAGGTGCCGATAGGCATTTCAGATATAGTTGCCGATTGGCATTTTAAAAATAGGTGCCGATAGGCATTTCAGATATAGAAGCCGATAGGAACTTCCAATATAGGTGCCGATAGGCATTCCAGATATGGTTGTCGATAGGCATTTCTAATATAGGTGCTGATAGGCATTTCAGATGTAGTTTCCGATAGGCATTTCAAAAATAGGTGCCGATAGGCATTTCAGATATAGGTGCCATAGGCAGTTCAGATATAGTTGCCGATTGGCATTTTAAAAATAGGTGCCGATAGGCATTTCAGATATAAAAGCCGATAGGCATTTCAAATATAGGTGCCGATAAGCATTCCAGATATGGTTGCCGATAGGCATTTCAAATATAGGTGCTGATAGGCATTTAAGATGTAGTTTCCGATAGGCATTTCAAAAATTGGTGCCGATAGGCATTTCAGATATAGGTGCCGATAGGCATTTCAGATATAGTTGCCGGTTGGCATTTTAAAAATAGGTGCCGATAGGCATTTCAAATATAGAAGCCGATAGGTATTTCAAATAAAGGTGTAGATAGGCATTTCAGATATGGTTGCCGATAGGCATTTTAAATATAGGTGCTGATAGGCATTTCAGATGTAGTTTCCGATAGGCATTTCAAAAATAGGTGCCGATAGGCATTTCAGATATAGGTGCCGATAGGCATTTCAGATATAGTTGCCGATTGGCATTTTAAAAATAGGTGTCGATAGGCATTTCAGATATAGAAGCCGATAGGCATTTCAAATATAGGTGCCGATAGGCATTTCAGATATAGAAGCCGATAGGCATTTCAAATATAGGTGCCGATAGGCATTCCAGATATGGTTGCCGATAGGCATTTCAAATATAGGTGCTGATAGGCATTTCAGATGTAGTTTCCTTTAGGCATTTCAAAAATTTGTGCCGATAGGCATTTCAGATATAGGTGCCGATAGGCATTTCAGATATAGTTGCCGATTGGCATTTTAAAAATTGTTGCCGATAGGCATTTCAGATATAGAAGCCGATAGGTATTTCAAATATAGGTGTCGATAGGCATTTCAGATATAGGTGCCGATAGGCACTTCAGATATAGTTGCCGATTGGCATTTTAAAAATAGGTGCCGATAGGCATTTCAGATATAGAAGCCTATAGGCATTTGAAATATAGGTGCCGATAGGCGTTCCAGAGATGGTTGCCGATAGGCATTTCAAATATAGGTGCTGATAGGCATTTCAGATGTAGTTTCCAAGAGGCATTAAAAAATAGGTGCCCGTAGGCATTTCAGATATAGGCGCCGATAGGCATTTCAGATATAGTTGCCGATTGGCATTTTAAAAATAGGTGCCGATAGGCATTTCAGATATAGAAGCCGATAGGCATTTCAAATATAGGTGCCGCTGGGCATGCCAGATATGCTTGCCGATAGGCATTTCAAATATAGGTGCTGATAGGCATTCCAGATGTAGTTTCCAATAGGCATTTCAACAGTAGGTGCCGATAGGCATTTCAGATATAGGTGCCGATAGGCATTTCAGATGTAGTTTCCGATAGGCATTTCAAAAATAGGTGCCGATAGGCATTTCAGATATAGGTGCCGATAAGTATTTCAGATATAGTTGCCGATTGGCATTTTAAAAATAGATGCCGATAGGCATTTCAGATATAAAAGCCAATAGGCATTTCAAATATAGATGCCGATAAGCATTCCAGATATGGTTGCCGATAGGCATTTCAAATATAGGTGCTGATAGGCATTTCAGATATAGGCGCCGATAGGCATTTCAGATATATTTGCCGATTGGCATTTTAAAAAAAGGTGTCGATAGGCATTTCAGATATAGAAGCCGATAGGCATTTCAAATATAGGTGCCGATAGGCATTCCAGATATGGTTTCCGATAGGCATTTCAAATATAGGTGCTGATAGGCATTTCAGATGTAGTTTTCGATAGGCATTTCAAAAATAGGTGCCGATAGGCATTTCAGATATAGGTGCCGATAGGCATTTCAGATATAGTTGCCGATTAGCATTTTAAAAATATGTGCCGATAGGCATTTTAGCAATAGAAGCCGATAGGCATTTCAAATATAGGTGCCGATAGGCATTCCAGATATGGTTGCCGATAGGCATTTCAAATTTAGGTGCTGATAGGCATTTCAGATGTAGTTTCCGATAGGCATTTCAAAAATAGGTGCCGATAGGCATTTCAGATATAGGTGCCGATAGGCATTTCGGATATAGTTGTCGATTGGCATTTTAAAAATAGGTGCCGATAGGCATTTCAGATATAGAAGCCGATAGGTATTTCAAATATAGGTGTCGATAGGCATTTCAGATATAGTTGCCGATAGGCATTTCAAATATAGGAGCAGATAGGCATTTCAGATGTAGTTTCCTAAAGGCATTTCAAAAATAGGTGCCGATAGGCATTTCAAATATAGGTGCCGATAGGTATTTCAGATATAGGTGCCGATAGACATTTCAGATATAGTTGCCAATTGGCATTTTAAAAATAGGTGCCGATAGGCATTTCAGATATAGAAGCCGATAGGCATTTCAAATATTGGTGCCGATAGGCATTCCAGATATGGTTGCCGATAGGCATTTCAAATAAAGGTGCTGATAGGCATTTTAGATGTAGTTTCCGATAGGCATTTCAAAAATTGATGCCGATAGGCATTTCAGATATAGGTGCCGATAGGCATTTCAGATATAGTTGCCGATTGGCATTTTAAAAACAGGTGCCGATAGGCATTTCAGATATAGAAGCCGATAGGCTTTTCAGATATAGTTGCCGATTGGCATTTTAAAAAAAGGTGCCGATAGGCATTTCAGATATAGAAGCCGATAGGTATTTCAAATATAGGTGTCGATAGGCATTTCAGATATGGTTGCCGATAGGCATTTCAAATACTGGTGCTGATAGGCATTTCAGTTGTATTTTTCGATAGGCATTTCAAAAATAGGTGCCGATAGGCATTTCAGATATAGGTGCCGATAGGCATTTCAGATATAGTTGCCGATTGGCATTTTAAAAATAGGTGCCGATAGGCATTTCAGATATAGAAGCCGATAGGCATTTCAAATATAGGTGCCGATAGGCATTCCAGATATGGTTGCCGATAGGCATTTCAATTATAGGTGCTGATAGGCATTTCAGATGTAGTTTCCGATAGGCATTTCAAAAATTGGTGCCCATAGGCAGTTCAGATATAGGTGCCGAAAGGCATTACAGATATAGTTGCCGATTGGCATTTTAAAAATAGGTGCTGATAGGCATTTCAGATATAGAAGCCGATAGGCATTTCAAATATAGGTGCCGATAGGCATTCCAGATATGGTTGCCGATAGGCATTTCAAATATAGGTGCTAATAGTCATTTTAGATGTAGTTTCCGATAGGCATTTCAAAAATTGGTGCCGATAGGCATTTCAGATATAGGTGCCGATAGGCATTTCAGATATAGTTGCCGATTGGCATTTTAAAAATAGGTGCCGATAGGCATTTCAATATAGAAGCCGATAGGTATTTCAAATATAGGTGTCGATAGGCATTTCAGATATGGTTGCCGATAGGCATTTCAAATATAGGTGCTGATAGGCATTTCAGTAGTAGTTTCCGATAGGCATTTCAAAAATAAGTGCCGATAGGCATTTCAGATATAGGTGCCGATAGGCATTTCAGATATAGTTGCCGATTGGCATTTTAAAAACAGGTGCCGATAGGCATTTCAGATATAGAAGCCGATAGGCTTTTCAGATATAGTTGCCGATTGGCATTTTAAAAAAAGGTGCCGATAGGCATTTCAGATATAGAAGCCGATAGGCATTTCAATTATAGGTGCCGATAGGCATTCCAGATATGGTTGCCGATAGGCATTTCAAATATAGGTGCTGATAGGCATTTCAGATGTAGTTTCCGATAGGCATTTCAAAAATTGGTGCCGATAGGCATTTCAGATATAGGTGCCGAAAGGCATTACAGATATAGTTGCCGATTGGCATTTTAAAAATAGGTGCCGATAGGCATTTCAGATATAGAAGCCGATAGGCATTTCAAATATAGGTGCCGATAGGCATTCCAGTTATGGTTGCCGATAGGCATTTCAAATATAGGTGCTGATAGGCATTTCAGATGTAGTTTTCGATAGGCATTTCAAAAATAGGTGCCGATAGGCATTTCAGATATAGGTGCCGATGGGCATTACAGATATAGTTGCCGATTGGCATTTTAAAAATAGGTGCCGATAGGCATTTCAGATATAGAAGCCGATAGGCATTTAAAATATAGGTGCCGATAGGCATTTCAAATATAGGTGTCGATAGGCATTTCAAATATAGGTGCTGATAGGCATTTCAGATGTAGTTTCCGATAGGCATTTCAAAAATTGGTGCCGATAGGCATTTCAGATATAGAAGCCGATAGGCATTTCAAAAATAGGTGCCGATAGGCATTTCAGATATTGGTGCCGATAGGCATATCAGATATAGTTGCCGATAGGCATTTAAAATATAGGTGCCGATAGGCATTTCAAATATAGGTGTCGATAGGCATTTCAGATATAGTTGCCAATTGGCATTTTAAAAATAGGTGCCGATAGCCATTTCAGATATAGAAGCCGATAGGTATTTCAAATATAGGTGTCGATAGGCATTTCAGATATGGTTGCCGATAGGCATTTCAAATATAGGGCTGATAGGCATTTCAGATGTAGTATCCGATAGGCATTTCAAAAATAGGTGCCGATAGGCATTTCAGATATAGGTGCCGATAGGCATTTCAGATATAGTTGCCGATTGGCATTTTAAAAATAGGTGCCGGTAGGCATTTTAGATGTAGTTTCCGATAGGCATTTCAAAAATAGGTGCCAATAGGCATTTCAGATATAGGTGCCGATAGGCATATCAGATATAGTTGCCGATGAGCATTTAAAATATAGGTGCCGATAGGCATTTCTGATGTGGTTGCCGATAGGCATTTCAAATATAGGTGCTGATAGGCATTTCAGATGTAGTTTTCGATAGGCATATCAAAAATAGGTGCCGATAGGCATTTCAGATATAGGTGCCGATAGGCACTTCAGATATAGTTGCCGATTGGCATTTTAAAAATAGGTGCTGATAGGCATTTCAGATATAGAAGCCGATAGCCAATTTAAATATAGGTGCCGATAGGCATTCCAGATATGGTTGCCGATAGGCATTTCAAATATAGGTGCTGATAGGCATTTCAGATGTAGTTTCCGATAGGCATTTCAAAAATAGGTGCCGATAGGCATTTCAGATATAAACGCCGATAGGCATTTCAGATATAGTTGCCGATTGGCATTTTAAAAATAGGTGCCGATAGGCATTTCAGATATAGAAGCCGATAGGTATTTCAAATTAGGTGTCGATAGGCATTTCAGATATGGTCGCCGAAAGGCATTTCAAATATTTGTGCTGATAGGCATTTCAGATGTAGTTTCCGATAGGCATTTCAAAAATAGGTGCCGATAGGCATTTCAGATATAGGTGCCGATAGGCATTTCAGATATAGTTGCCGATTAGCATTTTAAAAATAGGTGTCAATAGGCATTTCAGATATAGAAGCTGATAGGCATTTCAAATATAGGTGCCGATAGGCATGTCAGATATGGTTGCCGATAGGCATTTCAAATATAGGTGCTGATAGGCATTCCAGATGTAGTTTCCGATAGACATTTTAAAAATTGGTGCCGATAGGCATTTCAGATATAGGTGCCGGTAGGCATTTCAGATATAGTTGCCGATTGGCATTTTAAAAATAGGTGCTGATAGGCATTTCAGATATAGAAGCCGATAGGCATTTCAAATATAGGTGCCGATAAGCATTCCAGATATGGTTGCCGATAGGCATTTCAAATATAGGTGCTGATAGGCATTTCAGATGTAGTTTCCGATAGGCATTTCAAAAATAGGTGCCGATAGGCATTTCAGATATAGGTGCCTATAGGCATTTCAGATATAGTTGCCGATTGGCATTTTAAAAATAGGTGCCGATAGGCATTTCAGATATAGAAGCCAATAGGCATTTCAAATATAGGTGCCAATAGGCATTTTAGATATGGTTGCCGATAGGCATTTCAAATATAGGAGCAGATAGGCATTTCAGATGTAGTTTCCGAAAGGCATTTCAAAAATAGGTGCCGATAGGCATTTCAGATTTAAGCGCCGATAGGCATTTCAGATAGAGTTGCCGATAAGCATTTTAAAAATAGGTGCCGATAGGCATTTCAGATATAGAAGCCGATAGGCATTTCAAATATAGGTGCCGATAGGCATTTTAGATGTAGTTTCCGATAGGCATTTCAAAAATTGATGCCGATAGGCATTTCAGATATAGGTGCCGATGGGCATTTCAGATATAGTTGCCGATTGGCATTTTAAAAACAGGTGCCGATAGGCATTTCAGACATAGAAGCTGATAAGTATTTCAAATATAGGTGTCGATAGGCATTTCAGATATGGTTGCCGATAGGCATTTCAAATATAGGAGCAGATAGGCATTTCAGATCTAGTTTCCGAAAGGCATTTCAAAAATAGGTGCCGATAGGCATTTCAGATATAGGTGCTGATAGGCATTTCAGATATAGTTGCCGATTGGCATTTTAAAAATAGGTGCCGATAGGCATTTTAGATATAGAAGCCGATAGGCATTTCAAATATAGGTGCCGATAGGCATTCAAGATATGGTTGCCGATAGGCATTTCAAATATAAGTGCTGATAGGCATTTCAGATGTAGTTTCCGATAGGCATTTCAAAAATAGGTACCGATAGGCATTTTAGATATAGGTGCCGATAGGCATTCCAGATATAGTTGCCAATTGGCATTTTAAAAATAGGTGTCGATAGGCATTTCAGATATAGGTGCCGATAGGCATTTCAGATATAGTTGCCGATTGGCATTTTAAAAATAGGTGCCGATAGGCATTTTAGATATAGAAGCCGACAGGCATTTCAAATATAGGTGCCCATAGGCATTCCAGATATGGTTGCCGATAGGCATTTCCAATATAGGTGCTGATAGGCATTTCAGATGTAGTTTCCGATAGACATTTCAAAAATAGGTGCCGAGAGGCATTTCAGATATAGGTGCTGATAGGCATTTCAGATGTAGTTTCCGATAGGCATTTCAAAAATAGGTGCCGATAGGCATTTTAGATATAGAAGCCGATAGGCATTTCAAATATAGGTGCCGATAGGCATTCCGTATATGGTTGCCGATAGGCATTTCAAATATAAATGCTGATAGGCATTTCAGATGTAGTTTCCGATAGGCATTTTAAAAATAGGCGCCGATAGGCATTTCAGATATAGGTGCCGATAGGCATTTCAGATATAGTTGCCGATTGGCATTTTAAAAATAGGTGCCGATAGGCATTTCAGATATAGAAGCCGATAGGCATTTCAAATATAAGTGCCGATAGGCATTCCAGATATGGTTGCCGATAGGCATTTCAAATATAAATGCTGATAGGCATTTCAGATGTAGTTTCCGATAGGCATTTCAAAAATGTGTACCGATAGGCATTTCAGATATAGGTGCCGATAGGCATTTCAGATATAGTTGCCAATTGGCATTTTAAAATTGGTGTTGATAGGCATTTCAGATATAGAAGCCGATAGGCATTTCAAATATAGGTGCCGATAGGCATTCCAGATATGGTTGCCGATAGGCATTTTAAATATAGGTGCTGATAGGCATTTCAGATGTAGATTCCGATAGGCATTTCAAAAATAGGTGCCGATAGGCATTTTAGTTATAAGTGCCGATAGGCATTTCAGATATAGTTGCCGATTGGCATTTTAAAAATAGGTGCCGATAGGCATTTTAGATGTAGTTTCCGATAGGCATTTCAAAAATAGGTGCCGATAGGCATTTCAGAAATAGGTGCCGATAGGCATATCAGATATAGTTGCCGATAGGCATTTCAAATATAGGTGCTGATAGGCATTTCAGATGTAGTTTTCTTTAGGCATTTCAAAAATTGGTGCCGATAGGCATTTCAGATATAGGTGCCGATAGGCATTTCAGATATAGTTGCCGATTGGCATTTTAAAAATAGGTGCCGATAGGCTTTTCAGATATAGAAGCCGATAGGTATTTCAAATATAGGTGTCGGTAGGCATTTCAGATATGGTTGCCGATAGGCATTTCAAATATTGGAGCTGATAGGCATTTCAGATGTAGTTTCCGATAGGCATTTCAAAAATAGGTGCCGATAGGCATTTCAGATATAGAAGCCGATAGGCACTTCAAATATACGTGCCGATAGGCATTCCAGATATGGTTGTCGATAGGCATTTCAAATATAGGTGCTGATAGGCATTTCAGATGTAGTTTCCGATAGGCATTTCAAAAATAGGTGCCGATAGGCATTTCAAATATAGGTGCCGATAGGCATTTCAGATATAGTTGCCGATTGGCATTTTAAAAATAGGAGCCGATAGGCATTTCAGATATAGAAGACGATAGACATTTCAAATATAGGTGCCGATTAGCATTCCAGATATGATTGCCGATAGGCATTTCAAATATAGATGCTGATAGGCATTTCAGATGTAGTTTCCGATAGGCATTTCAAAAATTGGTGCCGATAAGCATTTCAGATATAGGTTCCGATAGGCATTTCAGATATAGTTGCCGATTGGCATTTTAAAAATAGGTGCCGATAGGTATTTCAGATATAGAAGCCGATAGGTATTTCAAATATAGGTGTAGATAGGCATTTCAGATATGGTGTCCGATAGGCATTTCAAATATAGGTGCTAATAGGCATTTCAGATGTAGTTTCCGATAGGAATTTCAAAAATAGGTGCCGATAGGCATTTCAGATATAGGTGCCGATAGGCATTTCAGATATAGTTGCCGATTGGCATTTTAAAAATAGGTGCCGATAGGCATTTTAGATATAGTTTCCGATAGGCATTTCAGGATAGGTGTCGATAGGCATTTCAGATATAGGTGCCGATAGGCATATCAGATATAGTTGCCGATAGGCATGTAAAATATAGGTGCCGATAGGCATTTCAAATATAGGTGTCGATAGGCATTTCAGATATAGTTGCCGATTGGCATTTTAAAAATAGGTGCCGATAGGCATTTCAGATATAGGTGCCGATAGGCATTTCAGATATAGTGACCGATTGGCATTTTAAAAATAGGTGCCAAAAGGCATTTCAGATATAGTTGCCGATTGGCATTTTAAAAATAGGAGCCGATAGGCATTTCAGATATAGAAGACGATAGACATTTCAAATATAGGTGCCGATTAGCATTCCAGATATAATTGCCGATAGGCATTTCAAATATAGATGCTGATAGGCATTTCAGATGTAGTTTCCGATAGGCATTTCAAAAATTGGTGCCGATAAGCATTTCAGATATAGGTTCCGATAGGCATTTCAGATATAGTTGCCGATTGGCATTTTAAAAATAGGTGCCGATAGGTATTTCAGATATAGAAGCCGATAGGTATTTCAAATATAGGTGTAGATAGGCATTTCAGATATGGTGTCCGATAGGCATTTCAAATATAGGTGCTAATAGGCATTTCAGATGTAGTTTCCGATAGGAATTTCAAAAATAGGTGCCGATAGGCATTTCAGATATAGGTGCCGATAGGCATTTCAGATATAGTTGCCGATTGGCATTTTAAAAATAGGTGCCGATAGGCATTTTAGATATAGTTTCCGATAGGCATTTCAGGATAGGTGTCGATAGGCATTTCAGATATAGGTGCCGATAGGCATATCAGATATAGTTGGCGATAGGCATGTAAAATATAGGTGCCGATAGGCATTTCAAATATAGGTGTCGATAGGCATTTCAGATATAGTTGCCGATTGGCATTTTAAAAATAGGTGCCGATAGAAATTTCAGATATAGAAGCCGATAGGTATTTCAAATATACGTGTCGATAGGCATTTCAGATATGGTTGCCGATAGGCATTTCAAATATAGGTGCTAATAGGCATTTCAGATGTAGTTTCCGATAGGAATTTCAAAAATAGGTGCCGATAGGCATTTCAGATATAGGTGCCGATAGGCATTTCAGATATAGTTGCCGATTGGCATTTTAAAAATAGGTGCCGATAGGCATTTTAGATATAGTTTCCGATAGGCATTTCAGGATAGGTGTCGATAGGCATTTCAGATATAGGTGCCGATAGGCATATCAGATATAGTTGCCGATAGGCATGTAAAATATAGGTGCCGATAGGCATTTCAAATATAGGTGTCGATAGGCATTTCAGATATAGTTGCCGATTGGCATTTTAAAAATAGGTGCCGATAGGCATTTCAGATATAGGTGCCGATAGGCATTTCAGATATAGTGACCGATTGGCATTTTAAAAATAGGTGCCAAAAGGCATTTCAGATATAGTTGCCGATTGGCATTTTAAAAATAGGAGCCGATAGGCATTTCAGATATAGAAGACGATAGACATTTCAAATATAGGTGCCGATTAGCATTCCAGATATGATTGCCGATAGGCATTTCAAATATAGATGCTGATAGGCATTTCAGATGTAGTTTCCGATAGGCATTTCAAAAATTGGTGCCGATAAGCATTTCAGATATAGGTTCCGATAGGCATTTCAGATATAGTTGCCGATTGGCATTTTAAAAATAGGTGCCGATAGGTATTTCAGATATAGAAGCCGATAGGTATTTCAAATATAGGTGTAGATAGGCATTTCAGATATGGTGTCCGATAGGCATTTCAAATATAGGTGCTAATAGGCATTTCAGATGTAGTTTCCGATAGGAATTTCAAAAATAGGTGCCGATAGGCATTTCAGATATAGGTGCCGATAGGCATTTCAGATATAGTTGCCGATTGGCATTTTAAAAATAGGTGCCGATAGGCATTTTAGATATAGTTTCCGATAGGCATTTCAGGATAGGTGTCGATAGGCATTTCAGATATAGGTGCCGATAGGCATATCAGATATAGTTGGCGATAGGCATGTAAAATATAGGTGCCGATAGGCATTTCAAATATAGGTGTCGATAGGCATTTCAGATATAGTTGCCGATTGGCATTTTAAAAATAGGTGCCGATAGAAATTTCAGATATAGAAGCCGATAGGTATTTCAAATATACGTGTCGATAGGCATTTCAGATATGGTTGCCGATAGGCATTTCAAATATAGGTGCTGATAGGCATTTCAGATGTAGTTTCCGATAGGCATTTTAAAGAAAGGTGCCGATAGGCATTTCAGATATAGGTGCCGATAGGCATTTCAGATATAGTTGCCGATTGTCATTTTAAAAATTAGTGCCGATAGGCATTTCGAATATAAAAGCCGATAGGCATTTCAAATATAGGTGCCGATAGGCATTCCAGATATGGTTGCCGATAGGCATTTCAAATATAGGTGCTGATAGGCATTCCAGATGTAGTTTCCGATAGGCATTTAAAAAATTGGTGCCGATAGGCATTTCAGATATAGGTGCCGATAGGCATTTCAGATATAGTGACCGATTGGCATTTTAAAAATAGGTGCCAAAAGGCATTTCAGATATAGAAGCCGATAGGCATTTCAAATATAGGTGCCGATAGGTATTCCAGATATGGTTGCCGATAGGCATTTCAAATATAAGTGCTAATAGGCATTTTAGATGTAGTTTCCGATAGGCATTTCAAAAATAGGCGCCGATAGGCATTTCAGATATAGGTGCCGATAGGCATTTCAGTTATAGTTGCCGATTGGCATTTTAAAAATAGGTGCCGATAGGCATTTTAGATGTAGTTTCCTATAGGCATTTCAAAAATAGATGATGATAGGCATTTCAGATATAGGCGCCGATAGGCATATTAGATATAGTTGCCGATAGGCATTTAAATATAGGTGCTGATAGGCATTTCAGATATAGTTGCCGATTGGGATTTTAAAAATAGGTGCCGATAGGCATTTCAGATATAGAAGCCGATAGGCATTTCAAATATAGGTGCCGATAGGCATTCCAGATATGGTTGCCGATAGGCATTTCAAATATAAATGCTGATAGGCATTTCAGATGTAGTTTCCGATAGGCAATTCAAAAATGTGTACCGATAGGCATTTCAGATATAGGTGCCGATAGGCATTTTAGATATAGTTGCCAACTGGCATTTTAAAAATAGGTGTTGAGAGGCATTTCAGATATAGAAGCCGATAGGCATTTCAAATATATGTGCCGATAGGCATTCCAGATATGGTTGCCGATAGGCATTTCAAATATAGGTGCTGATAGGCATTTCAGATGTAGATTCCGATAGGCATTTCAAAAATAGGTGCCGATAGGCATTTCAGTTATAGGTGCCGATAGGCATTTCAGATATAGTTGCCGATTGGCATTTTAAAAATAGGTGCCGATAGGCATTTTAGATGTAGTTTCCGATAGGCATTTCAAAAATAGGTGCCGATAGGCATTTCAGAAATAGGTGCCGATAGGCATATCAGATATAGTTGCCGATAGGCATTTCAAATATAGGTGCTGATAGGCATTTCAGATGTAGTTTTCGATAGGCATTTCAAAAATAGGTGCCGATAGGCATTTCAGATATAGGTGCCGATAGGCACTTCAGATATAGTTGCCTAATGGCATTTTAAAAATAGGTGCCGATAGGCATTTCAGATATGGTTGCCGATAGGCATTTTAAATATAGGTGCTGATAGGCATTTCAGATGTAGTTTTCGATAGGCATTTCAAAAATAGGTGCCGATAGGCATTTCAGATATAGGCGCCGATGGGCATTTCAGATATAGTTGCCGATTGGCATTTTAAAAATATGTGCCGATAGGCATTTCAGATATAGAAGCCGATAGACATTTCAAATATAGGTGCCGATAGGCATTCCAGATATGGTTGCCGATAGGCATTTCAAATATAGGTGCTGATAGGCATTTCAGATGTAGTTTTCTTTAGGCATTTCAAAAATTGGTGCCGATAGGCATTTCAGATATAGGTGCCGATAGGCATTTCAGATATAGGTGCCGATAGGCATTTCAGATATAGTTGCCGATTGGCATTTTAAAAATAGGTGCCGATAGGCTTTTCAGATATAGAAGCCGATAGGTATTTCAAATATAGGTGTCGGTAGGCATTTCAGATATGGTTGTCGATAGGCATTTCAAATATTGGAGCTGATAGGCATTTCAGATGTAGTTTCCGATAGGCATTTCAAAAATAGGTGCCGATAGGCATTTCAGATATAGTTGCCGATTGGCATTTTAAAAATAGGAGCCGATAGGCATTTCAGATATAGAAGCCGATAGACATTTCAAATATAGGTGCCGATTAGCATTCCAGATATGATTGCCGATAGGCATTTCAAATATAGGTGCTGATAGGCATTTCAGATGTAGTTTCCGATAATCATTTCAAAAATTGGTGCCGATAAGCATTTCAGATATAGGTTCCGATAGGCATTTCAGATATAGTTGCCGATTGGCATTTTAAAAATAGGTGCCGATAGGTATTTCAGATATAGAAGCCGATAGGTATTTCAAATATAGGTGTAGATAGGCATTTCAGATATGGTTGCCGATAGGCATTTCCAATATAGGTGCTAATAGGCATTTCAGATGTAGTTTCCGATAGGCATTTCAAAAATAGGTGCCGATAGGCATTTCAGATATAGGTGCCGATAGGCATTTCAGATATAGTTGCCGATTGGCATTTTAAAAATAGGTGCCGATAGGCATTTTAGATATAGTTTCCGATAGGCATTTCAGGATAGGTGTCGATAGGCATTTCAGATATAGGTGCCGATAGGCATATCAGATATAGTTGCCGATAGGCATTTAAAACATAGGTGCCGATAGGCATTTCAAATATAGATGTCGATAGGCATTTCAGATATAGTTGCCGATTGGCATTTTAAAAATAGGTGCCGATAGAAATTTCAGATATAGAAGCCGATAGGTATTTCAAATATACGTGTCGATAGGCATTTCAGATATGGTTGCCGATAGGCATTTCAAATGTAGGTGCTGATAGGCATTTCAGATGTAGTTTCCGATAGGCATTTCAAAAAAAGTGCCGATAGGCATTTCAGATATAGGTGCCGATAGGCATTTCAGATATTGTTGCCGATTGTCATTTTAAAAATTGGTGCCGATAGGCATTTCGAATATAAAAGCCGATAGGCATTTCAAATATAGGTGCCGATAGGCATTCCAGATATGGTTGCCGATAGGCATTTCAAATATAGGTGCTGATAGGCATTCCAGATGTAGTTTCCGATAGGCATTTCAAAAATTGGTGCCGATAGGCATTTCAGATATAGGTGCCGATAGGCATTTCAGATATAGTGACCGATTGGCATTTTAAAAATAGGTGCCAAAAGGCATTTCAGATATAGAAGCCGATAGGCATTTCAAATATAGGTGCCGATAGGTATTCCAGATATGGTTGCCGATAGGCATTTCAAATATAAGTGCTGATAGGCATTTTAGATGTAGTTTCCGATAGGCATTTCAAAAATAGGCGCCGATAGGCATTTCAGATATAGGAGCCGAAAGGCATTTCAGTTATAGTTGCCGATTGGCATTTTAAAAATAGGTGCAGATAGGCATTTTAGATGTAGTTTCCTATAGGCATTTCAAAAATAGATGATGATAGGCACTTCAGATATAGGTGCCGATAGGCATATTAGATATAGTTGCCGATAGGCATTTCAAATATAGGTGCTGATAGGCATTTTAGATATAGTTGCCGATTGGCATTTTAAAAATAGGTGCCGATAGGCATTTCAGATATAGAAGCCGATAGGCATTTCAAATATAGGTGCCGATAGGCATTCCAGATATGGTTGCCGATAGGCATTTCAAATATAAATGCTGATAGGCATTTCAGATGTAGTTTCCGATAGGCATTTCAAAAATGTGTACCGATAGGCATTTCAGATATAGGTGCCGATAGGCATTTCAGATATAGTTGCCAATTGGCATTTTAAAAATAGGTGTCGATAGGCATTTCAGATATAGAAGCCGATAGGCATTTCAAATATAGAATAGAATAGAATAGAATAGAATAGAATAGAATAGAATAAAATACTTTATTAAAGACTGCATACGCAGTATAAATAGCGTCATACGTAAAATAGTTGCATAAAATATATAGAATTTAGATAATAAAATATTCATTAATATCGTAAATACATCTGTTCACAAGATAAGATTTTAAGGCGTGCTTAAATTTTTTAAAATTCTTTATGTCCCTTATTTCTTTTGGCAAATGATTGTACAATTTACCACCAGCATATCGTGGGGATTTAGTGTAAAAATAATTTTGAAAAAAGTCATTATATATTAAGTTTTTTTGTCGAGTTTCATAATGATGCACTTCAGAGACACAGTCAAGAGAAGAAATGTTCTTTTTAACATAAAGCAAGATTTTAAATAGATAAATAGAGCTAACAGTTAGTAAGCAGTTAGATTTGAAAATTGGTCTGCATGTCTCATTGTACTTTAATTTAAATATGGCTCTAATAATTCTTTTTTGTATAACGAAAACTCTTTGAATGTCACAAGCTTGACCCCAGATAATGACATTGAAACTTAATTTTGAATAAATCAAGGCATAATAAATGTTCAGAAGCTGTTTAACATTTAGATAGTTACTTAAAGTCTTAATTAAATAGTAGTATTTATTTAAGTTGGAACAGAGAGCATCAATATGAAAATTCCACTTTAAATTTTGGTCAATAATTACTCCCAAGAAACTAGTTTTTTCAGAAAGTTCAACATAATCACCTTTAAGAGTTAAGCTAAGTTTAGGTATAATACGCTGTTTATGAAAGTAAATACATTTAGTTTTATTTGCATTTAGGACTAAAGAGTTTTTGTAACACCAAGTTTCAAATTCCTTAAATATTTGATTAATTTTAATTTCCAATTCATCTACTGCATTAGCTGACACTGCAATTGACGTATCGTCTGCATATATAATAATCTTACCCTGGTTTAAGTGTTGAGGCATATCGTTTATAAATATCGAGAAAAGTAATGGGCCTAGGACCGAGCCCTGAGGCACACCTAAGGTAGTTGGAAATTCATGAGACATGTGATTGTTTACATTAACTCTAATGGTTCTGTTTGACATGAATGATATTATCCAAGAACATATATTACTACGAATCCCTATAGCATTTAATTTAATTTTTAGAAATTCAGGATTAACACAATCAAACGCACGGCTGAGATCAAAAAACATTCCTGCAACATGTTTTCCATTATCTAATTCCTTTAGTATATAATCAATGAAAATCGGTACAGCAGTTTCAGTTGAGTGTTCCTGTCTGAAACCATGCTGTTCAGGAGCAAGTAAATTATATTTTGTTACAAAATTCATTATACGAGTGCTAACACATTTTTCAATAATTGTTGAAAATACTGATAAGAGCGCTATAGGTCTATAATTTTCAATGTTCATTGGATCACCTTTTTTGAATATCGGCTTAATTAAACTATTTTTTAAACGTTGTGGGAACAAACCAGTCTTTAGAGACAGGTTTATAATATAAGAAAGTGGTTTAAGAATAAAATTGTGTGCCAGTTTTATCAATGTTCTGGGAACTTCATCAATTCCAGATGAACTGGAATTAGTTAGATCATTAATAGCCGTGATGATATCATTATCAGTAATTTCAGCAATGTACATACAGTTTACAGTCTCTTTAAGTATTGTACAATCATTGCAATTTAGATTCAGCCTCGAACTTTCAACTGTATGTTCTGCAATCAAAGAGAAGTATTCTGCAAATGAATCAGAAATACTAGGGTTGGTGTTAATTATATTACCATTATAGTTTAAGGACATATCGTCTCCTTTCTTTGTATTTTTTTCTGTAATTTGATTCACTATTTGCCATAATTGACGATTACTATTACTTTTATTGTTTAGTTTATTTTGAAAGTAGTCTTTTTTTGCATCATAGATAGTTTTAATGTGCATTTTTTTCATGATTTTGTAGTGTTCCCTTAAATTTTGGTCATTAGAAATTTTACTTAAGTGATAAAGGTTTTTAAGATTTTCGGAATCACAGATAATTTTATCATTTAACCAACTTTTTCTACGCACCAGATTTTTTTCTATTATTAATTTTTTGGGACAGGTGCCGATAGGCATTCCAGATATGGTTGCCGATAGGCATTTCAAATATAGGTGCTGATAGGCATTTCAGATGTAGATTCCGATAGGCATTTCAAAAATAGGTGCCGATAGGCATTTCAGATATAGGTGTCGATAGGCATTTCAGATATAGTTGCCGATTGGCATTTTAAAAATAGGTCCCGATAGGCATTTTAGATGTAGTTTCCTATAGGCATTTGAAAAATAGGTGCCGATAGGCATTTCAGATATAGGTGCCGATAGGCATATCAGATATAGTTGCCGATAGGCATTTCAAATACAGGTGCTGATAGGCATTTCAGATGTAGTTTCCGATAGGCATTTCAAAAATAGGTGCCGAGAGGCATTTCAGATATAGGTGCTGATAGGCATTTCAGATGTAGTTTCCGATAGGCATTTCAAAAATAGGTGCCGATAGGCATTTTAGATATAGAAGCCGATAGGCATTTCAAATATAGGTGCCGATAGGCATTTCAGATATGGTTGACGATAGGCATTTCAAATATAAATGCTGATAGGCATTCCAGATGTGGTTGCCGATAGGCATTTCAAATATAGGTGCTGATATGCATTTCAGATGAAGTTTCCGATAGGCATTTCAAAAATAGGTGCCGATAGGCATTTCAGATATAGGTGCCGATAGGCATTTCAGATATAGTTGCCGATTGGTATTTTAAAAATAGGTGCCGATAGGCATTTCAGATATAGAAGCCGATAGGAACTTCAAATATAGGTGCCGATAGGCATTCCAGATATGGTTGTCGATAGGCATTTCAAATATAGGTGCTGATAGGCATTTCAGATGTAGTTTCCGATAGGCATTTCAAAAATAGGTGCCGATAGGCATTTCAGATGTAGGTGCCGATAGGCAGTTCAGATATAGTTGCCGATTGGCATTTTAAAAATAGGTGCCGATAGGCATTTCAGATATAAAAGCCGATAGGCATTTAAAATATAAGTGCCGATAAGCATTCCAGATATGGTTGCCGATAGGCATTTCAAATATAGGTGCTGATAGGCATTTAAGATGTAGTTTCCGATAGGCATTTCAAAAATTGGTGCCGATTGGCATTTCAGATATAGGTGCCGATAGGCATTTCAGATATAGTTGCCGGTTGGCATTTTAAAAATAGGTGCCGATAGGCATTTCAGATATAGAAGCCGATAGGTATTTCAAATAAAGGTGTAGATAGGCATTTCAGATATGGTTGCCGATAGGCATTTTAAATATAGGTGCTGATAGGCATTTCAGATGTAGTTTCCGATAGGCATTTCAAAAATAGGTGCCGATAGGCATTTCAGATATAGGTGCCGATAGGCATTTCAGATATAATTGCCGATTGGCATTTTAAAAATAGGTGTCGATAGGCATTTTAGATATAGAAGCCGATAGGCATTTCATATATAGGTGCCGATAGGCATTTCAGATATAGAAGCCGATAGGCATTTCAAATATAGGTGCCGATAGGCATTCCAGATATGGTTGCCGATAGGCATTTCAAATATAGGTGCTGATAGGCATTTCAGATGTAGTTTCCTTTAGGCATTTCAAAAATTTGTGCCGATAGGCATTTCAGATATAGGTGCCGATAGGCATTTCAGATATAGTTGCCGATTGGCATTTTTAAAATTGTTGCCGATAGGCATTTCAGATATAGAAGCCGATAGGTATTTCAAATATAGGTGTCGATAGGCATTTCAGATATAGGTGCCGATAGCCACTTCAAATATAGTTGCCGATTGGCATTTTAAAAACAGGTGCCGATAGGCATTTTAGATATAGAAGCCTATAGGCATTTCAAATATAGGTGCCGATACGCGTTCCAGATATGGTTGCCGATAGGCATTTCAAATATAGGTGCTGATAGGCATTTCAGATGTAGTTTCCAAGAGGCATTTCAAAAATAGGTGCCGATAGGCATTTCAGATATAGGCGCCGATAGGCATTTCAGATATAGTTGCCGACTGGCATTTTAAAAATAGGTGCCGATAGGCATTTCAGATATAGAAGCCGATAGGCATTTCAAATATAGGTGCCGATGGGCATGCCAGATATGGTTGCCGATAGGCATTTCAAATATAGGTGCTGATAGGCATTCCAGATGTAGTTTCCAATAGGCATTTCAACAATAGGTGCCGATAGGCATTTCAGATATAGGTGCCGATAGGCATTTCAGATGTAGTTTCCGATAGGCATTTCAAAAATAGGTGCCGATAGGCATTTCAATTATAGGTGCCGATAAGTATTTCAGATATAGTTGCCGATTGGCATTTTAAAAATAGGTGCCGATAGGCATTTCAGATATAAAAGCCAATAGGCAATTCAAATATAGGTACCGATAAGCATTCCAGATATGGTTGCCGATAGGCATTTCAAATATAGGTGCTGATAGGCATTTCAGATGTAGTTTCCGATAGGCATTTCAAATATAGGCGCCGATAGGCATTTCAGATATAGTTGCCGATTGGCATTTTAAAAAAAGGTGTCGATAGGCATTTCAGATATAGAAGCCGATAGGCATTTCAAATATAGGTGCCGATAGGCATTCCAGATATGGTTTCCGATAGGCATTTCAAATATAGGTGCTGATAGGCATTTCAGATGTAGTTTTCGATAGGCATTTCAAAAATAGGTGCCGATAGGCATTTCAGATATAGGTGCCGATAGGCATCTCAGATATAGTTGCCGATTGGCATTTTAAAAATAGGTGCCGATAGGCATTTTAGCAATAGAAGCGATAGGCATTTCAAATATAGGTGCCGATAGGCATTCCAGATATGGTTGCCGATAGGCATTTCAAATATAGGTGCTGATAGGCATTTCAGATGTAGTTTCCGATAGGCATTTCAAAAATAGGTGCCGATAGGCATTTCAGATATAGGTGCCGATAGGCATTTCGGATATAGTTGTCGATTGGTATTTTAAAAATAGGTGCCGATAGGCATTTCAGATATAGAAGCCGATAGGTATTTCAAATATAGGTGTCGATAGGCATTTCAGATATAGTTGCCGATAGGCATTTCAAATATAGGAGCAGATAGGCATTTCAGATGTAGTTTCCTAAAGGCATTTCAAAAATAGGTGCCGATAGGCATTTCAGATATAGGTGCCGATAGGCATTTCAGATATAGTTGCCAATTGGCATTTTAAAAATAGGTGTCGATAGGCATTTCAGATATAGAAGCCGATAGGCATTTCAAATATAGGTGCTGATAGGCATTTCAGATGTAGTTTCCAAGAGGCATTTCAAATATAGGTGCTGATAGGCATTCCAGATGTAGTTTCCAATAGGCATTTCAACAATAGGTGCCGATAGGCATTTCAGATATAGGTGCCGATAGGCATTTCAGATGTAGTTTCCGATAGGCATTTCAAAAATAGGTGCCGATAGGCATTTCAATTATAGGTGCCGATAAGTATTTCAGATATAGTTGCCGATTGGCATTTTAAAAATAGGTGCCGATAGGCATTTCAGATATAAAAGCCAATAGGCAATTCAAATATAGGTGCCGATAAGCATTCCAGATATGGTTGCCGATAGGCATTTCAAATATAGGTGCTGATAGGCATTTCAGATGTAGTTTCCGATAGGCATTTCAAATATAGGCGCCGATAGGCATTTCAGATATAGTTGCCGATTGGCATTTTAAAAAAAGGTGTCGATAGGCATTTCAGATATAGAAGCCGATAGGCATTTCAAATATAGGTGCCGATAGGCATGCCAGATATGGTTGCCGATAGGCATTTCAAATATAGGTGCTGATAGGCATTCCAGATGTAGTTTCCAATAGGCATTTCAACAATAGGTGCCGATAGGCATTTCAGATATAGGTGCCGATAGGCATTTCAGATGTAGTTTCCGATAGGCATTTCAAAAATAGGTGCCGATAGGCATTTCAATTATAGGTGCCGATAAGCATTCCAGATATGGTTGCCGATAGGCATTTCAAATATAGGTGCTGATAGGCATTTCAGATGTAGTTTCCGATAGGCATTTCAAATATAGGCGCCGATAGGCATTTCAGATATAGTTGCCGATTGGCATTTTAAAAAAAGGTGTCGATAGGCATTTCAGATATAGAAGCCGATAGGCATTTCAAATATAGGTGCCGATAGGCATTCCAGATATGGTTTCCGATAGGCATTTCAAATATAGGTGCTGATAGGCATTTCAGATGTAGTTTTCGATAGGCATTTCAAAAATAGGTGCCGATAGGCATTTCAGATATAGGTGCCGATAGGCATTTCAGATATTGTTGCCGATTGGCATTTTAAAAATAGGTGCCGATAGGCATTTTAGCAATAGAAGCGATAGGCATTTCAAATATAGGTGCCGATAGGCATTCCAGATATGGTTGCCGATAGGCATTTCAAATATAGGTGCTGATAGGCATTTCAGATGTAGTTTCCGATAGGCATTTCAAAAATAGGTGCCGATAGGCATTTCAGATATAGGTGCCGATAGGCATTCCAGATATGGTTGCCGATAGGCATTTCAAATATAGGTGCTGATAGGCATTTCAGATGTAGTTTCCGATAGGCATTTCAAAAATAGGTGCCGATAGGCATTTCAGATATAGGTGCCGATAGGCATTTCAAATATAGGAGCAGATAGGCATTTCAGATGTAGTTTCCTAAAGGCATTTCAAAAATAGGTGCCGATAGGCATTTCAGATATAGGTGCCGATAGGCATTTCAGATATAGTTGCCAATTGGCATTTTAAAAATAGGTGTCGATAGGCATTTCAGATATAGAAGCCGATAGGCATTTCAAATATAGGTGCCGATAGGCATTCTAGATATGGTTGCCGATAGGCATTTCAAATATAGGTGCTGATAGGCATTTCAGATGTAGATTCCGATAGGCATTTTAAAAATAGGTGCCGATAGGCATTTCAGATATAGGTGTCGATAGGCATTTCAGATATAGTTGCCGATTGGCATTTTAAAAATAGGTCCCGATAGGCATTTTAGATGTAGTTTCCTATAGGCATTTGAAAAATAGTTGCCGATAGGCATTTCAGATATAGGTGCCGATAGGCATATCAAATATAGTTGCCGATAGGCATTTCAAATATAGGTGCTGATAGGCATTTCAGATGTAGTTTCCGATAGGCATTTCAAAAATAGGTGCCGAGAGGCATTTCAGATATAAGTGCTGATAGGCATTTCAGATGTAGTTTCCGATAGGCATTTCAAAAATAGGTGCCGATAGGCATTTTAGATATAGAAGCCGATAGGCATTTCAAATATAGGTGCCGATAGGCATTCCAGATATGGTTGCCGATAGGCATTTCAAATATAAATGCTGATAGGCATTTCAGATGTAGTTTCCGATAGGCATTTTAAAAATAGGCGCCGATAGGCATTTCAGATATAGGTGCCGATAGGCATTTCAGATATACTTGCCGATTGGCATTTTAAAAATAGGTGCCGATAGGCATTTCAGATATAGAAGCCGATAGGCATTTCAAATATAGGTGCCGATAGGTATTCCAGATATGGTTGCCGATAGGCATTTCAAATATAAATGCTGATAGGCATTTTAGATGTAGTTTCCGATAGGCATTTCAAAAATGTGTACCGATAGGCATTTCAGATATAGGTGCCGATAGGTATTTCAGATATAGTTGCCAATTGGCATTTTAAAAATAGGTGTTGATAGGCATTTTAGATATAGAAGCCGATAGGCATTTCAAATATAGGTGCCGATAGGCATTCCAGATATGGTTGCCTATAGGCATTTCAAATATAGGTGCTGATAGGCATTTCAAATGTAGATTCCGATAGGCATTTCAAAAATAGGTGCCGATAGGCATTTCAGTTACAGGTGCCGATAGGCATTTCAGATATAGTTGCCGATTGGCATTTTAAAAATAGGTGCCGATAGGCATTTTAGATGTAGTTTCCGATAGGCATTTCAAAAATAGGTGCCGATAGGCATTTCAGAAATAGGTGCGGATAGGCATATCAGATATAGTTGCCGATAGGCATTTCAAATATAGGTGCTGATAGGCATTTCAGATGTAGTTTTCGATAGGCATTTCAAAAATAGGTGCCGATAGGCATTTCAGATATAGGTGCCGATAGGCACTTCAGATATAGTTGCCGATTGGCATTTTAAAAATAGGTGCCGATAGGCATTTCAGATATGGTTGCCGATAGGCATTTTAAATATAGGTGCTGATAGGCATTTCAGATGTAGTTTCCGATAGGCATTTCAAAAATAGGTGCCGATAGGCATTTCAGATATAGGCGCCGATAGGCATTTCAGATATAGTTGCCGATTGGCATTTTAAAAATATGTGCCGATAGGCATTTCAGATATAGAAGCCGATAGACATTTCAAATATAGGTGCCGATAGGCATTCCAGATATGGTTGCCGATAGGCATTTCAAATATAGGTGCTGATAGGCATTTCAGATGTAGTTTTCTTTAGGCATTTCAAAAATTGGTGCCGATAGGCATTTCAGATATAGGTGCCGATAGGCATTTCAGATATAGTTGCCGATTGGCATTTTAAAAATAGGTGCCGATAGGCTTTTCAGATATAGAAGCCGATAGGTATTTTAAATATAGGTGTCGGTAGGCATTTCAGATATGGTTGCCGATAGGCATTTCAAATATTGGAGCTGATAGGCATATCAGATGTAGTTTCCGATAGGCATTTCAAAAATAGGTGCCGATAGGCATTTCAGATATAGAAGCCGATAGGCACTTCAAATATAGGTGCCGATAGGCATTCCAGATATGGTTGTCGATAGGCATTTCAAATATAGGTGCTGATAGGCATTTCAGATGTAGTTTCCGATAGGCATTTCAAAAATAGGTGCCGATAGGCATTTCAAATATAGGTGCCGATAGGCATTTCAGATATAGTTGCCGATTGGCATTTTAAAAATAGGAGCCGATAGGCATTTCAGATATAGAAGCCGATAGACATTTCAAATATAGGTGCCGATTAGCATTCCAGATATGATTGCCGATAGGCATTTCAAATATAGGTGCTGATAGGCATTTCAGATGTAGTTTCCGATAGGCATTTTAAAAATTGGTGCCGATAAGCATTTCAGATATAGGTTCCGATAGGCATTTCAGATATAGTTGCCGATTGGCATTTTAAAAATAGGTGCCGATAGGTATTTCAGATATAGAAGCCGATAGGTATTTCAAATATAGGTGTAGATAGGCATTTCAGATATGGTTGCCGATAGGCATTTCAAATATAGGTGCTAATAGGCATTTCAGATGTAGTTTCCGATAGGCATTTCAAAAATAGGTGCCGATAGGCATTTCAGATATAGGTGCCGATAGGCATTTCAGATTTAGTTGCCGATTGGCATTTTAAAAATAGGTGCCAATAGGCATTTTAGATATAGTTTCCGATAGGCATTTCAGGATAGGTGTCGATAGGCATTTCAGATATAGGTGCCGATAGGCATATCAGATATAGTTGCCGATAGGCATTTAAAATATAGGTGCCGATAGGCATTTCAAATATAGGTGTCGATAGGCATTTCAGATATAGTTGCCGATTGGCATTTTAAAAATAGGTGCCGATAGAAATTTCAGATATAGAAGCCGATAGGTATTTCAAATATACGTGTCGATAGGCATTTCAGATATGGTTGCCGATAGGCATTTCAAATGTAGGTGCTGATAGGCATTTCAGATGTAGTTTCCGATAGGCATTTCAAAAAAAGGTGCCGATAGGCATTTCAGATATATGTGCCGATAGGCATTTCAGATATAGTTGCCGATTGTCATTTTAAAAATTGGTGCCGATAGGCATTTCGAATATAAAATCCGATAGGCATTTCAAATATAGGTGCCGATAGGCATTCCAGATATGGTTGCCGATAGGCATTTCAAATATAGGTGCTGATAGGCATTCCAGATGTAGTTTCCGATAGGCATTTCAAAAATTGGTGCCGATAGGCATTTCAGATATAGGTGCCGATAGGCATTTCAGATATAGTGACCGATTGGCATTTTAAAAATAGGTGCCAAAAGGCATTTCAGATATAGAAGCCGATAGGCATTTCAAATATAGGTGCTGATAGGCATTTCAGATGTAGTTTTCGATAGGCATTTCAAAAAAAGGTGCCGATAGGCATTTCAGATATAGGTGCCGATAGGCATTTCAGATATAGTTGCCGATTGTCATTTTAAAAATTGGTGCCGATAGGCATTTCGAATATAAAAGCCGATAGGCATTTCAAATATAGGTGCCGATAGGCATTCCAGATATAGTTGTTGATAGGCATTCCAAATATAGGTGCTGATAGGCATTTAAAAAATTGGTGCCGATAGGCATTTCAGATATAGGTGCCGATAGGCATTTCAGATATAGTGACCGATTGGCATTTTAAAAATAGGTGCCAAAAGGCATTTCAGATATAGAAGCCGATAGGCATTTCAAATATAGGTGCCGATAGGTATTCCAGATATGGTTGCCGATAGGCATTTCAAATATAAGTGCTGATAGGCATTTTAGATGTAGTTTCCGATAGGCATTTCAAAAATAGGCGCCGAAAGGCATTTCAGATATAGGAGCCGATAGGCATTTCAGTTATAGTTGCCGATTGGCATTTTAAAAATAGGTGCCGATAGGCATTTTAGATGTAGTTTCCTATAGGCATTTCAAAAATAGATGATGATAGGCATTTCAGATATAGGTGCCGATAGGCATATTAGATATAGTTGCCGATAGGCATTTCAAATATAGGTGCTGATAGGCATTTAAGATATAGTTGCCGATTGGCATTTTAAAAATAGGTGCCGATAGGCATTTCAGATATAGAAGCCGATAGGCATTTCAAATATAGGTGCCGATAGGCATTCCAGATATGGTTGCCGATAGGCATTTCAAATATAAATGCTGATAGGCATTTCAGATGTAGTTTCCGATAGGCATTTCAAAAATGTGTACCGATAGGCATTTCAGATATAGGTGCCGATAGGCATTTCAGATATAGTTGCCAATTGGCATTTTAAAAATAGGTGTCGATAGGCATTTCAGATATAGAAGCCGATAGGCATTTCAAATATAGGTGCCGATAGGCATTCCAGATATGGTTGCCGATAGGCATTTCAAATATAGGTGCTGATAGGCATTTCAGATGTAGATTCCGATAGGCATTTCAAAAATAGGTGCCGATAGGCATTTCAGATATAGGTGTCGATAGGCATTTCAGATATAGTTGCCGATTGGCATTTTAAAAATAGGTCCCGATAGGCATTTTAGATGTAGTTTCCTATAGGCATTTGAAAAATAGGTGCCGATAGGCATTTCAGATATAGGTGCCGATAGGCATATCAGATATAGTTGCCGATAGGCATTTCAAATATAGGTGCTGTAGGCATTTCAGATGTAGTTTCCGATAGGCATTTCAAAAATAGGTGCCGAGAGGCATTTCAGATATAGGTGCTGATAGGCATTTCAGATGTAGTTTCCGATAGGCATTTCAAAAATAGGTGCCGATAGGCATTTTAGATATAGAAGCCGATAGGCATTTCAAATATAGGTGCCGATAGGCATTCCAGATATGGTTGCCGATAGGCATTTCAAATATAAATGCTGATAGGCATTCCAGATGTGGTTGCCGATAAGCATTTCAAATATAGGTGCTGATATGCATTTCAGATGAAGTTTCCGATAGGCATTTCAAAAATAGGTGCCGATAAGCATTTCAGATATAGGTGCCGATAGGCATTTCAGATATAGTTGCCGATTGGTATTTTAAAAATAGGTGCCGATAGGCATTTCAGATATAGAAGCCGATAGGAACTTCAAATATAGGTGCCGATAGGCATTCCAGATATGGTTGCCGATAGGCATTTCAAATATAGGTGCTGATGGGCAGTTCAGATGTAGTTTCCGATAGGCATTTCAAAAATAGGTGCCGATAGGCATTTCAGATATAGGTGCCGATAGGCAGTTCAGATATAGTTGCCGATTGGCATTTTAAAAATAGGTGCCGATAGGCATTTCAGATATAAAAGCCGATAGGCATTTCAAATATAGGTGCCGATAAGCATTCCAGATAAGGTTGCCGATAGGCATTTCAAATATAGGTGCTGATAGGCATTTAAGATGTAGTTTCCGATAGGCATTTCAAAAATTGGTGCCGATAGGCATTTCAGATATAGGTGCCGATAGGCATTTCAGATATAGTTGCCGGTTGGCATTTTAAAAATAGGTGCCGATAGGCATTTCAGATATAGAAGCCGATAGGTATTTCAAATAAAGGTGTAGATAGGCATTTCAGATATGGTTGCCGATAGGCATTTTAAATATAGGTGCTGATAGGCATTTCAGATGTAGTTTCCGATAGGCATTTCAAAAATAGGTGCCGATAGGCATTTCAGATATAGGTGCCGATAGGCATTTCAGATATAATTGCCGATTGGCATTTTAAAAATAGGTGTCGATAGGCATTTCAGATATAGAAGCCGATAGGCATTTCATATATAGGTGCCGCTAGGAATTTCAGATATAGAAGCCGATAGGCATTTCAAATATAGGTGCCGATAGGCATTTCAGATATATTTGCCGATAGGCATTTCAAATATAGGTGCTGATAGGCATTTCAGATGTAGTTTCCTTTAGGCATTTCAAAACTTTGTGCCGATAGGCATTTCAGATATAGGTGCCGATAGGCATTTCAGATATAGTTGCCGATTGGCATTTTAAAAATTGTTGCCGATAGGCATTTCAGATATAGAAGCCGATAGGTATTTCAAATATAGGTGTCGATAGGCATTTCAGATATAGGTGCCGATAGGCACTTCAGATGTGGTTGCCGATTGGCATTTTAAAAATAGGTGCCGATAGGCATTTAGGATATAGAAGCCTATAGGCATTTCAAATATAGGTGCCGATACGCGTTCCAGATATGGTTGCCGATAGGCATTTCAAATATAGGTGCTGATAGGCATTTCAGATGTAGTTTCCAAGAGGCATTTCAAAAATAGGTGCCGATAGGCATTTCAGATATAGGCGCCGATAGGCATTTCAGATATAGTTGCCAAATGGCATTTTAAAAATAGGTGCCGATAGGCATTTCAGATATAGAAGCCGATAGGCATTTCAAATATAGGTGCCGATGGGCATGCCAGATATGGTTGCCGATAGGCATTTCAAATATAGGTGCTGATAGGCATTCCAGATGTAGTTTCCAATAGGCATTTCAACAATAGGTGCCGATAGGCATTTCAGATATAGGTGCCGATAGGCATTTCAGATGTAGTTTCCGATAGGCATTTCAAAAATAGGTGCCGATAGGCATTTTAGATATAGGTGCCGATAAGTATTTCAGATATAGTTGCTGATTGGCATTTTAAAAATAGGTGCCGATAGGCATTTCAGATATAAAAGCCAATAGGCATTTCAAATATAGGTGCCGATAAGCATTCCAGATATGGTTGCCGATAGGCATTTCAAATATAGGTGCTGATAGGCATTTCAGATGTAGTTTCCGATAGGCATTTCAAAAATTGGTGCCGATAGGCATTTCAGATATAGGCGCCGATAGGTATTTCAGATATAGTTGCCGATTGGCATTTTAAAAAAAGGTGTCGATAGGCATTTCAGATATAGAAGCCGATAGGCATTTCAAATATGGGTGCCGATAGGCATTCCAGATATGGTTTCCGATAGGCATTTCAAATATAGGTGCTGATAGGCATTTCAGATGTAGTTTTTGATAGGCATTTCAAAAATAGGTGCCGATAGGCATTTCAGATATAGGTGCCGATAGGCATTTCAGATATAGTTGCCGATTGGCATTTTAAAAATAGGTGCCGATAGGCATTTTAGCAATAGAAGCCGATAGGCATTTCAAATATAGGTGCCGATAGGCATTTCAAATATAGGTGCTGATAGGCATTTCAGATGTAGTTTCCGATAGGCATTTCAAAAATAGGTGCCGATAGGCATTTCAGATATAGCTGCCGATAGGCATTTCGGATATAGTTGTCGATTGGCATTTTAAAAATAGGTGCCGATAGGCATTTCAGATATAGAAGCCGATAGGTATTTCAAATATAGGTGTCGATAGGCATTTCAGATATAGTTGCCGATAGGCATTTCAAATATAGGAGCAGATAGGCATTTCAGATGTAGTTTCCTAAAGGCATTTCAAAAATAGGTGCCGATAGGCATTTCAGATATAGGTGCCGATAGGCATTTCAGATATAGTTGCCGATTGGCATTTTAAAAATAGGTGTCGATAGGCATTTCAGATATAGAAGCCGATAGGCATTTCAAATATAGGTGCCGATAGTCATTTCAGATATGGTTGCCGATAGGCATTTCAAATATAGGTGCTGATAGGCATTTCAGATGTAGTTTCCGATAGGCATTTCAAAAATAGGTGCCGATAGTCATTTCAAATATAGGTGCCGATAGGTATTTCAGATATAGGTGCCGATAGACATTTCAGATATAGTTGCCAATTGGCATTTTAAAAATAGGTGCCGATAGGCATTTCAGATATAGAAGCCGATAGGCATTTCAAATATTGGTGCCGATAGGCATTTCAGATATGGTTGCCGATAGGCATTTCAAATAAAGGTGCTGATAGGCATTTTAGATGTAGTTTCCGATAGGCATTTCAAAAATTGATGCCGATAGGCATTTCAGATATAGGTGCCGATAGGCATTTCAGATATAGTTGCCGATTGGCATTTTAAAAACAGGTGCCGATAGGTATTTCAGATATAGAAGCCGATAGGCTTTTCAGATATAGTTGCCGATTGGCATTTTAAAAAAAGGTGCCGATAGGCATTTCAGATATAGAAGCCGATAGGTATTTCAAATATAGGTGTCGATAGGCATTTCAGATATGGTTGCCGTTAGGCATTTCAAATATTGGTGCTGATAGGCATTTCAGATGTATTTTTCGATAGGCATTTCAAAAATAGGTGCCGATAGGCATTTACAGATATAGGTGCCGATAGGCATTTCAGATATAGTTGCCGATTTGCATTTTAAAAATAGGTGCTGATAGGCATTTCAGATATAGAAGCCGATAGGCATTTCAAATATAGGTGCTGATAGGCATTCCAGATGTAGTTTCCGATAGGCATTTCAAAAATTGGTGCCGATAGGCATTTCAGATATAGGTGCCGAAAGGCATTACAGATATAGTTGCCGATTGGCATTTTAAAAATAGGTGCCGATAGGCATTTCAGATATAGAAGCCGATAGGCATTTCAAATATAGGTGCCGATAGGCATTCCAGATATGGTTGCCGATAGGCATTTCAAATATAGGTGCTGATAGTCATTTTAGATGTAGTTTCCGATAGGCATTTCAAAAATTGGTGCCGATAGGCATTTCAGATATAGGTGCCGATAGGCATTTCAGATATAGTTGCCGATTGGCATTTTAAAAATAGGTGCCGATAGGCATTTCAATATAGAAGCCGATAGGTATTTCAAATATAGGTGTCGATAGGCATTTCAGATATGGTTGCCGATAGGCATTTCAAATATAGGTGCTGATAGGCATTTCAGTAGTAGTTTCCGATAGGCATTTCAAAAATAAGTGCCGATAGGCATTTCAGATATAGGTGCCGATAGGCATTTCAGATATAGTTGCCAATTGGCATTTTAAAAATTAGTGCCGATAGGCATTTCAGATATAGAAGCCGATAGGCATTTCAAATATAGGTGCCGATAGGCATTCCAGATATGGTTGCCGATAGGCATTTCAAATATAGGTGCTGATAGGCATTTTAGATGTAGTTTCCGATAGGCATTTCAAAAATTGATGCCGATAGGCATTTCAGATATAGGTGCCGATATGCATTTCAGATATAGTTGCCGATTGGCATTTTAAAAATAGGTGCCGATAGGCATTTCAGATATAGAAGCCGATAGGTATTTCAAATATAGGTGTCGATAGGCATTTCAGATATGGTTGCCGATAGGCATTTCAAATATAGGAGCAGATAGGCATTTCAGATGTAGTTTCCGAGAGGCATTTCAAAAATAGGTGCCGATAGGCATTTCAGATATAGGTGCCGATAGGCATTACAGATATAGTTGCCGATTGGCATTTTAAAAATAGGTGCCGATAGGCATTTCAGATATAGAAGCCGATAGGCATTTCAAATATAGGTGCCGATAGGCATTCCAGTTATGGTTGCCGATAGGCATTTCAAATATAGGTGCTGATAGGTATTTCAGATGTAGTTTCCGATAGGCATTTCAAAAATAGGTGCCGATAGGCATTTCAGATATAGGTGCCGATGGGCATTACAGATATATTTGCCGATTGGCATTTTAAAAATAGGTGCCGATAAGCATTTCAGATATAGAAGCCGATAGGCATTTAAAATATAGGTGCCGATAGGCATTTCAAATATAGGTGTCGATAGGCATTTCAAATATAGGTGCTGATAGGCATTTCAGATGTAGTTTCCGATAGGCATTTCAAAAATAGGTGCCGATAGGCATTTCAGATATAGAAGCCGATAGGCATTTCAAAAATAGGTGCCGATAGGCATTTCAGATATAGGTGCCGATAGGCATATCAGATATAGTTGCCGATAGGCATTTAAAATATAGGTGCCGATAGGCATTTCAAATATAGGTGTCGATAGGCATTTCAGATATAGTTGCCAATTGGCATTTTAAAAATAGGTGCCGATAGCCATTTCAGATATAGAAGCCGATAGGTATTTCAAATATAGGTGTCGATAGGCATTTCAGACATGGTTGCCGATAGGCATTTCAAATATAGGTGCTGATAGGCATTCCAGATGTAGTTTCCGATAGGCATTTTAAAAATTGGTGCCGATAGGCATTTCAGATATAGGTGCCGGTAGGCATTTCAGATATAGTTGCCGATTGGCATTTTAAAAATAGGTGCTGATAGGCATTTCAGATATAGAAGCCGATAGGCATTTCAAATATAGGTGCCGATAAGCATTCCAGATATGGTTGCCGATAGGCATTTCAAATATAGGTGCTGATAGGCATTTCAGATGTAGTTTCCGATAGGCATTTCAAAAAAAGGTGCCGATAGGCATTTCAGATATAGGTGCCGATAGGCATTTCAGATATAGTTGCCGATTGGCATTTTAAAAATAGGTGCCGATAGGCATTTCAGATATAGAAGCCAATAGGCATTTCAAATATAGGTGCCAATAGGCATTTCAGATATGGTTGCCGATAGGCATTTCAAATATAGGAGCAGATAGGCATTTCAGATCTAGTTTCCGAAAGGCATTTTAAAAATAGGTGCCGATAGGCATTTCAGATATAGGTGCCGATAGGCATTTCAGATAGAGTTGCCGATAAGCATTTTAAAAATAGGTGCCGATAGGCATTTCAGATATAGAAGCCGATAGGCATTTCAAATATAGGTGCCGATAGGCATTTTAGATGTAGTTTCCGATAGGCATTTCAAAAATTGATGCCGATAGGCATTTCAGATATAGGTGCCGATAGGCATTTCAGATATAGTTGCCGATTGGCATTTTAAAAACAGGTGCCGATAGGCATTTCAGACATAGAAGCTGATAGGTATTTCAAATATAGGTGTCGATAGGCATTTCAGATATGGTTGCCGATAGGCATTTCAAATATAGGAGCAGATAGGCATTTCAGATCTAGTTTCCGAAAGGCATTTTAAAAATAGGTGCCGATAGGCATTTCAGATATAGGTGCCGATAGGCATTTCAGATATAGTTGCCGATTGGCATTTTAAAAATAGGTGCCGATAGGCATTTTAGATATAGAAGCCGATAGGCATTTCAAATATAGGTGCCGATAGGCATTCAAGATATGGTTGCCGATAGGCATTTCAAATATAAGTGCTGATAGGCATTTCAGATGTAGTTTCCGATAGGCATTTCAAAAATAGGTACCGATAGGCATTTTAGATATAGGTGCCGATAGGCATTCCAGATATAGTTGCCAATTGGCATTTTAAAAATAGGTGTCGATAGGCATTTCAGATATAGGTGCCGATAGGCATTTCAGATATAGTTGCCGATTGGCATTTTAAAAATAGGTGCCGATAGGCATTTTAGATATAGAAGCCGATAGGCATTTCAAACGTAGGTGCCCATAGGCATTCCAAATATGGTTGCCGATAGGCATTTCTAATATAGGTGCTGATAGGCATTTCAGATGTAGTTTCCGATAGGCATTTCAAAAATAGGTGCCGAGAGGCATTTCAGATATAGGTGATGATAGGCATTTCAGATGTAGTTTCCGATAGGCATTTCAAAAATAGATGCCGATAGGCATTTTAGATATAGAAGCCGATAGGCATTTCAAATATAGGTGCCGATAGGCATTCCAGATATGGTTGCCGATAGGCATTTCAAATATAAATGCTGATAGGCATTTCAGATGTAGTTTCCGATAGGCATTTTAAAAATAGGCGCCGATAGGCATTTCAGATATAGGTGCCGATAGGCATTTCAGATATAGTTGCCGATTGGCATTTTAAAAATAGGTGCCGATAGGCATTTCAGATATAGAAGCCGATAGGCATTTCAAATATAAGTGCCGATAGGCATTCCAGATATGGTTGCCGATAGGCATTTCAAATATAAATGCTGATAGGCATTTCAGATGTAGTTTCCGATAGGCATTTCAAAAATGTGTACCGATAGGCATTTCAGATATAGGTGCCGATAGGCATTTCAGATATAGTTGCCAATTGGCATTTTAAAAATAGGTGTTGATAGGCATTTCAGATATAGAAGCCGATAGGCATTTCAAATATAGGTGCCGATAGGCATTCCAGATATGGTTGCCGATAGGCATTTCAAATATAGGTGCTGATAGGCATTTCAGATGTAGATTCCGATAGGCATTTCAAAAATAGGTGCCGATAGGCATTTTAGTTATAGGTGCCGATAGGCATTTCAGATATAGTTGCCGATTGGCATTTTAAAAATAGGTGCCGATAGGCATTTTAGATGTAGTTTCCGATAGGCATTTCAAAAATAGGTGCCGATAGGCATTTCAGAAATAGGTGCGGATAGGCATATCAGATATAGTTGCCGATAGGCATTTCAAATATAGGTGCTGATAGGCATTTCAGATGTAGTTTTCGATAGGCATTTCAAAAATAGGTGCCGATAGGCATTTCAGATATAGGTGCCGATAGGCACTTCAGATATAGTTGCCGATTGGCATTTTAAAAATAGGTGCCGATAGGCATTTCAGATATGCTTGCCGATAGGCATTTTAAATATAGGTGCTGATAGGCATTTCAGATGTAGTTTCCGATAGGCATTTCAAAAATAGGTGCCGATAGGCATTTCAGATATAGGCGCCGATAGGCATTTCAGATATAGTTGCCGATTGGCATTTTAAAAATAGGTGCCGATAGGTATTTCAATATAGAAGCCGATAGGTATTTCAAATATAGGTGTAGATAGGCATTTCAGATATGGTGTCCGATAGGCATTTCAAATATAGGTGCTAATAGGCATTTCAGATGTAGTTTCCGATAGGCATTTCAAAAATAGGTGCCGATAGGCATTTCAGATATAGGCGCCGATAGGCATTTCAGATATAGTTGCCGATTGGCATTTTAAAAATATGTGCCGATAGGCATTTCAGATATAGAAGCCGATAGACATTTCAAATATAGGTGCCGATAGGCATTCCAGATATGGTTGCCGATAGGCATTTCAAATATAGGTGCTGATAGGCATTTCAGATGTAGTTTTCTTTAGGCATTTCAAAAATTGGTGCCGATAGGCATTTCAGATATAGGTGCCGATAGGCATTTCAGATATAGTTGCCGATTGGCATTTTAAAAATAGGTGCCGATAGGCTTTTCAGATATAGAAGCCGATAGGTATTTCAAATATAGGTGTCGGTAGGCATTTCAGATATGGTTGCCGATAGGCATTTCAAATATTGGAGCTGATAGGCATATCAGATGTAGTTTCCGATAGGCATTTCAAAAATAGGTGCCGATAGGCATTTCAGATATAGAAGCCGATAGGCACTTCAAATATAGGTGCCGATAGGCATTCCAGATATGGTTGTCGATAGGCATTTCAAATATAGGTGCTGATAGGCATTTCAGATGTAGTTTCCGATAGGCATTTCAAAAATAGGTGCCGATAGGCATTTCAAATATAGGTGCCGATAGGCATTTCAGATATAGTTGCCGATTGGCATTTTCAAAATAGGAGCCGATAGGCATTTCAGATATAGAAGCCGATAGACATTTCAAATATAGGTGCCGATTAGCATTCCAGATATGATTGCCGATAGGCATTTCAAATATAGGTGCTGATAGGCATTTCAGATGTAGTTTCCGATAGGCATTTCAAAAATTAGTGCCGATAAGCATTTCAGATATAGGTTCCGATAGGCATTTCAGATACAGTTGCCGATTGGCATTTTAAAAATAGGTGCCGATAGGTATTTCAGATATAGAAGCCGATAGGTATTTCAAATATAGGTGTAGATAGGCATTTCAGATATGGTTGCCGATAGGCATTTCAAATATAGGTGCTAATAGGCATTTCAGATGTAGTTTCCGATAGGCATTTCAAAAATAGGTGCCGATAGGCATTTCAGATATAGGTGCCGATAGGCATTTCAGATATAGTTGCCGATTGGCATTTTAAAAATAGGTGCCGATAGGCATTTTAGATATAGTTTCCGATAGGCATTTCAGGATAGGTGTCGATAGGCATTTCAGATATACGTGCCGATAGGCATATCAGATATAGTTGCCGACAGGCATTTAAAATATAGGTGCCGATAGGCATTTCAAATATAGGTGTCGATAGGCATTTCAGATATAGTTGCCGATTGGCATTTTAAAAATAGGTGCCGATAGAAATTTCAGATATTGAAGCCGATAGGTATTTCAAATATACGTGTCGATAGGCATTTCAGATATGGTTGCCGATAGGCATTTCAAATGTAGGTGCTGATAGGCATTTCAGATGTAGTTTCCGATAGGCATTTCAAAAAAAGGTGCCGATAGGCATTTCAGATATATGTGCCGATAGGCATTTCAGATATAGTTGCCGATTGTCATTTTAAAAATTGGTGCCGATAGGCATTTTAGATGTAGTTTCCTATAGGCATTTGAAAAATAGGTGCCGATAGGCATTTCAGATATAGGTGCCGATAGGCATATCAGATATAGTTGCCGATAGGCATTTCAAATATAGGTGCTGTAGGCATTTCAGATGTAGTTTCCGATAGGCATTTCAAAAATAGGTGCCGAGAGGCATTTCAGATATAGGTGCTGATAGGCATTTCAGATGTAGTTTCCGATAGGCATTTCAAAAATAGGTGCCGATAGGCATTTTAGATATAGAAGCCGATAGGCATTTCAAATATAGGTGCCGATAGGCATTCCAGATATGGTTGCCGATAGGCATTTCAAATATAAATGCTGATAGGCATTCCAGATGTGGTTGCCGATAAGCATTTCAAATATAGGTGCTGATATGCATTTCAGATGAAGTTTCCGATAGGCATTTCAAAAATAGGTGCCGATAAGCATTTCAGATATAGGTGCCGATAGGCATTTCAGATATAGTTGCCGATTGGTATTTTAAAAATAGGTGCCGATAGGCATTTCAGATATAGAAGCCGATAGGCATTTCAAATATAGGTGCTGATAGGCATTCCAGATGTAGTTTCCGATAGGCATTTCAAAAATTGGTGCCGATAGGCATTTCAGATATAGGTGCCGATAGGCATTTCAGATATAGTGACCGATTGGCATTTTAAAAATAGGTGCCAAAAGGCATTTCAGATATAGAAGCCGATAGGCATTTCAAATATAGGTGCCGATAGGTATTCCAGATATGGTTGCCGATAGGCATTTCAAATGTAGGTGCTGATAGGCATTTCAGATGTAGTTTTCGATAGGCATTTCAAAAATAGGTGCCGATAGGCATTTCAGATATAGGTGCCGATAGGCATTTCAGAAATAGTTGCCGATTGTCATTTTAAAAATTGGTGCCGATAGGCATTTCGAATATAAAAGCCGATAGGCATTTCAAATATAGGTGCCGATAGGCATTCCAGATATGGTTGCCGATAGGCATTCCAAATATAGGTGCTGATAGGCATTCCAGATGTTGTTTCCGATAGGCATTTCAAAAATTGGTGCCGATAGGCATTTCAGATATAGGTGCCGATAGGCATTTCAGATATAGTGACCGATTGGCATTTTAAAAATAGGTGCCAAAAGGCATTTCAGATATAGAAGCCGATAGGCATTTCAAATATAGGTGCCGATAGGTATTCCAGATATGGTTGCCGATAGGCATTTCAAATATAAGTGCTGATAGGCATTTTAGATGTAGTTTCCGATAGGCATTTCAAAAATAGGCGCCGATAGGCATTTCAGATATAGGAGCCGATAGGCATTTCAGTTATAGTTGCCGATTGGCATTTTAAAAATAGGTGCCGATAGGCATTTTAGATGTAGTTTCCTATAGGCATTTCAAAAATAGATGATGATAGGCATTTCAGATATAGGTGCCGATAGGCATATTAGATATAGTTGCCGATAGGCATTTCAAATATAGGTGCTGATAGGTATTTTAGATATAGTTGCCGATTGGCATTTTAAAAATAGGTGCCGATAGGCATTTCAGATATAGAAGCCGATAGGCATTTCAAATATAGGTGCCGATAGGCATTCCAGATATGGTTGCCGATAGGCATTTCAAATATAAATGCTGATAGGCATTTCAGATGTAGTTTCCGATAGGCATTTCAAAAATGTGTACCGATAGGCATTTCAGATATAGGTGCCGATAGGCATTTCAGATATAGTTGCCAATTGGCATTTTAAAAATAGGTGTCGATAGGCATTTCAGATATAGAAGCCGATAGGCATTTCAAATATAGGTGCCGATAGGCATTCCAGATATGGTTGCCGATAGGCATTTCAAATATAGGTGCTGATAGGCATTTCAGATGTAGATTCCGATAGGCATTTCAAAAATAGGTGCCGATAGGCATTTCAGATATAGGTGTCGATAGGCATTTCAGATATAGTTGCCGATTGGCATTTTAAAAATAGGTCCCGATAGGCATTTTAGATGTAGTTTCCTATAGGCATTTGAAAAATAGGTGCCGATAGGCATTTCAGATATAGGTGCCGATAGGCATATCAGATATAGTTGCCGATAGGCATTTCAAATATAGGTGCTGTAGGCATTTCAGATGTAGTTTCCGATAGGCATTTCAAAAATAGGTGCCGAGAGGCATTTCAGATATAGGTGCTGATAGGCATTTCAGATGTAGTTTCCGATAGGCATTTCAAAAATAAGTGCCGATAGGCATTTTAGATATAGAAGCCGATAGGCATTTCAAATATAGGTGCCGATAGGCATTCCAGATACGGTTGCCGATAGGCATTTCAAATATAAATGCTGATAGGCATTCCAGATGTGGTTGCCGATAAGCATTTCAAATATAGGTGCTGATATGCATTTCAGATGAAGTTTCCGATAGGCATTTCAAAAATAGGTGCCGATAAGCATTTCAGATATAGGTGCCGATAGGCATTTCAGATATAGTTGCCGATTGGTATTTTAAAAATAGGTGCCGATAGGCATTTCAGATATAGAAGCCGATAGGAACTTCAAATATAGGTGCCGATAGGCATTCCAGATATGGTTGCCGATAGGCATTTCAAATATAGGTGCTGATGGGCAGTTCAGATGTAGTTTCCGATAGGCATTTCAAAAATAGGTGCCGATAGGCATTTCAGATACAGGTGCCGATAGGCAGTTCAGATATAGTTGCCGATTGGCATTTTAAAAATAGGTGCCGATAGGCATTTCAGATATAAAAGCCGATAGGCATTTCAAATATAGGTGCCGATAAGCATTCCAGATAAGGTTGCCGATAGGCATTTCAAATATAGGTGCTGATAGGCATTTAAGATGTAGTTTCCGATAGGCATTTCAAAAATTGGTGCCGATAGGCATTTCAGATATAGGTGCCGATAGGCATTTCAGATATAGTTGCCGGTTGGCATTTTAAAAATAGGTGCCGATAGGCATTTCAGATATAGAAGCCGATAGGTATTTCAAATAAAGGTGTAGATAGGCATTTCAGATATGGTTGCCGATAGGCATTTTAAATATAGGTGCTGATAGGCATTTCAGATGTAGTTTCCGATAGGCATTTCAAAAATAGGTGCCGATAGGCATTTCAGATATAGGTGCCGATAGGCATTTCAGATATAATTGCCGATTGGCATTTTAAAAATAGGTGTCGATAGGCATTTCAGATATAGAAGCCGATAGGCATTTTATATATAGGTGCCGATAGGAATTTCAGATATAGAAGCCGATAGGCATTTCAAATATAGGTGCCGATAGGCATTTCAGATATGGTTGCCGATAGGCATTTCAAATATAGGTGCTGATAGGCATTTCAGATGTAGTTTCCTTTAGGCATTTCAAAACTTTGTGCCGATAGGCATTTCAGATATAGGTGCCGATAGGCATTTCAGATATAGTTGCCGATTGGCATTTTAAAAATTGTTGCCGATAGGCATTTCAGATATAGAAGCCGATAGGTATTTCAAATATAGGTGTCGATAGGCATTTCAGATATAGGTGCCGATAGGCACTTCAGATGTGGTTGCCGATTGGCATTTTAAAAATAGGTGCCGATAGGCATTTAGGATATAGAAGCCTATAGGCATTTCAAATATAGGTGCCGATACGCGTTCCAGATATGGTTGCCGATAGGCATTTCAAATATAGGTGCTGATAGGCATTTCAGATGTAGTTTTCAAGAGGCATTTCAAAAATAGGTGCCGATAGGCATTTCAGATATAGGCGCCGATAGGCATTTCAGATATAGTTGCCAAATGGCATTTTAAAAATAGGTGCCGATAGGCATTTCAGATATAGAAGCCGATAGGCATTTCAAATATAGGTGCCGATGGGCATGCCAGATATGGTTGCCGATAGGCATTTCAAATATAGGTGCTGATAGGCATTCCAGATGTAGTTTCCAATAGGCATTTCAACAATAGGTGCCGATAGGCATTTCAGATATAGGTGCCGATAGGCATTTCAGATGTAGTTTCCGATAGGCATTTCAAAAATAGGTGCCGATAGGCATTTTAGATATAGGTGCCGATAAGTATTTCAGATATAGTTGCTGATTGGCATTTTAAAAATAGGTGCCGATAGGCATTTCAGATATAAAAGCCAATAGGCATTTCAAATATAGGTGCCGATAAGCATTCCAGATATGGTTGCCGATAGGCATTTCAAATATAGGTGCTGATAGGCATTTCAGATGTAGTTTCCGATAGGCATTTCAAAAATTGGTGCCGATAGGCATTTCAGATATAGGCGCCGATAGGTATTTCAGATATAGTTTCCGATTGGCATTTTAAAAAAAGGTGTCGATAGGCATTTCAGATATAGAAGCCGATAGGCATTTCAAATATAGGTGCCGATAGGCATTCCAGATATGGTTTCCGATGGGCATTTCAAATATAGGTGCTGATAGGCATTTCAGATGTAGTTTTCGATAGGCATTTCAAAAATAGGTGCCGATAGGCATTTCAGATATAGGTGCCGATAGGCATTTCAGATATAGTTGCCGATTGGCATTTTAAAAATAGGTGCCGATAGGCATTTTAGCAATAGAAGCCGATAGGCATTTCAAATATAGGTGCCGATAGGCATTCCAGATATGGTTGCCGATAGGCATTTCAAATATAGGTGCTGATAGGCATTTCAGATGTAGTTTCCGATAGGCATTTCAAAAATAGGTGCCGATAGGCATTTCAGATATAGCTGCCGATAGGCATTTCGGATATAGTTGTCGATTGGCATTTTAAAAATAGGTGCCGATAGGCATTTCAGATATAGAAGCCGATAGGTATTTCAAATATAGGTGTCGATAGGCATTTCAGATATAGTTGCCGATAGGCATTTCAAATATAGGAGCAGATAGGCATTTCAGATGTAGTTTCCTAAAGGCATTTCAAAAATAGGTGCCGATAGGCATTTCAGATATAGGTGCCGATAGGCATTTCAGATATAGTTGCCGATTGGCATTTTAAAAATAGGTGTCGATAGGCATTTCAGATATAGAAGCCGATAGGCATTTCAAATATAGGTGCCGATAGTCATTTCAGATATGGTTGCCGATAGGCATTTCAAATATAGGTGCTGATAGGCATTTCAGATGTAGTTTCCGATAGGCATTTCAAAAATAGGTGCCGATAGTCATTTCAAATATAGGTGCCGATAGGTATTTCAGATATAGGTGCCGATAGACATTTCAGATATAGTTGCCAATTGGCATTTTAAAAATAGGTGCCGATAGGCATTTCAGATATAGAAGCCGATAGGCATTTCAAATATTGGTGCCGATAGGCATTTCAGATATGGTTGCCGATAGGCATTTCAAATAAAGGTGCTGATAGGCATTTTAGATGTAGTTTCCGATAGGCATTTCAAAAATTGATGCCGATAGGCATTTCAGATATAGGTGCCGATAGGCATTTCAGATATAGTTGCCGATTGGCATTTTAAAAACAGGTGCCGATAGGTATTTCAGATATAGAAGCCGATAGGCTTTTCAGATATAGTTGCCGATTGGCATTTTAAAAAAAGGTGCCGATAGGCATTTCAGATATAGAAGCCGATAGGTATTTCAAATATAGGTGTCGATAGGCATTTCAGATATGGTTGCCGATAGGCATTTCAAATATTGGTGCTGATAGGCATTTCAGATGTATTTTTCGATAGGCATTTCAAAAATAGGTGCCGATAGGCATTTCAGATATAGGTGCCGATAGGCATTTCAGATATAGTTGCCGATTTGCATTTTAAAAATAGGTGCCGATAGGCATTTCAGATATAGAAGCCGATAGGCATTTCAAATAATATAGGTGCCGATAGGTATTCCAGATATGGTTGCCGATAGGCATTTCAAATATAGGTGCTGATAGGCATTTCAGATGTAGTTTCCGATAGGCATTTCAAAAATTGGTGCCGATAGGCATTTCAGATATAGGTGCCCATAGGCATTTCAGATATAGTTGCCGATTGGCATTTTAAAAATAGGTGCCGATAGGCATTTCAGATATAGAAGCCGATAGGTATTTCAAATATAGGTGTCGATAGGCATTTCAAATATAGTTGCCGATAGGCATTTCAAATATAGGTGCTGATAGGCATTCCAGATGTAGTTTCCGATAGGCATTTCAAAAATTGGTGCCGATAGGCATTTCAGATATAGGTGCCGAAAGGCATTACAGATATAGTTGCCGATTGGCATTTTAAAAATAGGTGCCGATAGGCATTTCAGATATAGAAGCCGATAGGCATTTCAAATATAGGTGCGGATAGGCATTCCAGATATGCTTGCCGATAGGCATTTCAAATATAGGTGCTGATAGTCATTTTAGATGTAGTTTCCGATAGGCATTTCAAAAATTGGTGCCGATAGGCATTTCAGATATAGGTGCTGATAGGCATTTCAGATATAGTTGCCGATTGGCATTTTAAAAATAGGTGCCGATAGGCATTTCAATATAGAAGCCGATAGGTATTTCAAATATAGGTGTCGATAGGCATTTCAGATATGGTTGCCGATAGGCATTTCAAATATAGGTGCTGATAGGCATTTCAGTAGTAGTTTCCGATAGGCATTTCAAAAATAAGTGCCGATAGGCATTTCAGATATAGGTGCCGATAGGCATTTCAGATATAGAAGCCGATAGGTATTTCAAATATAGGTGTCGATAGGCATTTCAAATATAGTTGCCGATAGGCATTTCAAATATAGGTGCTGATAGGCATTCCAGATGTAGTTTCCGATAGGCATTTCAAAAATTGGTGCCGATAGGCATTTCAGATATAGGTGCCGAAAGGCATTACAGATATAGTTGCCAATTGGCATTTTAAAAATTAGTGCCGATAGGCATTTCAGATATAGAAGCCGATAGGCATTTCAAATATAGGTGCCGATAGGCATTCCAGATATGGTTGCCGATAGGCATTTCAAATATAGGTGCTGATAGGCATTTTAGATGTAGTTTCCGATAGGCATTTCAAAAATTGATGCCGATAGGCATTTCAGATATAGGTGCCGATAGGCATTTCAGATATAGTTGCCGATTGGCATTTTAAAAATAGGTACCGATAGGCATTTCAGATATAGAAGCCGATAGGTATTTCAAATATAGGTGTCGATAGGCATTTCAGATATGGTTGCCGATAGGCATTTCAAATATAGGAGCAGATAGGCATTTCAGATGAGGTTTCCGAGAGGCATTTCAAAAATAGGTGCCGATAGGCATTTCAGATATAGGTGCCGATAGGCATTACAGATATAATTGCCGATTTGCATTTTAAAAAAAGGTGCCGATAGGCATTTCAGATATAGAAGCCGATAGGCATTTCAAATATAGGTGCCGATAGGCATTCCAGTTATGGTTGCCGATAGGCATTTCAAATATAGGTGCTGATAGGTATTTCAGATGTAGTTTCCGATAGGCATTTCAAAAATAGGTGCCGATAGGCATTTCAGATATAGGTGCCGATGGGCATTACAGATATAGTTGCCGATTGGCATTTTAAAAATAGGTGCCGATAGGCATTTCAGATATAGAAGCCGATAGGCATTTAAAATATAGGTGCCGATAGGCATTTCAAATATAGGTGTCGATAGGCATTTCAAATATAGGTGCTGATAGGCATTTCAGATGTAGTTTCCGATAGGCATTTCAAAAATAGGTGCCGATAGGCATTTCAGATATAGAAGCCGATAGGCATTTCAAAAATAGGTGCCGATAGGCATTTCAGATATAGGTGCCGATAGGCATATCAGATATAGTTGCCGATAGGCATTTAAAATATAGGTGCCGATAGGCATTTCAAATATAGGTGTCGATAGGCATTTCAGATATAGTTGCCAATTGGCATTTTAAAAATAGGTGCCGATAGCCATTTCAGATATAGAAGCCGATAGGTATTTCAAATATAGGTGTCGATAGGCATTTCAGACATGGTTGCCGATAGGCATTTCAAATATAGGTGCTGATAGGCATTTCAGATGTAGTATCCGATAGGCATTTCAAAAATAGGTGCCGATAGGCATTTCAGATATAGGTGCTGATAGGCATTTCAGATATAGTTGCCGATTGGCATTTTAAAAATAGGTGCCGGTAGGCATTTTAGATGTAGTTTCCGATAGGCATTTCAAAAATAGGTGCCAATAGGCATTTCAGATATAGGTGCCGATAGGCATATCAGATATAGTTGCCGATAGGCATTTAAAATATAGGTGCCGATGAGCATTTCTGATGTGGTTGCCGATAGGCATTTCAAATATAGGTGCTGATAGGCATTTCAGATGTAGTTTTCGATAGGCATATCAAAAATAGGTGCCGATAGGCATTTCAGATATAGGTGCCGATAGGCACTTCAGATATAGTTGCCGATTGGCATTTTAAAAATAGGTGCTGATAGGCATTTCAGATATAGAAGCCGATAGCCAATTTAAATATAGGTGCCGATAGGCATTCCAGATATGGTTGCCGATAGGCATTTCAAATATAGGTGCTGATAGGTATTTCAGATGTAGTTTCCGATAGGCATTTCAAAAATAGGTGCCGATAGGCATTTCAGATATAGGTGCCGATGGGCATTACAGATATAGTTGCCGATTGGCATTTTAAAAATAGGTGCCGATAGGCATTTCAGATATAGAAGCCGATAGGCATTTAAAATATAGGTGCCGATAGGCATTTCAAATATAGGTGTCGATAGGCATTTCAAATATAGGTGCTGATAGGCATTTCAGATGTAGTTTCCGATAGGCATTTCAAAAATAGGTGCCGATAGGCATTTCAGATATAGAAGCCGATAGGCATTTCAAAAATAGGTGCCGATAGGCATTTCAGATATAGGTGCCGATAGGCATATCAGATATAGTTGCCGATAGGCATTTAAAATATAGGTGCCGATAGGCATTTCAAATATAGGTGTCGATAGGCATTTCAGATATAGTTGCCAATTGGCATTTTAAAAATAGGTGCCGATAGCCATTTCAGATATAGAAGCCGATAGGTATTTCAAATATAGGTGTCGATAGGCATTTCAGATATAGTTGCCAATTGGCATTTTAAAAATAGGTGCCGATAGCCATTTCAGATATAGAAGCCGATAGGTATTTCAAATATAGGTGTCGATAGGCATTTCAGACATGGTTGCCGATAGGCATTTCAAATATAGGTGCTGATAGGCATTTCAGATGTAGTATCCGATAGGCATTTCAAAAATAGGTGCCAATAGGCATTTCAGATATAGGTGCCGATAGGCATATCAGATATAGTTGCCGATAGGCATTTAAAATATAGGTGCCGATGAGCATTTCTGATGTGGTTGCCGATAGGCATTTCAAATATAGGTGCTGATAGGCATTTCAGATGTAGTTTCCGATAGGCATTTCAAAAATAGGTGCCGATAGGCATTTCAGATATAGAAGCTGATAGGCATTTCAAATATAGGTGCCGATAGGCATTCCAGATATGGTTGCCGATAGGCATTTCAAATATAGGTGCTGATAGGCATTCCAGATGTAGTTTCCGATAGGCATTTTAAAAATTGGTGCCGATAGGCATTTCAGATATAGGTGCCGGTAGGCATTTCAGATATAGTTGCCGATTGGCATTTTAAAAATAGGTGCTGATAGGCATTTCAGATATAGAAGCCGATAGGCATTTCAAATATAGGTGCCGATAAGCATTCCAGATATGGTTGCCGATAGGCATTTCAAATATAGGTGCCGATAGGCATTTTAGATGTAGTTTCCGATAGGCATTTCAAAAAAAGGTGCCGATAGGCATTTCAGATATAGGTGCCGATAGGCATTTCAGATATAGTTGCCGATTGGCATTTTAAAAATAGGTGCCGATAGGCATTTCAGATATAGAAGCCAATAGGCATTTCAAATATAGGTGCCAATAGGCATTTCAGATATGGTTGCCGATAGGCATTTCAAATATAGGAGCAGATAGGCATTTCAGATGAAGTTTCCGAAAGGCATTTCAAAAATAGGTGCCGATAGGCATTTCAGATTTAAGCGCCGATAGGCATTTCAGATAGAGTTGCCGATAAGCATTTTAAAAATAGGTGCCGATAGGCATTTCAGATATAGAAGCCGATAGGCATTTTAAATATACTAGGTGCCGATAGGCATTTTAGATGTAGTTTCCGATAGGCATTTCAAAAATTGATGCCGATAGGCATTTCAGATATAGGTGCCGATAGGCATTTCAGATATAGTTGCCGATAGGTATTTCAAATTAGGTGTCGATAGGCATTTCAGATATGGTTGCGGAAAGGCATTTCAAATATTTGTGCTGATAGGCATTTCAGATGTAGTTTCCGATAGGCATTTCAAAAATAGGTGCCGATAGGCATTTCAGATATAGGTGCCGATAGGCATTTCAGATATAGTTGCCGATTAGCATTTTAAAAATAGTAGTCGATAGGCATTTCAGATATAGAAGCTGATAGGCATTTCAAATATAGGTGCCGATAGGCATGCCAGATATGGTTGCCGATAGGCATTTCAAATATAGGTGCTGATAGGCATTCCAGATGTAGTTTCCGATAGGCATTTTAAAAATTGGTGCCGATAGGCATTTCAGATATAGGTGCCGGTAGGCATTTCAGATATAGTTGCCGATTGGCATTTTAAAAATAGGTGCTGATAGGCATTTCAGATATAGAAGCCGATAGGCATTTCAAATATAGGTGCCGATAAGCATTCCAGATATGGTTGCCGATAGGCATTTCAAATATAGGTGCTGATAGGCATTTCAGATGTAGTTTCCGATAGGCATTTCAAAAAAAGGTGCCGATAGGCATTTCAGATATAGGTGCCGATAGGCATTTCAGATATAGTTGCCGATTGGCATTTTAAAAATAGGTGCCGATAGGCATTTCAGATATAGAAGCCAATAGGCATTTCAAATATAGATGCCAATAGGCATTTCAGATATGGTTGCCGATAGGCATTTCAAATATAGGAGCAGATAGGCATTTCAGATCTAGTTTCCGAAAGGCATTTTAAAAATAGGTGCCGATAGGCATTTCAGATATAGGTGCCGATAGGCATTTCAGATAGAGTTGCCGATAAGCATTTTAAAATAGGTGCCGATAGGCATTTCAGATATAGAAGCCGATAGGCATTTCAAATATAGGTGCCGATAGGCATTTTAGATGTAGTTTCCGATAGGCATTTCAAAAATTGATGCCGATAGGCATTTCAGATATAGGTGCCGATAGGCATTTCAGATATAGTTGCCGATTGGCATTTTAAAAACAGGTGCCGATAGGCATTTCAGACATAGAAGCTGATAGGTATTTCAAATATAGGTGTCGATAGGCATTTCAGATATGGTTGCCGATAGGCATTTCAAATATAGGAGCAGATAGGCATTTCAGATCTAGTTTCCGAAAGGCATTTTAAAAATAGGTGCCGATAGGCATTTCAGATATAGGTGCCGATAGGCATTTCAGATATAGTTGCCGATTGGCATTTTAAAAATAGGTGCCGATAGGCATTTTAGATATAGAAGCCGATAGGCATTTCAAATATAGGTGCAGATAGGCATTCAAGATATGGTTGCCGATAGGCATTTCAAATATAAGTGCTGATAGGCATTTCAGATGTAGTTTCCGATAGGCATTTCAAAAATAGGTACCGATAGGCATTTTAGATATAGGTGCCGATAGGCATTCCAGATATAGTTGCCAATTGGCATTTTAAAAATAGGTGTCGATAGGCATTTCAGATATAGGTGCCGATAGGCATTTCAGATATAGTTGCCGATTGGCATTTTAAAAATAGGTGCCGATAGGCATTTTAGATATAGAAGCCGATAGGCATTTCAAACGTAGGTGCCCATAGGCATTCCAAATATGGTTGCCGATAGGCATTTCTAATATAGGTGCTGATAGGCATTTCAGATGTAGTTTCCGATAGGCATTTCAAAAATAGGTGCCGAGAGGCATTTCAGATATAGGTGCTGATAGGCATTTCAGATGTAGTTTCCGATAGGCATTTCAAAAATAGATGCCGATAGGCATTTTAGATATAGAAGCCGATAGGCATTTCAAATATAGGTGCCGATAGGCATTCCAGATATGGTTGCCGATAGGCATTTCAAATATAAATGCTGATAGGCATTTCAGATGTAGTTTCCGATAGGCATTTTAAAAATAGGCGCCGATAGGCATTTCAGATATAGGTGCCGATAGGCATTTCAGATATAGTTGCCGATTGGCATTTTAAAAATAGGTGCCGATAGGCATTTTAGATATAGAAGCCGATAGGCATTTCAAATATAAGTGCCGATAGGCATTCCAGATATGGTTGCCGATAGGCATTTCAAATATAAATGCTGATAGGCATTTCAGATGTAGTTTCCGATAGGCATTTCAAAAATGTGTACCGATAGGCATTTCAGATATAGATGCCGATAGGCATTTCAGATATAGTTGCCAATTGGCATTTTAAAAATAGGTGTTGATAGGCATTTCAGATATAGAAGCCGATAGGCATTTCAAATATAGGTGCCGATAGGCATTCCAGATATGGTTGCCGATAGGCATTTCAAATATAGGTGCTGATAGGCATTTCAGATGTAGATTCCGATAGGCATTTCAAAAATAGGTGCCGATAGGCATTTTAGTTATAGGTGCCGATAGGCATTTCAGATATAGTTGCCGATTGGCATTTTAAAAATAGGTGCCGATAGGCATTTTAGATGTAGTTTCCGATAGGCATTTTAAAAATAGGTGCCGATAGGCATTTCAGAAATAGGTGCGGATAGGCATATCAGATATAGTTGCCGATAGGCATTTCAAATATAGGTGCTGATAGGCATTTCAGATGTAGTTTTCGATAGGCATTTCAAAAATAAGTGCCGATAGGCATTTCAGATATAGGTGCCGATAGGCACTTCAGATATAGTTGCCGATTGGCATTTTAAAAATAGGTGCCGATAGGCATTTCAGATATGCTTGCCGATAGGCATTTTAAATATAGGTGCTGATAGGCATTTCAGATGTAGTTTCCGATAGGCATCTCAAAAATAGGTGCCGATAGGCATTTCAGATATAGGCGCCGATAGGCATTTCAGATATAGTTGCCGATTGGCATTTTAAAAATAGGTGCCGATAGGTATTTCAATATAGAAGCCGATAGGTATTTCAAATATAGGTGTAGATAGGCATTTCAGATATGGTGTCCGATAGGCATTTCAAATATAGGTGCTAATAGGCATTTCAGATGTAGTTTCCGATAGGCATTTCAAAAATAGGTGCCGATAGGCATTTCAGATATAGGTGCCGATAGGAATTTCAGATATAGTTGCCGATTGGCATTTTAAAAATAGGTGCCGATAGGCATTTTAGATATAGTTTCCGATAGGCATTTCAGGATAGGTGTCGATAGGCATTTCAGTTATAGGTGCCGATAGGCATATCAGATATAGTTGCCGATAGGCATTTAAAATATAGGTGCCGATAGGCATTTCAAATATAGGTGTCGATAGGCATTTCAGATATAGTTGCCGATTGGCATTTTAAAAATAGGTGCCGATAGAAATTTCAGATATAGAAGCCGATAGGTATTTCAAATATACGTGTCGATAGGCATTTCAGATATGGTTGCCGATAGGCATTTCAAATATAGGTGCTGATAGGCATTTCAGATGTAGTTTCCGATAGGCATTTCAAAAAAAGGTGCCGATAGGCATTTCAGATATAGTTGCCGATTGTCATTTTAAAAATTGGTGCCGATAGGCATTTCGAATATAAAAGCCGATAGGCATTTCAAATATAGGTGCCGATAGGCATTCCAGATATGGTTGCCGATAGGCATTTCAAATATAGGTGCTGATAGGCATTCCAGATGTAGTTTCCGATAGGCATTTCAAAAATTGGTGCCGATAGGCATTTCAGATATAGGTGCCGATAGGCATTACAGATATAGTGACCGATTGGCATTTTAAAAATAGGTGCCAAAAGGCATTTCAGATATAGAAGCCGATAGGCATTTCAAATATAGGTGCCGATAGGTATTCCAGATATGGTTGCCGATAGGCATTTCAAATATAAGTGCTGATAGGCATTTTAGATGTAGTTTCCGATAGGCATTTCAAAAATAGGCGCCGATAGGCATTTTAGATATAGGTGCCGATAGGCATTTCAGTTATAGTTGCCGATTGGCATTTTAAAAATAGGTGCCGATAGGCATTTTAGATGTAGTTTCCTATAGGCATTTCAAAAATAGATGATGATAGGCATTTCAGATATAGGTGCCGATAGGCATATTAGATATAGTTGCCGATAGGCATTTCAAATATAGGTGCTGATAGGCATTTCGGATATAGTTGCCGATTGGTATTTTAAAAATAGGTGCCGATAGGCATTTCAGATATAGAAGCCGATAGGCATTTCAAATATAGGTGCCGATAGGCATTCCAGATATGGTTGCCGATAGGCATTTCAAATATAAATGCTGATAGGCATTTCAGATGTAGTTTCCGATAGGCATTTCAAAAATGTGTACCGATAGGCATTTCAGATATAGGTGCCGATAGGCATTTCAGATATAGTCGCCAATTGGCATTTTAAAAATAGGTGTCGATAGGCATTTCAGATATAGAAGCCGATAGGCATTTCAAATATAGGTGCCGATAGGCATTCCAGATATGGTTGGCGATAGGCATTTCAAATATAGGTGCTGATAGGCATTTCAGATGTAGATTCCGATAGGCATTTCAAAAATAGGTGCCGATAGGCATTTCAGATATAGGTGTCGATAGGCATTTCAGATATAGTTGCCGATTGGCATTTTAAAAATAGGTCCCGATAGGCATTTTAGATGTAGTTTCCTATAGGCATTTGAAAAATAGTTGCCGATAGGCATTTCAGATATAGGTGCCGATAGGCATATCAGATATAGTTGCCGATAGGCATTTCAAATATAGGTGCTGATAGGCATTTCAGATGTAGTTTCCGATAGGCATTTCAAAAATAGGTGATGAGAGGCATTTCAGATATAGGTGCTGATAGGCATTTCAGATGTAGTTTCCGATAGGCATTTCAAAAATAGGTGCCGATAGGCATTTTAGATATAGAAGCCGATAGGCATTTCAAATATAGGTGCCGATAGGCATTCCAGATATGGTTGCCGATAGGCATTTCAAATATAAATGCTGATAGGCTTTTCAGATGTAGTTTCCGATAGGCATTTTAAAAATAGGCGCCGATAGGCATTTCAGTTATAGGTGCCGATAGGCATTTCAGATATAGTTGCCGATTGGCATTTTAAAAATAGGTGCCGATAGGTATTTCAGATATAGAAGCCGATAGGTATTTCAAATATAGGTATAGATAGGCATTTCAGATATGGTTGCCGATAGGCATTTCAAATATAGGTGCTAATAGGCATTTCAGATCTAGTTTCCGATAGGCATTTCAAAAATAGGTTCCGATAGGCATTTCAGATATAGGTGCCGATAGGCATTTCAGATATAGTTGCCGATTGGCATTTTAAAAATAGGTGCCGATAGGCATTTCAGATATAGAAGCCGATAGGAACTTCAAATATAGGTGCCGATAGGCATTCCAGATATGGTTGTCGATAGGCATTTCAAATATAGGTGCTGATAGGCATTTCAGATGTAGTTTCCAATAGGCATTTCAGATATAGGTGCCGATAGGCAGTTCAGATATAGTTGCCGATTGGCATTTTAAAAATAGGTGCCGATAGGCATTTCAGATAAAAAAGCCGATAGGCATTTCAAATATAGGTGCCGATAAGCATTCCAGATATGGTTGTCGATAGGCATTTCAAATATAGGTGCTGATAGGCATTTAAGATGTAGTTTCCGATAGGCATTTCAAAAATTGGTGCCGATAGGCGTTTCAGATATAGGTGCCGATAGGCATTTCAGATATAGTTGCCGGTTGGCATTTTAAAAATAGGTGCCGATAGGCATTTCAGATATAGAAGCCGATAGGTATTTCAAATAAAGGTGTAGATAGGCATTTCAAATATGGTTACCGATAGGCATTTTAAATATAGGTGCTGATAGGCATTTCAGATGTAGTTTCCGATAGGCATTTCAAAAATAGGTGCCGATAGGCATTTCAGATATAGGTGCCGATAGGCATTTCAGATATAGTTGCCGATTGGCATTTTAAAAATAGGTGTCGATAGGCATTTCAGATATAGAAGGCGATAGGCATTTCAAATATAGGTGCCGATAGGCATTTCAGATATAGAAGCCGATAGGCATTTCAAATATAGGTGCCGATAGGCATTCCAGATATGGTTGCCGATAGGCATTTCAAATATAGGTGCTGATAGGCATTTCAGATGTAGTTTCCTTTAGGCATTTCAAAAATTTGTGCCGATAGGCATTTCAGATATAGGTGCCGATAGGCATTTCAGATATAGTTGCCGATTGGCATTTTAAAAATTGTTGCCGATAGGCATTTCAGATATAGAAGCCGATAGGTATTTCAAATATAGGTGTCGATAGGCATTTCAGATATAGGTGCCGATAGGCACTTCAGATATAGTTGCCGATTGGCATTTTAAAAATAGGTGCCGATAGGCATTTCAGATATAGAAGCCTATAGGCATTTCAAATATAGGTGCCGATAGGCGTTCCAGATATGGTTGCCGATAGGCATTTCAAATATAGGTGCTGATAGGCATTTCAGATGTAGTTTCCAAGAGGCATTTCAAAAATAGGTGCCGATAGGCATTTCAGATATAGGCGCCGATAGGCATTTCAGATATAGTTGCCGATTGGCATTTTAAAAATAGGTGCCGATAGGCATTTCAGATATAGAAGCCGATAGGCATTTCAAATATAGGTGCCGATGGGCATGCCAGATATGGTTGCCGATAGGCATTTCAAATATAGGTGCTGATAGGCATTTCAGATGTAGTTTCCAATAGGCATTTCAACAATAGGTGCCGATAGGCATTTCAGATATAGGTGCCGATAGGCATTTCAGATGTAGTTTCCGATAGGCATTTCAGATATAGAAGCCGATAGGCATTTTAAATATAGGTGCCGATAGGCATTCCAGTTATGGTTGCCGATAGGCATTTCAAATATAGGTGCTGATAGGCATTTCAGATGTAGTTTCCGATAGGCATTTCAAAAATAGGTGCCGATAGGCATTTCAGATATAGGTGCCGATGGGCATTACAGATATAGTTGCTGATTGGCATTTTAAAAATAGGTGCCGATAGGCATTTCAGATATAGAAGCCGATAGGTATTTCAAATATAGGTGTCGATAGGCATTTCAGACATGGTTGCCGATAGGCATTTCAAATATAGGTGCTGATAGGCATTTCAGATGTAGTTTCCGATAGGCATTTCAAAAATAGGTGCCGATAGGCATTTCAGATATAGAAGCCGATAGGCATTTCTAAAATAGGTGCCGATAGGCATTTCAGATATAGGTGCCGATAGGCATATCAGATATAGTTGCCGATAGGCATTTTAAATTTAGGTGCCGATAGGCATTTCAAATATAGGTGTCCATAGGCATTTCAGATATAGTTGCCAATTGGCATTTTAAAAATAGGTGCCGATAGCCATTTCAGATATAGAAGCCGATAGGTATTTCAAATATAGGTGTCGATAGGCATTTCAGATATGGTTGCCGATAGGCATTTCAAATATAGGTGCTGATAGGCATTTCAGATGTAGTATCCGATAGGCATTTCAAAAATAGGTGTCGATAGGCATTTTAGATATAGGTGCCAATTGGCATTTTAAAAATAGGTGCCGATAGGCATTTCAGATATAGAAGCCGATAGGCATTTCAAATATAGGTGCCGATAGGCATTCCAGTTATGGTTGCCGATAGGCATTTCAAATATAGGTGCTGATAGGCATTTCAGATGTAGTTTCCGATAGGCATTTCAAAAATAGGTGCCGATAGGCATTTCAGATATAGGTGCCGATAGGCATTTCAGATATAGTTGCCGATTGGCATTTTAAAAATAGGTGCCGGTAGGCATTTTAGATGTAGTTTCCGATAGGCATTTCAAAAATAGGTGCCAATAGGCATTTCAGATATAGGTGCCGATAGGCATATCAGATATAGTTGCCGATAGGCATTTAAAATATAGGTGCCGATAGGCATTTCTGATGTGGTTGCCGATAGGCATTTCAAATATAGGTGCTGATAGGCATTTCAGATGTAGTTTTCGATAGGCATATCAAAAATAGGTGCCGATAGGCATTTCAGATATAGGTGCCGATAGGCACTTCAGATATAGTTGCCGATTGGCATTTTAAAAATAGGTGCTGATAGGCATTTCAGATATAGAAGCCGATAGCCAATTTCAATATAGGTGTCGATAGGCATTCCAGATATGGTTGCCGATAGGCATTTCAAATATAGGTGCTGATAGGCATTTCAGATGTAGTTTCCGATAGGCATTTCAAAAATAGGTGCCGATAGGCATTTCAGATATAAACGCCGATAGGCATTTCAGATATAGTTGCCGATTGGCATTTTAAAAATAGGTGCCGATAGGCATTTTAGATATAGAAGCCGATAGGTATTTCAAATATAGGTGCCGATAGGCATTCAAGATATGGTTGCCGATAGGCATTTCAAATATAAGTGCTGATAGGCATTTCAGATGTAGTTTCCGATAGGCATTTCAAAAATAGGTACCGAAAGGCATTTTAGATATAGGTGCCGATAGGCATTCCAGATATAGTTGCCAATTGGCATTTTAAAAATAGGTGTCGATAGGCATTTCAGATATAGGTGCCGATAGGCATTTCAGATATAGTTGCCGATTGGCATTTTAAAAATAGGTGCCGATAGGCATTTTAGATATAGAAGCCGATAGGCATTTCAAATATAGGTGCCCATAGGCATTCCAGATATGGTTGCCGATAGGCATTTCAAATATAGGTGCTGATAGGCATTTCAGATGTAGTTTCCAATAGGCATTTCAAAAATAGGTGCCGAGAGACATTTCAGATATAGGTGCTGATAGGCATTTCAGATGTAGTTTCCGATAGGCATTTCAAAAATAGGTGCCGATAGGCATTTTAGATATACAAGCCGATAGGCATTTCAAATATAGGTGCCGATAGGCATTCCAGATATGGTTGCCGATAGGCATTTCAAATATAAATGCTGATAGGCATTTCAGATGTACTTTCCGATAGGCATTTTAAAAATAGGCGCCGATAGGCATTTCAGATATAGGTGCCGATAGGCATTTCAGATATAGTTGCCGATTGGCATTTTAAAAATAGGTGCCGATAGGCATTTCAGATATAGAAGCCGATAGGCATTTCAAATATAAGTGCCGATAGGCATTCCAGATATGGTTGCCGATAGGCATTTCAAATATAAATGCTGATAGGCATTTCAGATGTAGTTTCCGATAGGCATTTCAAAAATGTGTACCGATAGGCATTTCAGATATAGGTGCCGATAGGCATTTCAGATATAGTTGCCAATTGGCATTTTAAAAATAGGTGCCGATAGGCATTCCAGATATGGTTGCCGATAGGCATTTCAAATATAGGTGCTGATAGGCATTTCAGATGTAGATTCCGATAGGCATTTCAAAAATAGGTGCCGATAGGCATTTTAGTTATAGGTGCCGATAGGCATTTCAGATATAGTTGCCGATTGGCATTTTAAAAATAGGTGCCGATAGGCATTTTAGATGTAGTTTCCGATAGGCATTTCAAAAATAGGTGCCGATAGGCATTTCAGAAATAGGTGCCGATAGGCATATCAGATAATATAGTTGCCGATAGGCATTTCAAATATAGGTGCTGATAGGCATTTCAGATGTAGTTTTCGATAGGCATTTCAAAAATAGGTGCCGATAGGCATTTCAGATATAGGTGCCGATAGGCACTTCAGATATAGTTGCCGATTGGCATTTTAAAAATAGGTGCCGATACTCATTTCAGATATGGTTGCCGATAGGCATTTTAAATATAGGTGCTGAAGGGCATTTCAGATGTAGTTTCCGATAGGCATTTCAAAAATAGGTGCCGATAGGCATTTCAGATATAGGCGCCGATAGGCATTTCAGATATAGTTGCCGATTGGCATTTTAAAAATATGTGCCGATAGGCATTTCAGATATAGAAGCCGATAGACATTTCAAATATAGGTGCCGATAGGCATTCCAGATATGGTTGCCGATAGGCATTTTAAATATAGGTGCTGATAGGCATTTCAGATGTAGTTTTCTTTAGGCATTTCAAAAATTGGTGCCGATAGGCATTTCAGATATAGGTGCCGATAGGCATTTCAGATATAGTTGCCGATTGGCATTTTAAAAATAGGTGCCGATAGGCTTTTCAGATATATAAGCCGATAGGTATTTCAAATATAGGTGTCGGTAGGCATTTCAGATATGGTTGCCGATAGGCATTTCAAATATTGGAGCTGATAGGAATTTCAGATGTAGTTTCCGATAGGCATTTCAAAAATAGGTGCCGATAGGCATTTCAGATATAGAAGCCGATAGGCACTTCAAATATAGGTGCCGATAGGCATTCCAGATATGGTTGTCGATAGGCATTTCAAATATAGGTGCTGATAGGCTTTTCAGATGTAGTTTCCGATGGGCATTTCAAAAATAGGTGCCGATAGGCATTTCAAATACAGGTGCCGATAGGCATTTCAGATATAGTTGCCAATTAGCATTTTAAAAATAGGAGCCGATAGGCATTTCAGATATAGAAGCCGATAGACATTTCAAATATAGGTGCCGATTAGCATTCCAGATATGATTGCCGATAAGTATTTCAAATATAGGTGCTGATAGGCATTTCAGATGTAGTTTCCGATAGGCATTTCAAAAATTGGTGCCGATAAGCATTTCAGATATAGGTTCCGATAGGCATTTCAGATATAGTTGCCGATTGGCATTTTAAAAATAGGTGCCGATAGGTATTTCAGATATAGAAGCCGATAGGTATTTCAAATATAGGTGTAGATAGGCATTTCAGATATGGTTGCCGATAGGCATTTCAAATATAGGTGCTAATAGGCATTTCAGATGTAGTTTCCGATAGGCATTTCAAAAATAGGTGCCGATAGGCATTTCAGATATAGGTGCCGATAGGCATTTCAGATATAGTTGCCGATTGGCATTTTAAAAATAGGTGCCGATAGGCATTTTAGATAAAGTTTCCGATAGGCATTTCAGGATAGGTGTCGATAGGCATTTCAGATATAGGTGCCGATAGGCATATCAGATATAGTTGCCGATAGGCATTTAAAATATAGGTGCCGATAGGCATTTCAAATATAGGTGTCGATAGGCATTTCAGATATAGTTGCCGATTGGCATTTTAAAAATAGGTGCCGATAGAAATTTCAGATATAGAAGCCGATAGGTATTTCAAATATACGTGTCGATAGGCATTTCAGATATGGTTGCCGATAGGCATTTCAAATATAGGTGCTGATAGGCATTTCAGATGTAGTTTCCGATAGGCATTTCAAAAAAAGATGCCGATAGGCATTTCAGATATAGGTGCCGATAGGCATTTCAGATATAGTTGCCGATTGTCATTTTAAAAATTGGTGCCGATAGGCATTTCGAATATAAAAGCCGATAGGCATTTCAAATATAGGTGCCGATAGGCATTCCAGATATGGTTGCCGATAGGCATTTCAAATATAGGTGCTGATAGGCATTCCAGATGTAGTTTCCGATAGGCATTTCAAAAATTGGTGCCGATAGGCATTTCAGATATAGGTGCCGATAGGCATTTCAGATATAGTGACCGATTGGCATTTTAAAAATAGGTGCCAAAAGGCATTTCAGATATAGAAGCCGATAGGCATTTCAAATATAGGTGCCGATAGGTATTCCAGATATGGTTGCCGATAGGCATTTCAAATATAAGTGCTGATAGGCATTTTAGATGTAGTTTCCGATAGGCATTTCAAAAATAGGCGCCGATAGGCATTTCAGATATAGGTGCCGATAGGCATTTCAGTTATAGTTGCCGATTGGCATTTTAAAAATAGGTGCCGATAGGCATTTTAGATGTAGTTTCCTATAGGCATTTCAAAAATAGATGATGATAGGCATTTTAGATATATGTGCCGATAGGCATTTCAGATGTAGATTCCGATAGGCATTTCAAAAATAGGTGCCGATAGGCATTTCAGATATAGGTGTCGATAGGCATTTCAGATATAGTTGCCGATTGGCATTATAAAAATAGGTCCCGATAGGCATTTTAGATGTAGTTTCCTATAGGCATTTGAAAAATAGTTGCCGATAGGCATTTCAGATATAGGTGCCGATAGGCATATCAAATATAGTTGCCGATAGGCATTTCAAATATAGGTGCTGATAGGCATTTCAGATGTAGTTTCCGATAGGCATTTCAAAAATAGGTGCCGAGAGGCATTTCAGATATAGGTGCTGATAGGCATTTCAGATGTAGTTTCCGATAGGCATTTTAAAAATAGGTGCTGATAGGCATTTTAGATATAGAAGCCGATAGGCATTTCAAATATAGGTGCCGATAGGCATTCCAGATATGGTTGCCGATAGGCATTTCAAATATAAATGCTGATAGGCATTTCAGATGTAGTTTCCGATAGGCATTTTAAAAATAGGCGCCGATAGGCATTTCAGATATAGGTGCCGATAGGCATTTCAGATATAGTTGCCGATTGGCATTTTAAAAATAGGTGCCGATAGGCATTTCAGATATAGAAGCCAATAGGCATTTCAAATATAGGTGCCGATAGGCATTCCAGATATGGTTGCCGATAGGCATTTCAAATATAAATGCTGATAGGCATTTCAGATGTAGTTTCCGATAGGCATTTCAAAAATGTGTACCGATAGGCATTTCAGATATAGGTGCCGATAGGCATTTCAAATATAGTTGCCAATTGGCATTTTAAAAATAGGTGTTGATAGGCATATCAGATATAGAAGCCGATAGGCATTTCAAATATAGGTGCCGATAGGCATTCCAGATATAGTTGCCGATAGGCATTTCAAATATAGGTGCTGATAGGCATTTCAGATGTAGATTCCGATAGGCATTTCAAAAATAGGTGCCGATAGGCATTTCAGTTATAGGTGCCGATAGGCATTTCAGATATAGTTGCCGATTGGCATTTTAAAAATAGGTGCCGATAGGCATTTTAGATGAAGTTTCCGATAGGCATTTCAAAAATAGGTGCCGATAGGCATTTCAGAAATAGGTGCCGATAGGCATATCAGATATAGTTGCCGATAGGCATTTCAAATATAGGTGCTGATAGGCATTTCAAATGTCGTTTTCGATAGGCATTTCAAAAATAGGTGCCGATAGGCATTTCAGATATAGGTGCCGATAGGCACTTCAGATATAGTTGCCGATTGGCATTTTAAAAATAGGTGCCGATAGGCATTTCAGATATGGTTGCCGATAGGCATTTTAAATATAGGTGCTGATAGGCATTTCAGATGTAGTTTCCCATAGGCATTTCAAAAATAGGTGCCGATAGGCATTTCAGATATAGGCGCCGATAGGCATTTCAGATATAGTTGCCGATTGGCATTTTAAAAATATGTGCCGATAGGCATTTCAGATATAGAAGCCGATAGACATTTCAAATATAGGTGCCGATAGGCATTCCAGATATGGTTGCCGATAGGCATTTCAAAATATATAGGTGCTGATAGGCATTTCAGATGTAGTTTTCTTTAGGCATTTCAAAAATTGGTGCCGATAGGTATTTCAGATATAGGTGCCGATAGGCATTTCAGATATAGTTGCCGATTGGCATTTTAAAAATAGGTGCCGATAGGCTTTTCAGATATAGAAGCCGATAGGTATTTCAAATATAGGTGTCGGTAGGCATTTCAGATATGGTTGCCGATAGGCATTTCAAATATTGGAGCTGATAGGCATTTCAGATGTAGTTTCCGATAGGCATTTAAAAATAGGTGCCGATAGGCATTTCAGATATAGAAGCCGATAGGCACTTCAAATATAGGTGCCGATAGGCATTCCAGATATGGTTGTCGATAGGCATTTCAAATATAGGTGCTGATAGGCATTTCAGATGTAGTTTCCGATAGGCATTTCAAAAATAGGTGCCGATAGGCATTTCAAATATAGGTGCCGATTAGCATTCCAGATATGATTGCCGATAGGCATTTCAAATATAGGTGCTGATAGGCATTTCAGATGTAGTTTCCTATAGGCATTTCAAAAATTGGTGCCGATAAGCATTTCAGATATAGGTTCCGATAGGCATTTCAGATATAGTTGCCGATTGGCATTTTAAAAATAGGTGCTGATAGGTATTTCAGATATAGAAGCCGATAGGTATTTCAAATATAGGTGTAGATAGGCATTTCAGATATGGTTGCCGATAGGCATTTCAAATATAGGTGCTAATAGGCATTTCAGATGTAGTTTCCGATAGGCATTTCAAAAATAGGTGCCGATAGGCATTTCAGATATAGGTGCCGATAGGCATTTCAGATATAGTTGCCGATTGGCATTTTAAAAATAGGTGCCGATAGGCATTTTAGATATGGTTTCCGATAGGCATTTCAGGATAGGTGTCGATAGGCATTTCAGATATAGGTGCCGATAGGCATATCAGATATAGTTGCCGATAGGCATTTAAAATATAGGTGCCGATAGGCATTTCAAATATAGGTGTCGATAGGCATTTCAGATATAGTTGCCGATTGGCATTTTAAAAATAGGTGCCGATAGAAATTTCAGATATAGAAGCCGATAGGTATTTCAAATATACGTGTCGATAGGCATTTCAGATATGGTTGCCGATAGGCATTTCAAATATAGGTGCTGATAGGCATTTCAGATGTAGTTTCCGATAGGCATTTCAAAAAAAGGTGCCGATAGGCAGTTCAGATATAGGTGCCGATAGGCATTTCAGATATAGTTGCCGATTGTCATTTTAAAAATTGGTGCCGATAGGCATTTCGAATATAAAAGCCGATAGGCATTTCAAATATAGGTGCCGATGGGCATTCCAGATATGGTTGCCGATAGGCATTTCAAATATAGGTGCTGATAGGCATTCCAGATGTAGTTTCCGATAGACATTTCAAAAATTGGTGCCGATAGACATTTCAGATATAGGTGTCGATAGGCATTTCAGATATAGTGAGCGATTGGCATTTTAAAAATAGGTGCCAAAAGGCATTTCAGATATAGAAGCCGATAGGCATTTCAAATATAGGTGCCGATAGGTATTCCAGATATGGTTGCCGATAGGCATTTCAAATATAAGTGCTGATAGGCATTTTAGATGTAGTTTCCGATAGGCATTTCAAAAATAGGCGCCGATAGGCATTTCAGATATAGGTGCCGATAGGCATTTCAGTTATAGTTGTCGATTGGCATTTTAAAAATAGGTGCTGATAGGCATTTTAGATGTAGTTTCCTATAGGCATTTCAAAAATAGATGATGATAGGCATTTCAGATATAGGTGCCGATAGGCATATTAGATATAGTTGCCGATAGGCATTTCAAATATATGTGCTGATAGGCATTTCAGATATAGTTGCCGATTGGCATTTTAAAAATAGGTGCCGATAGGCATTTCAGATATAGAAGCCGATAGGCATTTCAAATATAGGTGCCGATAGGCATTCCAGATATGGTTGCCGATAGGCATTTCAAATATAAATGCTGATAGGCATTTCAGATGTAGTTTCCGATAGGAATTTCAAAAATGTTTACCGATAGGCATTTCAGATATAGGTACCGATAGGCATTTCAGATATAGTTGCCAATTGGCATTTTAAAAATAGGTGTCGATAGGCATTTCAGATATAGAAGCCGATAGGCATTTCAAATATAGGTGCCGATAGGCATTCCAGATATGGTTGCCGATAGGCATTTCAAATATAGGTGCTGATAGGCATTTCAGATGTAGATTCCGATAGGCATTTCAAAAATAGGTGCCGATAGGCATTTCAGATATAGGTGCCGATAGGCATATCAGATATAGTTGCCGATAGGCATTTCAAATATAGGTGCTGATAGGCATTTCAGATGTAGTTTCCGATAGGCATTTCAAAAATAGGTGCCGTGAGGCATTTCAGATATAGGTGCTGATAGGCAATTCAGATGTAGTTTCCGATAGGCATTTCAAAAATAGGTGCCGATAGGCATTTTAGATATAGAAGCCGATAGGCATTTCAAATATAGGTGCCGATAGACATTCCAGATATGGTTGCCGATAGGCATTTCAAATATAAATGCTGATAGGCATTTCAGATGTAGTTTCCGATAGGCATTTTAAAATAGGCGCCGATAGGCGTTTCAGATATAGGTGCCGATAGGCATTTCAGATATAGTTGCCGATTGGCATTTTAAAAATAGGTGCCGATAGGCATTTCAGATATAGAAGCCGATAGGCATTTCAAATATAGGTGCCGATAGGCATTCCAGATATGGTTGCCGATAGGCATTTCAAATATAAATGCTGATAGGCATTTCAGAGGTAGTTTCCGATAGGCATTTCAAAAATGTGTACCGATAGGCATTTCAGATATAGGTGCCGATAGGCATTTCAGATATAGTTGCCAATTGGCATTTTAAAAATAGGTGTTGATAGGCATTTCAGATATAGAAGCCGATAGGCATTTCAAATATAGGTGCCGATAGGCACTCCAGATATGGTTGCCGATAGGCATTTCAAATATAGGTGCTGATAGGCATTTCAGATGTAGATTCCGATAGGCATTTCAAAAATAGGTGCCGATAGGCATTTCAGTTATAGGTGCCGATAGGCATTTCAGATATAGTTGCCGATTGGCATTTTAAAAATAGGTGCCGATAGGCATTTTAGATGTAGTTTCCGATAGACATTTCAGATATAGAAGCCGATAGACATTTCAAATATAGGTGCCGATAGGCATTCCAGATATGGTTGCCGATAGGCATTTCAAATATAGGTGCTGATAGGCATTTCAGATGTAGTTTTCTTTAGGCATTTCAAAAATTGGTGCCGATAGGCATTTCAGATATAGGTGCCGATAGGCATTTCAGATATAGTTGCCGATTGGCATTTTAAAAATAGGTGCCGATAGGCTTTTCAGATATAGAAGCCGATAGGTATTTCAAATATAGGTGTCGGTAGGCATTTCAGATATGGTTGCCGATAGGCATTTCAAATATAGGTGCTAATAGGCATTTCAGATGTAGTTTCCGATAGGCATTTCAAAAATAGGTGCTGATAGGCATTTCAGATATAGGTGCCGATAGGCATTTCAGATATAGTTGCCGGTTGGCATTTTAAAAATAGGTGCCGATAGGCATTTTAGATATAGTTGCCGATAGGCATTTAAAATAGAGGTGCCGATAAGCATTTCAAATATAGGTGTCGATAGGCATTTCAGATATAGTTGCCGATTGGCATTTTAAAAATAGGTGCCGATAGAAATTTCAGATATAGAAGCCGATAGGTATTTCAAATATACGTGTCGATAGGCATTTCAGATATGGTTGCCGATAGGCATTTCAAATATAGGTGCTGATAGGCATTTCAGATGTAGTTTCCGATAGGCATTTCAAAAAAAGGTGCCGATAGGCATTTCAGATATAGGTGCCGATAGGCATTTCAGATATAGTTGCCGATTGTCATTTTAAAAATTGGTGCCGATAGGCATTTCGAATATAAAAGCCGATAGGCATTTCAAATATAGGTGCCGATAGGCATTCCAGATATGGTTGCCGATAGGCATTTCAAATATAGGTGCTGATAGGCATTCCAGATGTAGTTTCCGATAGGCATTTCAAAAATTGGTGCCGATAGGCATTTCAGATATAGGTGCCGATAGGCATTTCAGATATAGTGACCGATTGGCATTTTAAAAATAGGTGCCAAAAGGCATTTCAGATATAGAAGCCGATAGGCATTTCAAATATAGGTGCCGATAGGTATTCCAGATAAGGTTGCCGATAGGCATTTCAAATATAAGTGCTGATAGGCATTTTAGATGTAGTTTCCGATAGGCATTTCAAAAATAGGCGCCGATAGGCATTTCAGATATAAGTGCCGATAGGCATTTCAGTTATAGTTGCCGATTGGCATTTTAAAAACAGGTGCCGATAGGCATTTTAGATGTAGTTTCCTATAGGCATTTCAAAAATAGATGATATAGGCATTTCAGATATAGGTGCCGATAGGCATATTAGATATAGTTGCCGATAGGCATTTCAAATATAGGTGCCGATAGGCATTTCATATATAGTTGCCGATTGGCATTTTAAAAATAGGTGCCGATAGGCATTTCAGATATAGAAGCCGATAGGCATTTCAAATATAGGTGCCGATAGGCATTCCAGATATGGTTGCCGATAGGCATTTCAAATATAAATGCTGATAGGCATTTCAGATGTAGTTTCCGATAGGCATTTCAAAAATGTGTACCGATAGGCATTTCAGATATAGGTGCCGATAGGCATTTCAGTTATAGTTGCCGATTGGCATTTTAAAAATAGGTGCCGATAGGCATTTTAGATGTAGTTTCCTATAGGCATTACAAAAATAGATGATGATAGGCATTTCAGATATAGGTGCCGATAGGCATATTAGATATAGTTGCCGATAGGCATTTCAAATATAGGTGCTGATAGGCATTTCAGATATAGTTGCCGATTGGCATTTTAAAAATAGGTGCCGATAGGCATTTCAGATATAGAAGCCGATAGGCATTTCAAATATAGGTGCCGATAGGTATTCCAGATATGGTTGCCGATAGGCATTTCAAATATAAATGCTGATAGGCATCTCAGATGTAGTTTCCGATAGGCATTTCAAAAATGTGTACCGATAGGCATTTCAGATATAGGTGCCGATAGGCATTTCAGATATAGTTGCCAATTGGCATTTTAAAAATAAGTGTCGATAGGCATTTCAGATATAGAAGCCGATAGGCATTTCAAATATAGGTGCCGATAGGCATTCCAGATATGGTTGCCGATAGGCATTTCAAATATAGGTGCTGATAGGCATTTCAGATGTAGATTCCGATAGGCATTTCAAAAATAGGTGCCAATAGGCATTTCAGATATAGGTGTCGATAGGCATTTCAGATATAGTTGCCGATTGGCATTTTAAAAATAGGTGCCGATAGGCATTTCAGATATAGAAGCCGATAGGCATTTCAAATATAGGTGCCGATAGGCATTCCAGATATGGTTGCCGATAGGCATTTCAAATATAAATGCTGATAGGCATTTCAGATGTAGTTTCCGATAGGCATTTTAAAATAGGCGCCGATAGGCATTTCAGATATAGGTGCCGATAGGCATTTCAGATATAGTTGCCGATTGGCATTTTAAAAATAGGTGCCGATAGGCATTTCAGATATAGAAGCCGATAGGCATTTCAAATATAGGTGCCGATAGGCATTCCAGATATGGTTGCCGATAGGCATTTCAAATATAAATGCTGGTAGGCATTTCAGAGGTAGTTTCCGATAGGCATTTCAAAAATGTGTACCGATAGGCATTTCAGATATAGGTGCCGATAGGCATTTCAGATATAGTTGCCAATTGGCATTTTAAAAATAGGTGTTGATAGACATTTCAGATATAGAAGCCGATAGGCATTTCAAATATAGGTGCCGATAGGCATTCCAGATATGGTTGCCGATAGGCATTTCAAATATAGGTGCTGATAGGCATTTCAGATGTAGATTCCGATAGGCATTTCAAAAATAGGTGCCGATAGGCATTTCAGTCATAGGTGCCGATAGGCATTTCAGATATAGTTTCCGATTGGCATTTTAAAAATAGGTGCCGATAGGCATTTTAGATATAGTTTCCGATAGGCATTTCAAAAATAGGTGCCGATAGGCATTTCAGAAATAGGTGCCGATAGGCATATCAGATATAGTTGCCGATAGGCATTTCAAATATAGGTGCTGATAGGCATTTCAGATGTAGTTTTCGATAGGCATTTCAAAAATAGGTGCCGATAGGCATTTCAGATATAGGTGCCGATAGGCACTTCAGATATAGTTGCCGATTGGCATTTTGAAGATAGGGGCCGATAGGCATTTCAGATATGGTTGCCGATAGGCATTTTAAATATAGGTGCTGATAGGCATTTCAGATGTAGTTTCCGATAGGCATTTCAAAAATAGGTGCCGATAGGCATTTCAGATATAGGCGCCGATAGGCATTTCAGATATAGTTGCCGATTGGCATTTTAAAAATATGTGCCGATAGGCATTTCAGATATAGAAGCCGATAGACATTTCAAATATAGGTGCCGATAGGCATTCCAGATATGGTTGCCGATAGGCATTTCAAATATAAGTGCTGATAGGCATTTCAGATGTAGTTTTCTTTAGGCATTTCAAAAATTGGTGCCGATAGGCATTTCAGATATAGGTGCCGATAGGCATTTCCGATATAGTTGCCGATTGGCATTTTAAAAATAAGTGTCGATAGGCTTTTCAGATATAGAAGCCGATAGGTATTTCAAATATAGGTGTCGGTAGGCATTTCAGATATGGTTGCTGATAGGCATTTCAAATATTGGAGCTGATAGGCATTTCAGATGTAGTTTCCGATAGGCATTTCAAAAATTGGTGCCGATAGGCATTTCAGATATAGAAGCCGATAGGCACTTCAAATATAGGTGCCGATAGGCATTCCAGATATGGTTGTCGATAGGCATTTCAAATATAGGTGCTGATAGGCATTTCAGATGTAGTTTCCGATAGGCATTTCAAAAATAGGTGCTGATAGGCATTTCAAATATAGGTGCCGATAGGCATTTCAGATATAGTTGCCGATTGGCATTTTAAAAATAGGAGCCGATAGGCATTTCAGATATAGAAGCCGATAGACATTTCAAATATAGGTGCCGATTAGCATTCCAGATATGATTGCCGATAGGCATTTCAAATATAGGTGCTGATAGGCATTTCAGATGTAGTTTCCGATAGGCATTTCAAAAATTGGTGCCGATAAGCATTTCAGATATAGGTTCCGATAGGCATTTCAGATATAGTTGCCGATTGGCATTTTAAAAATAGGTGCCGATAGGTATTTCAGATATAGAAGCCGATAGGTATTTCAAATATAGGTGTAGATAGGCATTTCAGATATGGTTGCCGATAGGCATTTCAAATATAGGTGCTAATAGGCATTTCAGATGTAGTTTCCGATAGGCATTTCAAAAATAGGTGCCGATAGGCATTTCAGATATAGGTGCCGATAGGCATTTCAGATATAGTTGCCGGTTGGCATTTTTGAAAATATGTGCCGATAGGCATTTTAGATATAGTTTCCGATAGGCATTTCAAGATAGGTGTCGATAGGCATTTCAGATATAGGTGCCGATAGGCATATCAGATATAGTTGCCGATAGGCATTTAAAATATAGGTGCCGATAGGCATTTCAAATATAGGTGTCGATAGGCATTTCAGATATAGTTGCCGATTGGCATTTTAAAAATAGGTGCCGATAGAAATTTCAGATATAGAAGCCGATAGGTATTTCAAATATACGTGTCGATAGGCATTTCAGATATGGTTGCCGATAGGCATTTCAAATATAGGTGCTGATAGGCATTTCAGATGTAGTTTCCGATAGGCATTTCAAAAAAAGGTGCCGATAGGCATTTCAGATATAGGTGCCGATAGGCATTTCAGATATAGTTGCCGATTGTCATTTTAAAAATTGGTGCCGATAGGCATTTCGAATATAAAAGCCGATAGGCATTTCAAATATAGGTGCCGATAGGCATTCCAGATATGGTTGCCGATAGGCATTTCAAATATAGGTGCTGATAGGCTATCCAGATGTAGTTTCCGATAGGCATTTCAAAAATTGGTGCCGATAGGCATTTCAGATATAGGTGCCGATAGGCATTTCAGATATAGTGACCGATTGGCATTTTAAAAATAGGTGCCAAAAGGCATTTCAGATATAGAAGCCGATAGGCATTTCAAATATAGGTGCCGATAGGTATTCCAGATATGGTTGCCGATAGGCATTTCAAATATAAGTGCTGATAGGCATTTTAGATGTAGTTTCCGATAGGCATTTCAAAAATAGGCGCCGATAGGCATTTCAGATATAGGTGCCGATAGGCATTTTAGTTATATTTGCCGATTGGCATTTTAAAAATAGGTGCCGATAGGCATTTTAGATGTAGTTTTCTATAGGCATTTCAAAAATAGATGATGATAGGCATTTCAGATATAGGTGCCGATAGGCATATTAGATATAGTTGCCGATAGGCATTTCAAATATAGGTGCTGATAGGCATTTCAGATATAGTTGCCGATTGGCATTTTAAAAATAGGTGCCGATAGGCATTTCAGATATAGAAGCCCATAGGCATTTCAAAAATAGGTGCCGATAGGCATTCCAGATATGGTTGCCGATAGGCATTTCAAATATAAATGCTGATAGGCATTTCAGATGTAGTTTCCGATAGGCATTTCAAAAATGTGTACCGATAGGCATTTCAGATATAGGTGCCGATAGGCATTTCAGATATAGTTGCCAATTGGCATTTTAAAAATAGGTGTCGATAGGCATTTCAGATATAGAAGCCGATAGGCATTTCAAATATAGGTGCCGATAGGCATTCCAGATATGGTTGCCGATAGGCATTTCAAATATAGGTGCTGATAGGCATTTCAAATGTAGATTCCGATAGGCTTTTCAAAAATAGGTGCCGATAGGCATTTCAGATATAGGTGTCGATAGGCATTTCAGATATAGTTGCCGATTGGCATTTTAAAAATAGGTCCCGATAGGCATTTTAGATGTAGTTTCCTATAGGCATTTGAAAAATAGGTGCCGATAGGCATTTCAGATATAGGTACCGATAGGCATATCAGATATAGTTGCCGATAGGCATTTCAAATATAGGTGCTGATAGGCATTTCAGATGTAGTTTCCGATAGGCATTTCAAAAATAGGTGCCGAGAGGCATTTCAGATATAGGTGCTGATAGGCATTTCAGATGTAGTTTCCGATAGGCATTTCAAAAATAGGTGCTGATAGGAATTTTAGATTTAGAAGCCGATAGGCATTTCAAATATAGGTGCCGATAGGCATTCCAGATATGGTTGCCGATAGGCATTTCAAATATAAATGCTGATAGGCATTTCAGATGTAGTTTCCGATAGGCATTTTAAAAATAGGCGCCGATAGGCATTTCAGATATAGGTGCCGATAGGCATTTCAGATATAGTTGCCAATTGGCATTTTAAAAATAGGTGTTGATAGGCATTTCATATATAGAAGCCGATAGGCATTTCAAATATAGGTGCCGATAGGCATTCCAGATATGGTTGCCGATAGGCATTTCAAATATAGGTGCTGATAGGCATTTCAGATGTAGATTCCGATAGGCATTTCAAAAATAGGTGCCGATAGGCATTTCAGTTATAGGTGCCGATAGGCATTTCAGATATAGTTGCCGATTGGCATTTTAAAAATAGGTGCCGATAGGCATTTCAGATATAGAAGCCGATAGGCATTTCAAATATAGGTGCCGATAGGCATTCCAGATATGGTTGCCGATAGGCATTTCAAATATAAATGCTGATAGGCATTTCAGATGTAGTTTCCGATAGGCATTTCAAAAATGTGTACCGATAGGCATTTCAGATATAGGTGCCGATAGGCATTTCAGATATAGTTGCCAATTGGCATTTTAAAAATAGGTGTTGATAGGCATTTCATATATAGAAGCCGATAGGCATTTCAAATATAGGTGCCGATAGGCATTCCAGATATGGTTGCCGATAGGCATTTCAAATATAGGTGCTGATAGGCATTTCAGATGTAGATTCCGATAGGCATTTCAAAAATAGGTGCCGATAGGCATTTCAGTTATAGGTGCCGATAGGCATTTCAGATATAGTTGCCGATTGGCATTTTAAAAATAGGTGCCGATAGGCATTTTAGATGTAGTTTCCGATAGGCATTTCAAAAATAGGTGCCGATAGGCATTTCAGAAATAGGTGCCGATAGGCATATCAGATATAGTTGCCGATAGGCATTTCAAATATAGGTGCTGATAGGCATTTCAGATGTAGTTTTCGATAGGCATTTGAAAAATAGGTGCCGATAGGCTTTCAGATATAGGTGCCGATAGGCACTTCAGATATAGTTGCCGATTGGCATTTTAAAAATAGGTGCCGATAGGCATTTCAGATATGGTTGCCGATAGGCATTTTAAATATAGGTGCTGATAGGCATTTCAGATGTAGTTTCCGATAGGCATTTCAAAAATAGGTGCCGATAGGCATTTTAGATATAGGCGCCGATAGGCATTTCAGATATAGTTGCCGATTGGCATTTTAAAAATATGTGCCGATAGGCATTTCAGATATAGAAGCCGATAGACATTTCAAATATAGGTGCCGATAGGCATTCCAGATATGGTTGCTGATAGGCATTTCAAATATAGGTGCTGATAGGCATTTCAGATGTAGTTTTCTTTAGGCATTTCAAAAATTGGTGCCGATAGGCATTTCAGATATAGGTGCCGATAGGCATTTCAGATATAGTTGCCGATTGGCATTTTAAAAATAGGTGCCGATAGGCTTTTCAGATATAGAAGCCGATAGGTATTTTAAATATAGGTGTCGGTAGGCATTTCAGATATGGTTGCCGATAGGCATTTCAAATATTGGAGCTGATAGGCATTTCAGATGTAGTTTCCGATAGGCATTTCAAAAATAGGTGCCGATAGGCATTTCAGATATAGAAGCCGATAGGCACTTCAAATATAGGTGCCGATAGGCATTCCAGATATGGTTGTCGATAGGCATTTCAAATATAGGTGCTGATAGGCATTTCAGATGTAGTTTCCGATAGGCATTTCAAAAATAGGTGCCGATAGGCATTTCAAATATAGGTGCCGATAGGCATTTCAGATATAGTTGCCGATTGGCATTTTAAAAATAGGAGCCGATAGGCATTTCAGATATAGAAGCCGATAGACATTTCAAATATAGGTGTCGATTAGCATTCCAGATATGATTGCCGATAGGCATTTCAAATATAGGTGCTGATAGGCATTTCAGATGTAGTTTCCGATAGGCATTTCAAAAATTGGTGCCGATAAGCATTTCAGATATAGGTTCCGATAGGCATTTCAGATATATTTGCCGATTGGCATTTTAAAAATAGGTGCCGACAGGTATTTCAGATATAGAAGCCGATAGGTATTTCAAATATAGGTGTAGATAGGCATTTCAGATATGGTTGCCGATAGGCATTTCAAATATAGGTGCTAATAGGCATTTTAGATGTAGTTTCCGATAGGCATTTCAAAAATAGGTGCCGATAGGCATTTCAGATATAGGTGCCGATAGGCATTTCAGATATAGGCATTTTAGATATAGTTTCCGACAGGCATTTCAGGATAGGTGTCGATAGGCATTTCAGATATAGGTGCCGATAGGCATATCAGATATAGTTGCCGATAGGCATTTAAAATATAGGTGCCGATAGGCATTTCAAATATAGGTGTCGATAGGCATTTCAGATATAGTTGCCGATTGGCATTTTAAAAATAGGTGCCGATAGAAATTTCAGATATAGAAGCCGATAGGTATTTCAAATATACGTGTCGGTAGGCATTTCAGATATGGTTGCCGATAGGCATTTCAAATATAGGTGCTGATAGGCATTTCAGATGTAGTTTCCGATAGGCATTTCAAAAAAAGGTGATGATAGGCATTTCAGATATAGGTGCCGATAGGCATTTCAGATATAGTTGCCGATTGGCATTTTAAAAATAAGTGTCGATAGGCATTTCAGATATAGAAGCCGATAGGCATTTCAAATATAGGTGCCGATAGGTATTCCAGATATGGTTGCCGATAGGCATTTCAAATATAAATGCTGATAGGCATCTCAGATGTAGTTTCCGATAGGCATTTCAAAAATGTGTACCGATAGGCATTTCAGATATAGGTGCCGATAGGCATTTCAGATATAGTTGCCAATTGGCATTTTAAAAATAAGTGTCGATAGGCATTTCAGGTATAGAAGCCGATAGGCATTTCAAATATAGGTGCCGATAGGCATTCCAGATATGGTTGCCGATAGGCATTTCAAATATAGGTGCTGATAGGCATTTCAGATGTAGATTCCGATAGGCATTTCAAAAATAGGTGCCAATAGGCATTTCAGATATAGGTGTCGATAGGCATTTCAGATATAGTTGCCGATTGGCATTTTAAAAATAGGTCCCGATAGGCATTTTAGATGTAGTTTCCTATAGGCATTTGAAAAATAGGTGCCGAAAGGCATTTCAGATATAGGTGCCGATAGGCATATCAGATATAGTTGCCGATGGGCATTTCAAATATAGGTGCTGATAGGCATTTCAGATGTAGTTTCCGATAGGCATTTCAAAAATAGGTGCCGAGAGGCATTTCAGATATAGGTGCTGATAGGCATTTCAGATGTAGTTTCCGATAGGCATTTCAAAAATAGGTGCCGATAGGCATTTTAGATATAGAAGCCGATAGGCATTTCAAATATAGGTGCCGATAGGCATTCCAGATATGGTTGCCGATAGGCATTTCAAATATAAATGCTGATAGGCATTTCAGATGTAGTTTCCGATAGGCATTTTAAAATAGGCGCCGATAGGCATTTCAGATATAGGTGCCGATAGGCATTTCAGATATAGTTGCCGATTGGCATTTTAAAAATAGGTGCCGATAGGCATTTCAGATATAGAAGCCGATAGGCATTTCAAATATAGGTGCCGATAGGCATTCCAGATATGGTTGCCGATAGGCATTTCAAATATAAATGCTGGTAGGCATTTCAGAGGTAGTTTCCGATAGGCATTTCAAAAATGTGTACCGATAGGCATTTCAGATATAGGTGCCGATAGGCATTTCAGATATAGTTGCCAATTGGCATTTTAAAAATAGGTGTTGATAGACATTTCAGATATAGAAGCCGATAGGCATTTCAAATATAGGTGCCGATAGGCATTCCAGATATGGTTGCCGATAGGCATTTCAAATATAGGTGCTGATAGGCATTTCAGATGTAGATTCCGATAGGCATTTCAAAAATAGGTGCCGATAGGCATTTCAGTCATAGGTGCCGATAGGCATTTCAGATATAGTTTCCGATTGGCATTTTAAAAATAGGTGCCGATAGGCATTTTAGATATAGTTTCCGATAGGCATTTCAAAAATAGGTGCCGATAGGCATTTCAGAAATAGGTGCCGATAGGCATATCAGATATAGTTGCCGATAGGCATTTCAAATATAGGTGCTGATAGGCATTTCAGATGTAGTTTTCGATAGGCATTTCAAAAATAGGTGCCGATAGGCATTTCAGATATAGGTGCCGATAGGCACTTCAGATATAGTTGCCGATTGGCATTTTAAAGATAGGGGCCGATAGGCATTTCAGATATGGTTGCCGATAGGCATTTTAAATATAGGTGCTGATAGGCATTTCAGATGTAGTTTCCGATAGGCATTTCAAAAATAGGTGCCGATAGGCATTTCAGATATAGGCGCCGATAGGCATTTCAGATATAGTTGCCGATTGGCATTTTAAAAATATGTGCCGATAGGCATTTCAGATATAGAAGCCGATAGACATTTCAAATATAGGTGCCGATAGGCATTCCAGATATGGTTGCCGATAGGCATTTCAAATATAAGTGCTGATAGGCATTTCAGATGTAGTTTTCTTTAGGCATTTCAAAAATTGGTGCCGATAGGCATTTCAGATATAGGTGCCGATAGGCATTTCTGATATAGTTGCCGATTGGCATTTTAAAAATAAGTGTCGATAGGCTTTTCAGATATAGAAGCCGATAGGTATTTCAAATATAGGTGTCGGTAGGCATTTCAGATATGGTTGCTGATAGGCATTTCAAATATTGGAGCTGATAGGCATTTCAGATGTAGTTTCCGATAGGCATTTCAAAAATTGGTGCCGATAGGCATTTCAGATATAGAAGCCGATAGGCACTTCAAATATAGGTGCCGATAGGCATTCCAGATATGGTTGTCGATAGGCATTTCAAATATAGGTGCTGATAGGCATTTCAGATGTAGTTTCCGATAGGCATTTCAAAAATAGGTGCTGATAGGCATTTCAAATATAGGTGCCGATAGGCATTTCAGATATAGTTGCCGATTGGCATTTTAAAAATAGGAGCCGATAGGCATTTCAGATATAGAAGCCGATAGACATTTCAAACATAGGTGCCGATTAGCATTCCAGATATGATTGCCGATAGGCATTTCAAATATAGGTGCTGATAGGCATTTCAGATGTAGTTTCCGATAGGCATTTCAAAAATTGGTGCCGATAAGCATTTCAGATATAGGTTCCGATAGGCATTTCAGATATAGTTGCCGATTGGCATTTTAAAAATAGGTGCCGATAGGTATTTCAGATATAGTAGCCGATAGGTATTTCAAATATAGGTGTAGATAGGCATTTCAAATATGGTTGCCGATAGGCATTTCAAATATAGGTGCTAATAGGCATTTCAGATGTAGTTTCCGATAGGCATTTCAAAAATAGGTGCCGATAGGCATTTCAGATATAGGTGCCGATAGGCATTTCAGATATAGTTGCCGATTGGCATTTTAAAAATATGTGCCGATAGGCATTTTAGATATAGTTTCCGATAGGCATTTCAAGATAGGTGTCGATAGGCATTTCAGATATAGGTGCCGATAGGCATATCAGATATAGTTGCCGATAGGCATTTGAAATATAGGTGCCGATAGGCATTTCAAATATAGGTGTCGATAGGCATTTCAGATATAGTTGCCGATTGGCATTTTAAAAATAGGTGCCGATAGAAATTTCAGATATAGAAGCCGATAGGTATTTCAAATATACGTGTCGATAGGCATTTCAGATATGGTTGCCGATAGGCATTTCAAATATAGGTGCTGATAGGCATTTCAGATGTAGTTTCCGATAGGCATTTCAAAAAAAGGTGCCGATAGGCATTTCAGATATAGGTGCCGATAGGCATTTCAGATATAGTTGCCGATTGTCATTTTAAAAATTGGTGCCGATAGGCATTTCGAATATAAAAGCCGATAGGCATTTCAAATATAGGTGCCGATAGGCATTCCAGATATGGTTGCCGATAGGCATTTCAAATATAGGTGCTGATAGGCTATCCAGATGTAGTTTCCGATAGGCATTTCAAAAATTGGTGCCGATAGGCATTTCAGATATAGGTGCCGATAGGCATTTCAGATATAGTGACCGATTGGCATTTTAAAAATAGGTGCCAAAAGGCATTTCAGATATAGAAGCCGATAGGCATTTCAAATATAGGTGCCGATAGGTATTCCAGATATGGTTGCCGATAGGCATTTCAAATATAAGTGCTGATAGGCATTTTAGATGTAGTTTCCGATAGGCATTTCAAAAATAGGCGCCGATAGGCATTTCAGATATAGGTGCCGATAGGCATTTTAGTTATAGTTGCCGATTGGCATTTTAAAAATAGGTGCCGATAGGCATTTTAGATGTAGTTTTCTATAGGCATTTCAAAAATAGATGATGATAGGCATTTCAGATATAGGTGCCGATAGGCATATTAGATATAGTTGCCGATAGGCATTTCAAATATAGGTGCTGATAGGCATTTCAGATATAGTTGCCGATTGGCATTTTAAAAATAGGTGCCGATAGGCATTTCAGATATAGAAGCCGATAGGCATTTCAAAAATAGGTGCCGATAGGCATTCCAGATATGGTTGCCGATAGGCATTTCAAATATAAATGCTGATAGGCATTTCAGATGTAGTTTCCGATAGGCATTTCAAAAATGTGTACCGATAGGCATTTCAGATATAGGTGCCGATAGGCATTTCAGATATAGTTGCCAATTGGCATTTTAAAAATAGGTGTCGATAGGCATTTCAGATATAGAAGCCGATAGGCATTTCAAATATAGGTGCCGATAGGCATTCCAGATATGGTTGCCGATAGGCATTTCAAATATAGGTGCTGATAGGCATTTCAGATGTAGATTCCGATAGGCTTTTCAAAAATAGGTGCCGATAGGCATTTCAGATATAAGTGTCGATAGGCATTTCAGATATAGTTGCCGATTGGCATTTTAAAAATAGGTCCCGATAGGCATTTTAGATGTAGTTTCCTATAGGCATTTGAAAAATAGGTGCCGATAGGCATTTCAGATATAGGTGCCGATAGGCATATCAGATATAGTTGCCGATAGGCATTTCAAATATAGGTGCTGATAGGCATTTCAGATGTAGTTTCCGATAGGCATTTCAAAAATAGGTGCCGAGAGGCATTTCAGATATAGGTGCTGATAGGCATTTCAGATGTAGTTTCCGATAGGCATTTCAAAAATAGGTGCTGATAGGCATTTTAGATTTAGAAGCCGATAGGCATTTCAAATATAGGTGCCGATAGGCATTCCAGATATGGTTGCCGATAGGCATTTCAAATATAAATGCTGATAGGCATTTCAGATGTAGTTTCCGATAGGCATTTTAAAAATAGGCGCCGATAGGCATTTCAGATATAGGTGCCGATAGGCATTTCAGATATAGTTGCCAATTGGCATTTTAAAAATAGGTGTTGATAGGCATTTCATATATAGAAGCCGATAGGCATTTCAAATATAGGTGCCGATAGGCATTCCAGATATGGTTGCCGATAGGCATTTCAAATATAGGTGCTGATAGGCATTTCAGATGTAGATTCCGATAGGCATTTCAAAAATAGGTGCCGATAGGCATTTCAGTTATAGGTGCCGATAGGCATTTCAGATATAGTTGCCGATTGGCATTTTAAAAATAGGTGCCGATAGGCATTTCAGATATAGAAGCCGATAGGCATTTCAAATATAGGTGCCGATAGGCATTCCAGATATGGTTGCCGATAGGCATTTCAAATATAAATGCTGATAGGCATTTCAGATGTAGTTTCCCATAGGCATTTCAAAAATGTGTACCGATAGGCATTTCAGATATAGGTGCCGATAGGCATTTCAGATATAGTTGCCAATTGGCATTTTAAAAATAGGTGTTGATAGGCATTTCATATATAGAAGCCGATAGGCATTTCAAATATAGGTGCCGATAGGCATTCCAGATATGGTTGCCGATAGGCATTTCAAATATAGGTGCTGATAGGCATTTCAGATGTAGATTCCGATAGGCATTTCAAAAATAGGTGCCGATAGGCATTTCAGTTATAGGTGCCGATAGGCATTTCAGATATAGTTGCCGATTGGCATTTTAAAAATAGGTGCCGATAGGCATTTTAGATGTAGTTTCCGATAGGCATTTCAAAAATAGGTGCCGATAGGCATTTCAGAAATAGGTGCCGATAGGCATATCAGATATAGTTGCCGATAGGCATTTCAAATATAGGTGCTGATAGGCATTTCAGATGTAGTTTTCGATAGGCATTTGAAAAATAGGTGCCGATAGGCTTTCAGATATAGGTGCCGATAGGCACTTCAGATATAGTTGCCGATTGGCATTTTAAAAATAGGTGCCGATAGGCATTTCAGATATGGTTGCCGATAGGCATTTTAAATATAGGTGCTGATAGGCATTTCAGATGTAGTTTCCGATAGGCATTTCAAAAATAGGTGCCGATAGGCATTTTAGATATAGGCGCCGATAGGCATTTCAGATATAGTTGCCGATTGGCATTTTAAAAATATGTGCCGATAGGCATTTCAGATATAGAAGCCGATAGACATTTCAAATATAGGTGCCGATAGGCATTCCAGATATGGTTGCTGATAGGCATTTCAAATATAGGTGCTGATAGGCATTTCAGATGTAGTTTTCTTTAGGCATTTCAAAAATTGGTGCCGATAGGCATTTCAGATATAGGTGCCGATAGGCATTTCAGATATAGTTGCCGATTGGCATTTTAAAAATAGGTGCCGATAGGCTTTTCAGATATAGAAGCCGATAGGTATTTTAAATATAGGTGTCGGTAGGCATTTCAGATATGGTTGCCGATAGGCATTTCAAATATTGGAGCTGATAGGCATTTCAGATGTAGTTTCCGATAGGCATTTCAAAAATAGGTGCCGATAGGCATTTCAGATATAGAAGCCGATAGGCACTTCAAATATAGGTGCCGATAGGCATTCCAGATATGGTTGTCGATAGGCATTTCAAATTTAGGTGCTGATAGGCATTTCAGATGTAGTTTCCGATAGGCATTTCAAAAATAGGTGCCGATAGGCATTTCAAATATAGGTGCCGATAGGCATTTCAGATATAGTTGCCGATTGGCATTTTAAAAATAGGAGCCGATAGGCATTTCAGATATAGAAGCCGATAGACATTTCAAATATAGGTGTCGATTAGCATTCCAGATATGATTGCCGATAGGCATTTCAAATATAGGTGCTGATAGGCATTTCAGATGTAGTTTCCGATAGGCATTTCAAAAATTGGTGCCGATAAGCATTTCAGATATAGGTTCCGATAGGCATTTCAGATATATTTGCCGATTGGCATTTTAAAAATAGGTGCCGACAGGTATTTCAGATATAGAAGCCGATAGGTATTTCAAATATAGGTGTAGATAGGCATTTCAGATATGGTTGCCGATAGGCATTTCAAATATAGGTGCTAATAGGCATTTTAGATGTAGTTTCCGATAGGCATTTCAAAAATAGGTGCCGATAGGCATTTCAGATATAGGTGCCGATAGGCATTTCAGATATAGGCATTTTAGATATAGTTTCCGACAGGCATTTCAGGATAGGTGTCGATAGGCATTTCAGATATAGGTGCCGATAGGCATATCAGATATAGTTGCCGATAGGCATTTAAAATATAGGTGCCGATAGGCATTTCAAATATAGGTGTCGATAGGCATTTCAGATATAGTTGCCGATTGGCATTTTAAAAATAGGTGCCGATAGAAATTTCAGATATAGAAGCCGATAGGTATTTCAAATATACGTGTCGGTAGGCATTTCAGATATGGTTGCCGATAGGCATTTCAAATATAGGTGCTGATAGGCATTTCAGATGTAGTTTCCGATAGGCATTTCAAAAAAAGGTGATGATAGGCATTTCAGATATAGGTGCCGATAGGCATTTCAGATATAGTTGCCGATTGTCATTTTAAAAATTGGTGCCGATAGGCATTTCGAATATAAAAGCCGATAGGCATTTTAAATATAGGTGCCGATAGGCATTCCAGATATGGTTGCCGATAGGCATTTCAAATATAGGTGCTGATAGGCATTCCAGATGTAGTTTCCGATAGGCATTTCAAAAATTGGTGCCGATAGGCATTTCAGATATAGGTGCCGATAGGCATTTCAGATATAGTGACCGATTGGCATTTTAAAAATATGTGCCAAAAGGCATTTCAGATATAGAAGCCGATAGGCATTTCAAATATAGGTGCCGATAGGTATTCCAGATATGGTTTGCTAATAGGCATTTCTAAAATAGGTGCCGATAGGCATTTCAGATAGAGGTGCCGATAGGCATTATAGATATGGATGCCGTTAAGCATTTCAAATATAGGTGCTGATAGGCATTTCAGATGTAGTTTCCGATAGGCATTTCAAAAATAGGTGCCGATAGGCATTTCAGATATAGGTGCCAATAGGCATTTCAGATATAGTTGCCGATTGGCATTTTAAAAATAGGTGCCGATAAGCATTTCAGATATAGAAGCCGATAGGTATTTCAAATATAGGTGTCGATAGGCAATTCAGATATGGTTGCCGATAGGCATTTCAAATATAGGTGCTGATAGGCATTTCAGATGTAGTTTCTGATAGGCATTTCTAAAATAAGTGCCGATAGGCATTTCAGATATAGGTGCCGATAGGCATTTCAGATATAGTTGCCGATTGGCATTTTAAAAATAGGTGCCGATAGGCATTTCAGATATAGAAGCCGATAGGTATTTCAAATATAGGTGTCGATAGGCAATTCAGATATGGTTGCCGATAGGCATTTCAAATATAGGTGCTGATAGGCATTTCAGATGTAGTTTCCGATAGGCATTTCTAAAATAGGTGCCGATAGGCATTTCAGATATAGGTGCCGATAGGCATTTCAGATATAGTTGCCAATTGGCATTTTAAAAATAGGTGTCGATAGGCATTTCAGATATAGAAGCTGATAGGCATTTCAAATATAGGTGCCGATAGGCATGCCAGATATGGTTGCCGATAGGCATTTCAAATATAGGTGCTGATAGGCATTCCAGATGTAGTTTCCGATAGGCATTTCAAAAATTGGTGCCGATAGGCATTTCAGATATAGGTGCCGGTAGGCATTTCAGATATAGTTGCCGATTGGCATTTTAAAAATAGGTGCTGATAGGCATTTCAGATATAGAAGCCGATAGGCATTTCAAATATAGGTGCCGATAAGCATTCTAGATATGGTTGCCGATAGGCATTTCAAATATAGGTGCTGATAGGCATTTCAGATGTAGTTTCCGATAGGCATTTCAAAAAAAGGTGCCGATAGGCATTTCACATATAGGTGCCGATAGGCATTTCAGATATAGTTGCCGATTGGCATTTTAAAAATTGGTGCCGATAGGCATTTCGAATATAAAAGCCAATAGGCATTTCAAATATAGGTGCCGATAAGCATTCCAGATATGGTTGCCGATAGGCATTTCAAATATAAGTGCTGATAGGCATTTCAGATGTAGTTTTCGATAGGCATTTCAAAAATAGGTGCCGATAGGCATTTCAGATATAGGTGCCGATAGGCATTTCAGATATAGTTGCCGATTGGAATTTTAAAAATAGGTGCCGATAGGCATTTCAGATATAAAAGCCGATAGGCATTTCAAATATAGGTGCCCATAGGCATTCCAGATATGGTTGCCGATAGGCATTTCAAATATAGGTGCTGATAGGCATTCCAGATATAGGTGCCGATAGGTATTTCAGATAAAGTTGCCGATTGGCATTTTAAAAATAGGTGCTGATAGGCATTTCAGATATATAAGCCAATAGGCATTTCCAATATAGGTGCCAATAGGCATTTCAGATATGGTTGCCGATAGGCATTTCAAATATAGGAGCAGATAGGCATTTCAGATGTAGTTTCCGAAAGGCATTTCAAAAATAGGTGCCGATAGGCATTTCAGATATAGGTGCCGATAGGCATTTCAGATATAGTTGCCGATAGGCATTTTAAAAATAGGTGCCGATAGGCATTTCAGATATAGAAGCCGATAGGCATTTCAAATATAGGTGCCGATAGGCATTTTAGATGTAGTTTCCGATAGGCATTTCAAAAATTGATGCCGATAGGCATTTCAGATATAGGTGCCGATAGGCATTTCAGATATAGTTGCCGATTGGCATTTTAAAAACAGGTGGCGATAGGCATTTCAGATATAGAAGCCGATAGGTATTTCAAATATAGGTGTCGAAAGGCATTTCAGATATGGTTGCCGATAGGCATTTCAAATATAGGAGCAGATAGGCATTTCATATGTAGTTTCCGAAAGGCATTTCAAAAATAGGTGCCGATAGGCATTTCAGATATAGGTGTCGATAGGCATTTCAGATATAGTTGCCGATTGGCATTTTAAAAATAGGTGCCGATAGGCATTTTAGATATAGAAGCCGATAGGCATTTCAAATATAGGTGCCGATAGGCATTCCAGATATGGTTGCCGATAGGCTTTTCAAATATAAGTGCTGATAGGCATTTCAGATGTAGTTTCCGATAGGCATTTCAAAAATAGGTACCGATAGGCATTTTAGATATAGTTGCCAATTGGCATTTTAAAAATAGGTGTCGATAGGCATTTCAGATATAGAAGCCGATAGGCATTTCAAATATAGGTGCCCATAGGCATTCCAGATATGGTTGCCGATAGGCATTTCAAATATATGTGCTGATAGGCTTTTCAGATGTAGTTTCCGATAGGCATTTCAAAAATAGGTGCCGATAGGCATTTCAGATATAGGTGCTGATAGGCATTTCAGATGTAGTTTCCGATAGGCATTTCAAAAATAGGTGCCGATAGGCATTTCAGATATAGGTCAGGATAGGCATTTCAGATATAGTTGCCGATTGGCATTTTAAAAATAGGTGTCGATAGGCATTTCAGATATAGGTGTCGATAGGCATTTCAGATATAGTTGCCGATTGGCATTTTAAAAATAGGTGCCGATAGGCATTTTAGATATAGAAGCCGATAGGCATTTCAAATATAGGTGCCGATAGGCATTCCAGATATGGTTGCCGATAGGCTTTTCAAATATAAGTGCTGATAGGCATTTCAGATGTAGTTTCCGATAGGCATTTCAAAAATAGGTACCGATAGGCATTTTAGATATAGTTGCCAATTGGCATTTTAAAAATAGGTGTCGATAGGCATTTCAGATATAGAAGCAGATAGGCATTTCAAATATAGGTGCCGATAGGCATTCCAGATATGGTTACCGATAGGCATTTCAAATATAGGTGCTGATAGGCATTTTAGATGTAGTTTCCGATAGGCATTTCAAAAATAGGCGCCGATAGGCATTTCAGATATAGGTGCCGATAGGCATTTCAGATTTAGTTGCCGATTGGCATTTAAAAAATAGGTGCCGATAGGCATTTCAGATATAGAAGCCGATAGGCATTTCAAATATAGGTGCCGATAGGCATTCCAGATATGGTTGCCGATAGGCATTTCAAATATAAATGCTGATAGGCATTTCAGATGTAGTTTCCGATAGGCATTTCAAAAATGTGTACCGATAGGCATTTCAGATATAGGTGCCGATAGGGATATCAGATATAGTTGCCGATAGGCATTTCAAATATAGGTGCTAATAGGCATTTCAGATGTAGTTTTCGATAGGCATTTCAAAAATAGGTGCCGATAGGCATTTCAGATATAGGTGCCGATAGGCACTTTAGATATAGTTGCCGATTGGCATTTTAAAAATAGGTGCCGCTAGGCATTTCAGATATGGTTGCCGATAGGCATTTCAAATATAGGTGCTGATAGGCATTTCAGATGTAGTTTCCGATAGGCATTTCAAAAATAGGTGCCGATAGGCATTTCAGATATAGGCGCCGATAGGCATTTCAGATATAGTTGCCGATTGGCATTTTAAAAATATGTGCCGATAGGCATTTCAGATATAGAAGCCGATAGGCATTTCAAATATAGGTGCCGATAGATATTCCAGATATGGTTTGCAGATAGGCATTTCAAATATAGGTGCTGATAGGCATTTCAGATGTAGTTTCCTTTAGGCATTTCAAAAATTGGTGCCGAAAGGCATTTAAGATATAGGTGCCGATAGGCATTTCAGATATAGTTGCCGATTGGCATTTTAAAAATAGTGCCGATAGGCATTTCAGATATAGAAGCCGATAGGCATTTCAAATATAGGTGCCGATAGGCATTCCAGATATGGTTGCCGATAGGCATTTCAAATATAAGTGCTGATAGGCATTTCAGATGTAGTTTCCGATAGGCATTTCAAAAATAGGTACCAATAGGCATTTTAGATATAGTTGCCAATTGGCATTTTAAAAATAGGTGTCGATAGGCATTTCAGATATAGAAGCCGATAGGCATTTCAAATATAGGTGCCCATAGGCATTCCAGATATGGTTGCCGATAGGCATTTCAAATATAGGTGCTGATAGGCTTTTCAGATGTAGTTTACGATAGGCATTTCAAAAATAGGTGCCGATAGGCATTTCAGATATAGGTGCTGATAGGTATTTCAGATGTAGTTTCCGATAGGCATTTCTAAAATAGGTGCCGATAGGCATTTCAGATATAGGTGCCGATAGGCATTTCAGATATAGTTGCCGATTGGCATTTTAAAAATAGGTGTCGATAGGCATTTCAGATATAGAAGCAGATAGGCATTTCAAATATAGGTGCCGATAGGCATTCCAGATATGGTTGCCGATAGGCATTTCAAATAAAGGTGCTGATAGGCATTTTAGATGTACTTTCCGATAGGCATTTCAAAAATAGGCGCCGATAGGCATTTCAGATATAGGTGCCGATAGGCATTTCAGATATAGTTGCCGATTGGCATTTAAAAAATAGGTGCCGATAGGCATTTCAAATATAGGTGCCGATAGGCATTTTAGATATGGTTGCCGATAGGCATTTCAAATATAAATGCTGATAGGCATTTCAGATGTAGTTTCCGATAGGCATTTCAAAAATGTGTACCGATAGGCATTTCAGATGTAGGTGCCGATAGGGATATCAGATATAGTTGCCGATAGGCATTGCAAATATAGGTGTTGATAGGCATTTCAGATGTAGTTTTCGATAGGCATTTCAAAAATAGGTGCCGATAGGCATTTCAGATATAGGTGCCGATAGGCACTTCAGATATAGTTGCCGATTGGCATTCTAAAAATAGGTGCCGATAGGAATTTCAGATATGGTTGCCGATAGGCATTTCAAATATAGGTGCTGATAGGCATTTCAGATGTAGTTTCCGATAGGCATTTCAAAAATAGGTGCCGATAGGCATTTCAGATATAGGCGCCGATAGGCATTTCAGATATAGTTGCCGATTGGCATTTTAAAAATATGTGCCGATAGGCATTTCAGATATAGAAGCCGATAGACATTTCAAATATAGGTGCCGATAGGCATTCCAGATATGGTTGCCGATAGGCATTTCTAATATAGGTGCTGATAGGCATTTCAGATGTAGTTTCCTTTAGGCATTTCAAAAATTGGTGCCGAAAGGCATTTCAGATATAGGTGCCGATAGGCATTTCAGATATAGTTGCCGATTGGCATTTTAAAAATATGTACCGATAGGCATTTCAGATATAGAAGCCGATAGACATTTCAAATAGAGGTGCCGATAGGCATTCCAGATATGGTTGCCGATAGGCATTTCAAATATAGGTGCTGATAGGCATTTCAGATGTAGTTTCCGATAGGCATTTCAAAAATAGGTGCCGATAGGCATTTCAGATATAGGTGCCGATAGGCATTTCAGATATAGTTGCCGATTGGCATTTTAAAAATATGTGCCGATAGGCATTTCAGATATAGAAGCAGATAGGCATTTCAAATATAGGTGCCGATTGGCATTCCAGATATGGTTGCCGATAGGCATTTGAAATATAGGTGCTGATAGGCATTTCAGATGTAGTTTCCGATAGGCATTTCTAAAATAGGTGCCGATAGGCATTTCAGATATAGGTGCCGATAGGCATTCCAGATATGGTTGCCGATAGGCATTTCAAATATAGGTGCTGATAGGCATTTCAGATGTAGTTTCCGATAGGCATTTCAAAAATAGGTGCCGATAGGCATTTCAGATATAGGCGCCGATAGGCATTTCAGATATAGTTGCCGATTGGCATTTTAAAAATATGTGCCGATAGGCATTTCAGATATAGAAGCCGATAGACATTTCAAATAGAGGTGCCGATAGGCATTCCAGATATGGTTGCCGATAGGCATTTCAAAATAGGTGCTGATAGGCATTTCAGATGTAGTTTCCGATAGGCATTTCAAAAATAGTTGCCGATAGGCATTTCAGATATAGGTGCCGATAGGCATTTCAGATATAGTTGCCGATTGGCATTTTAAAAATATGTGCCGATAGGCATTTCAGATATAGAAGCCGATAGGCATTTCAAATATAGGTGCCGATAGGCATTCCAGATATGGTTGCCGATAGGCATTTCAAAATAGGTGCTGATAGGCATTTCAGATGTAGTTTCCGATAGGCAATTCTAAAATAGGCGCCGATAGGAATTTCAGATATAGTTGCCGATTGGCATTTTAAAAATATGTGCCGATAGGCATTTCAAATATAGGTGCCGATAAGCATTCCAGATATGGTTGCCAATAGGCATTTCAAATATAGGTGCTGATAGGCATTTCAGATGTAGTTTCCAATAGGCATTTCAAAAAAAGGTGCCGATAGGCATTTCAGATATAGGTGCCGATAGGCATTTCAGATATAGTTGCCGATTGGCATTTTAAAAATTGGTGCCTATAGGCATTTCGAATATAAAAGCCAATAGGCATTTTAAATATAGGTGCCGATAGGCATTTCAGATATGGTTGCCGATAGGCATTTCAAATATAGGTGCTGATAGGCATTTCAGATGTAGTTTCCGATAGGCATTTCAAAAATAGGTGCCGATAGGCATTTCAGATATAGGCGCCTATAGGCATTTCAGATATAGTTGCCGATTGGCATTTTAAAAATATGTGCCGATAGGCATTTCAGATATAGAAGCCGATAGACATTTCAAATATAGGTGCCGATAGGCATTCCAGATATGGTTGCCGATAGGCATTTCAAATATAGGTGCTGATAGGCATTTCAGATGTAGTTTCCTTTAGGCATTTCAAAAATTGGTGCCGAAAGGCATTTCAGATATAGGTGCCGATAGGCATTTCAGATATAGAAGCCGATAGACATTTCAAATATAGGTGTCGATTAGCATTCCAGATATGATTGCCGATAGGCATTTCAAATATAGGTGCTGATAGGCATTTCAGATGTGGTTTCCGATAGGCATTTCAAAAATTGGTGCCGATAAGCATTTCAGATATAGGTTCCGATAGGCATTTCAGATATATTTGCCGATTGGCATTTTAAAAATAGGTGCCGACAGGTATTTCAGATATAGAAGCCAATAGGTATTTCAAATATAGGTGTAGATAGGCATTTCAGATATGGTTGCCGATAGGCATTTCAAATATAGGTGCTATTAGGCATTTTAGATGTAGTTTCCGATAGGCATTTCAAAAATAGGTGCCGATAGGCATTTCAGATATAGGTGCCGATAGGCATTTCAGATATAGGCATTTTAGATATAGTTTCCGACAGGCATTTCAGGATAGGTGTCGATAGGCATTTCAGATATAGGTGCCGATAGGCATATCAGATATAGTTGCCGATAGGCATTTAAAATATAGGTGCCAATAGGCATTTCAAATATAGGTGTCGATAGGCATTTCAGATATAGTTGCCGATTGGCATTTTAAAAATAGGTGCCGATAGAAATTTCAGATATAGAAGCCGATAGGTATTTCAAATATACGTGTCGGTAGGCATTTCAGATATGGTTGCCGATAGGCATTTCAAATATAGGTGCTGATAGGCATTTCATATGTAGTTTCCGATAGGCATTTCAAAAAAAGGTGATGATAGGCATTTCAGATATAGGTGCCGATAGGCATTTCAGATATAGTTGCCAATTGTCATTTTAAAAATTGGTGCCGATAGAAATTTCGAATATAAAAGCCGATAGGCATATTAAATATAGGTGCCGATAGGCATTCCAGATATGGTTGCCGATAGGCATTTCAAATATAGGTGCTGATAGGCATTCCAGATGTAGTTTCCGATAGGCATTTCAAAAATTGGTGCCGATAGGCATTTCAGATATAGGTGCCGATAGGCATTTCAGATATAGTGACCGATTGGCATTTTAAAAATATGTGCCAAAAGGCATTTCAGATATAGAAGCCGATAGGCATTTCAAATACAGGTGCCGATAGGTATTCCAGATATGGTTGCCGATAGGCATTTCTAAAATAGGTGCCGATAGGCATTTCAGATAGAGGTGCCGATAGGCATTATAGATATGGTTGCCGTTAAGCATTTCAAATATAGGTGCTGATAGGCATTTCAGATGTAGTTTCCGATAGGCATTTCAAAAATAGGTGCCGATAGGCATTTCAGATATAGGTGCCAATAGGCATTTCAGATATAGTTGCCGATTGGCATTTTAAAAATAGGTGCCGATAAGCATTTCAGATATAGAAGCCGATAGCCATTTCAAATATACGTGCCGATAAGCATTCCAGATATGGTTGCCGATAGGCATTTCAAATATAGGTGCTGATAGGCACTTCAGATGTAGTTTCCGATAGGCAATTCAAAAATTGGTGCCGATAGTCATTTCAGATATAGGTGCCGATAGGCATTTCAGATATTGTTGCCGATTGGCATTTTAAAAATAGGTGCCGATAGGCATTTCAGATATAGAAGCCGATAGGTATTTCAAATATAGGTGTCGATAGGCAATTCAGATATGGTTGCCGATAGGCATTTCAAATATAGGTGCTGATAGGCATTTCAGATGTAGTTTCTGATAGGCATTTCTAAAATAAGTCCGATAGGCATTTCAGATATAGGTGCCGATAGGCATTTCAGATATAGTTGCCGATTGGCATTTTAAAAATAGGTGCCGATAGGCATTTCAGATATAGAAGCCGATAGGTATTTCAAATATAGGTGTCGATAGGCAATTCAGATATGGTTGCCGATAGGCATTTCAAATATAGGTGCTGATAGGCATTTCAGATGTAGTTTCCGATAGGCATTTCTAAAATAGGTGCCGATAGGCATTTCAGATATAGGTGCCGATAGGCATATCAGATATAGTTGCCAATTGGCATTTTAAAAATAGGTGTCGATAGGCATTTCAGATATAGAAGCTGATAGGCATTTCAAATATAGGTGCCGATAGGCATGCCAGATATGGTTGCCGATAGGCATTTCAAATATAGGTGCTGATAGGCATTCCAGATGTAGTTTCCGATAGGCATTTCAAAAATTGGTGCCGATAGGCATTTCAGATATAGGTGCCGGTAGGCATTTCAGATATAGTTGCCGATTGGCATTTCAAAAATAGGTGCTGATAGGCATTTCAGATATAGAAGCCGATAGGCATTTCAAATATAGGTGCCGATAAGCATTCCAGATATGGTTGCCGATAGGCATTTCAAATATAGGTGCTGATAGGCATTTCAGATGTAGTTTCCGATAGGCATTTCAAAAAAAGGTGCCGATAGGCATTTCACATATAGGTGCCGATAGGCATTTCAGATATAGTTGCCGATTGGCATTTTAAAAATTGGTGCCGATAGGCATTTCGAATATAAAAGCCAATAGGCATTTCAAATATAGGTGCCGATAAGCATTCCAGATATGGTTGCCGATAGGCATTTCAAATATAGGTGCTGATAGGCATTTCAGATGTAGTTTTCGATAGGCATTTCAAAAATAGGTGCCGATAGGCATTTCAGATATAGGTGCCGATAGGCATTTCAGATATAGTTGCCGATTGGAATTTTAAAAATAGGTGCCGATAGGCATTTCAGATATAAAAGCCGATAGGCATTTCAAATATAGGTGCCAATAGGCATTTCAGATATGGTTGCCGATAGGCATTTCAAATATAGGAGCAGATAGGCATTTCAGATGTAGTTTCCGAAAGGCATTTCAAAAATAGGTGCCGATAGGCATTTCAGATATAGGTGCCGATAGGCATTTCAGATATAGTTGCCGATAGGCATTTTAAAAATAGGTGCCGATAGGCATTTCAGATATAGAAGCCGATAGGCATTTCAAATATAGGTGCCGATAGGCATTTTAGATGTAGTTTCCGATAGGCATTTCAAAAATTGATGCCGATAGGCATTTCAGATATAGGTGCCGATAGGCATTTCAGATATAGTTGCCGATTGGCATTTTAAAAACAGGTGCCGATAGGCATTTCAGATATAGAAGCCGATAGGTATTTCAAATATAGGTGTCGAAAGGCATTTCAGATATGGTTGCCGATAGGCATTTTAAATATAGGAGCAGATAGGCATTTCAGATGTAGTTTCCAAAAGGCATTTCAAAAATAGGTGCCGATAGGCATTTCAGATATAGGTGTCGATAGGCATTTCAGATATAGTTGCCGATTGGCATTTTAAAAATAGGTGCCGATAGGCATTTTAGATATAGAAGCTGATAGGCATTTCAAATATAGGTGCCGATAGGCATTCCAGATATGGTTGCCGATAGGCTTTTCAAATATAAGTGCTGATAGGCATTTCAGATGTAGTTTCCGATAGGCATTTCAAAAATAGGTACCAATAGGCATTTTAGATATAGTTGCCAATTGGCATTTTAAAAATAGGTGTCGATAGGCATTTCAGATATAGAAGCCGATAGGCATTTCAAATATAGGTGCCCATAGGCATTCCAGATATGGTTGCCGATAGGCATTTCAAATATAGGTGCTGATAGGCTTTTCAGATGTAGTTTCCGATAGGCATTTCAAAAATAGGTGCCGATAGGCATTTCAGATATAGGTGCTGATAGGCATTTCAGATGTAGTTTCCGATAGGCATTTCAAAAATAGGTGCCGATAGGCATTTCAGATATAGGTCAGGATAGGCATTTCAGATATAGTTGCCGATTGGCATTTTAAAAATAGGTGTCGATAGGCATTTCAGATATAGGTGTCGATAGGCATTTTAGATATAGTTGCCGATTGGCATTTTAAAAATAGGTGCCGATAGGCATTTTAGATATAGAAGCCGATAGGCATTTCAAATATAGGTGCCGATAGGCATTCCAGATATGGTTGCCGATAGGCTTTTCAAATATAAGTGCTGATAGGCATTTCAGATGTAGTTTCCGATAGGCATTTCAAAAATAGGTACCGATAGGCATTTTAGATATAGTTGCCAATTGGCATTTTAAAAATAGGTGTCGATAGGCATTTCAGATATAGAAGCCGATAGGCATTTCAAATATAGGTGCCGATAGGCATTCCAGATATGGTTGCCGATAGGCTTTTCAAATATAAGTGCTGATAGGCATTTCAGATGTAGTTTCCGATAGGCATTTCAAAAATAGGTACCGATAGGCATTTTAGATATAGTTGCCAATTGGCATTTTAAAAATAGGTGTCGATAGGCATTTCAGATATAGAAGCAGATAGGCATTTCAAATATAGGTGCCGATAGGCATTCCAGATATGGTTACCGATAGGCATTTCAAATATAGGTGCTGATAGGCATTTTAGATGTAGTTTCCGATAGGCATTTCAAAAATAGGCGCCGATAGGCATTTCAGATATAGGTGCCGATAGGCATTTCAGATTTAGTTGCCGATTGGCATTTAAAAAATAGGTGCCGATAGGCATTTCAGATATAGAAGCCGATAGGCATTTCAAATATAGGTGCCGATAGGCATTCCAGATATGGTTGCCGATAGGCATTTCAAATATAAATGCTGATAGGCATTTCAGATGTAGTTTCCGATAGGCATTTCAAAAATGTGTACCGATAGGCATTTCAGATATAGGTGCCGATAGGGATATCAGATATAGTTGCCGATAGGCATTTCAAATATAGGTGCTAATAGGCATTTCAGATGTAGTTTTCGATAGGCATTTCAAAAATAGGTGCCGATAGGCATTTCAGATATAGGTGCCGATAGGCACTTTAGATATAGTTGCCGATTGGCATTTTAAAAATAGGTGCCGCTAGGCATTTCAGATATGGTTGCCGATAGGCATTTCAAATATAGGTGCTGATAGGCATTTCAGATGTAGTTTCCGATAGGCATTTCAAAAATAGGTGCCGATAGGCATTTCAGATAAAGGCGCCGATAGGCATTTCAGATATAGTTGCCGATTGGCATTTTAAAAATATGTGCCGATAGGCATTTCAGATATAGAAGCCGATAGGCATTTCAAATATAGGTGCCGATAGACATTCCAGATATGGTTTGCCGATAGGCATTTCAAATATAGGTGCTGATAGGCATTTCAGATGTAGTTTCCTTTAGGCATTTCAAAAATTGGTGCCGAAAGGCATTTAAGATATAGGTGCCGATAGGCATTTCAGATATAGTTGCCGATTGGCATTTTAAAAATAGTGCCGATAGGCATTTCAGATATAGAAGCCGATAGGCATTTCAAATATAGGTGCCGATAGGCATTCCAGATATGGTTGCCGATAGGCATTTCAAATATAAGTGCTGATAGGCATTTCAGATGTAGTTTCCGATAGGCATTTCAAAAATAGGTACCGATAGGCATTTTAGATATAGTTGCCAATTGGCATTTTAAAAATAGGTGTCGATAGGCATTTCAGATATAGAAGCCGATAGGCATTTCAAATATAGGTGCCCATAGGCATTCCAGATATGGTTGCCGATAGGCATTTCAAATATAGGTGCTGATAGGCTTTTCAGATGTAGTTTACGATTGGCATTTCAAAAATAGGTGCCGATAGGCATTTCAGATATAGGTGCTGATAGGTATTTCAGATGTAGTTTCCGATAGGCATTTCTAAAATAGGTGCCGATAGGCATTTCAGATATAGGTGCCGATAGGCATTTCAGATATAGTTGCCGATTGGCATTTTAAAAATAGGTGTCGATAGGCATTTCAGATATAGAAGCAGATAGGCATTTCAAATATAGGTGCCGATAGGCATTCCAGATATGGTTGCCGATAGGCATTTCAAATAAAGGTGCTGATAGGCATTTTAGATGTACTTTCCGATAGGCATTTCAAAAATAGGCGCCGATAGGCATTTCAGATATAGGTGCCGATAGGCATTTCAGATATAGTTGCCGATTGGCATTTAAAAAATAGGTGCCGATAGGCATTTCAAATATAGGTGCCGATAGGCATTTCAGATATGGTTGCCGATAGGCATTTCAAATATAAATGCTGATAGGCATTTCAGATGTAGTTTCCGATAGGCATTTCAAAAATGTGTACCGATAGGCATTTCAGATGTAGGTGCCGATAGGGATATCAGATATAGTTGCCGATAGGCATTGCAAATATAGGTGCTGATAGGCATTTCAGATGTAGTTTTCGATAGGCATTTCAAAAATAGGTGCCGATAGGCATTTCAGATATAGGTGCCGATAGGCACTTCAGATATAGTTGCCGATTGGCATTCTAAAAATAGGTGCCGATAGGAATTTCAGATATGGTTAACGATAGGCATTTCAAATATAGGTGCTGATAGGCATTTCAGATGTAGTTTCCGATAGGCATTTCAAAAATAGGTGCCGATAGGCATTTCAGATATAGGCGCCGATAGGCATTTCAGATATAGTTGCCGATTGGCATTTTAAAAATATGTGCCGATAGGCATTTCAGATATAGAAGCCGATAGACATTTCAAATATAGGTGCCGATAGGCATTCCAGATATGGTTGCCGATAGGCATTTCAAATATAGGTGCTGATAGGCATTTCAGATGTAGTTTCCTTTAGGCATTTCAAAAATTGGTGCCGAAAGGCATTTCAGATATAGGTGCCGATAGGCATTTCAGATATAGTTGCCGATTGGCATTTTAAAAATATGTACCGATAGGCATTTCAGATATAGAAGCCGATAGACATTTCAAATAGAGGTGCCGATAGGCATTCCAGATATGGTTGCCGATAGGCATTTCAAATATAGGTGCTGATAGGCATTTCAGATGTAGTTTCCGATAGGCATTTCAAAAATAGGTGCCGATAGGCATTTCAGATATAGGTGCCGATAGGCATTTCAGATATAGTTGCCGATTGGCATTTTAAAAATATGTGCCGATAGGCATTTCAGATATAGAAGCCGATAGGCATTTCAAATATAGGTGCCGATTGGCATTCCAGATATGGTTGCCGATAGGCATTTGAAATATAGGTGCTGATAGGCATTTCAGATGTAGTTTCCGATAGGCATTTCTAAAATAGGTGCCGATAGGCATTTCAGATATAGGTGCCGATAGGCATTCCAGATATGGTTGCCGATAGGCATTTCAAATATAGGTGCTGATAGGCATTTCAGATGTAGTTTCCGATAGGCATTTCAAAAATAGGTGCCGATAGGCATTTCAGATATAGGCGCCGATAGGCATTTCAGATATAGTTGCCGATTGGCATTTTAAAAATATGTGCCGATAGGCATTTCAGATATAGAAGCCGATAGACATTTCAAATAGAGGTGCCGATAGGCATTCCAGATATGGTTGCCGATAGGCATTTCAAATATAGGTGCTGATAGGCATTTCAGATGTAGTTTCCGATAGGCATTTCAAAAATAGTTGCCGATAGGCATTTCAGATATAGGTGCCGATAGGCATTTCAGATATAGTTGCCGATTGGCATTTTAAAAATATGTGCCGATAGGCATTTCAGATATAGAAGCCGATAGGCATTTCAAATATAGGTGCCGATAGGCATTCCAGATATGGTTGCCGATAGGCATTTCGAATATAGGTGCTGATAGGCATTTCAGATGTAGTTTCCGATAGGCATTTCTAAAATAGGCGCCGATAGGAATTTCAGATATAGTTGCCGATTGGCATTTTAAAAATATGTGCCGATAGGCATTTCAAATATAGGTGCCGATAAGCATTCCAGATATGGTTGCCGATAGGCATTTCAAATATAGGTGCTGATAGGCATTTCAGATGTAGTTTCCGATAGGCATTTCAAAAAAAGGTGCCGATAGGCATTTCAGATATAGGTGCCGATAGGCATTTCAGATATAGTTGCCGATTGGCATTTTAAAAATTGGTGCCTATAGGCATTTCGAATATAAAAGCCAATAGGCATTTTAAATATAGGTGCCGATAGGCATTCCAGATATGGTTGCCGATAGGCATTTCAAATATAGGTGCTGATAGGCATTTCAGATGTAGTTTCCGATAGGCATTTCAAAAAAAGGTGCCGATAGGCATTTCATTTATAGGTGCCGATAGGCATTTCAGATATAGTTGCCGATTGGCATTTTAAAAATAGGTGCCGATAGGCATTTCAGATATAAAAGCCGATAGGCATTTCAAATATAGGTGCCAACAGGCATTCCAGATATGTTTGCCGATAGGCATTTCAAATATAGGTGCTGATAGGCATTCTTGATATAGGTGCCGATAGGCATTTCAGATATAGTTGCCGATTGGCATTTTAAAAATAGGTGGCGATAGGCATTTCAGATATGGTTGCCGATAGGCATTTCAAATATAGGTGCTGATAGGCATTTCAGATGTAGTTTCCGATAGGCATTTCAAAAATAGGTGCCGATAGGCATTTCAGATATAGGCGCCTATAGGCATTTCAGATATAGTTGCCGATTGGCATTTTAAAAATATGTGCCGATAGGCATTTCAGATATAGAAGCCGATAGACATTTCAAATATAGGTGCCGATAGGCATTCCAGATATGGTTGCCGATAGGCATTTCAAATATAGGTGCTGACAGGCATTTCGGATGTAGTTTCCTTTAGGCATTTCAAAAATTGGTGCCGAAAGGCATTTCAGATATAGGTGCCGATAGGCATTTCAGATATAGTTGCCGATTAGCATTTTAAAAATAGGTGCCGATAGGCATTTCAGATATAGAAGCCGATAGGTATTTCAAATATAGGTGTCGGTAGGCATTTCAGATATGGTTGCCGAAAGGCATTTCAAATATAGGTGCTGATAGGCATTTCAGATGTAGTTTTCGATAGGCATTTCAAAAATAGGTGCCGATAGGCATTTCAGTTATAGGTGCCGATAGGCACTTCAGATATAGTTGCCGATTGGCATTTTAAAAATAGGTGCCGATAGGCATTTCAGATATGGTTGCCGATAGGCATTTCAAATATAGGTGCTGATAGGCATTTCAGATGTAATTTCCGATAGGCATTTCAAAAATAGGTGCCGATAGGCATTTCAGATATAGGCGCCTATAGGCATTTCAGATATAGTTGCCGATTGGCATTTTAAAAATACGTGCCGATAGGCATTTCAGATATAGAAGCCGATAGACATTTCAAATATAGGTGCCGATAGGCATTCCAGATATGGTTGCCGATAGGCATTTCAAATATAGGTGCTGATAGGCATTTCAGATGTAGTTTCCTTTAGGCATTTCAAAAATTGGTGCCGAAAGGCATTTCAGATATAGGTGCCGATAGGCATTTCAGATATAGTTGCCGATTGGCATTTTAAAAATAGGTGCCGATAGGCATTTCAGATATTGAAGCCGATAGGTATTTCAAATATAGGTGTCGGTAGGCATTTCAGATATGGTTGCCGATAGGCATTTCAAATATTGGTGCTGATAGGCATTTCAGATGTAGTTTCCGATAGGCATTTCAAAAATAGGTGCCGATAGGCATTTCAGATATAGAAGCCGATAAGCACTTCAAATATAGGTGCCGATAGGCATTCCAGATATGGTTGTCGATAGGCATTTCAAATATAGGTGCTGATAGGCATTTCAGATGTAGTTTCCGATGGGCATTTCAAAAATAGGTGCCGATAGGCATTTCAAATATAGGTGCCGATAGGCATTTTAGATATAGTTGCCGATTGGCATTTTAAAAATAGGAGCCGATAGGCATTTCAGATATAGAAGCCGATAGACATTTCAAATATAGGTGCCGATTAGCATTCCAGATATGATTGCCGATAGGCATTTCAAATATAGGTGCTGATAGGCATTCCAGATGTAGTTTCCGATAGGCATTTCAAAAATTAGTGCCGATAAGCATTTTAGATATAGGTGCTGATAGGCATTTCAGATATAGTTGCCGATTGGCATTTTAAAAATATGTGCCGATAGGTATTTCAGATATAGAAGCCGATAGGTATTTCAAATATAGGTGTAGATAGGCATTTTAGATATGGTTGTCGATAGGCATTTCAAATATAGGTGCTGATAGGCATTTCAGATGTAGTTTCCGATAGGCATTTCAAAAATAGGTGCCGATAGGCATTTCAGATATAGGTGCCGATAGGCATTTCAGATATAGTTGCCGATTGGCATTTTAAAAATAGGTGCCGATAGGTATTTTAGATATAGTTTCCGATAGGCATTTCAGGATAGGTGTCGATAGGCATTTCAGTTATAGGTGCCGATAGGCATATCAGATATAGTTGCCGATAGGCATTTAAAATATAAATGCCGATAGGCATTTCAAAAATAGGTGTCGATAGGCATTTCAAATATAGTTGCCGATTGGCCTTTTAAAAATAGGTGCCGATAGAAATTACAGATATAGAAGCCGATAGGTATTTCAAATATACGTGTCGATAGGCATTTCAGATATGGTTGCCGATAGGCATTTCAAATATAGGTGCTGATAGGCATTTCATATGTAGTTTCCGATAGGTATTTCAAAAATAGGTGCCGATAGGCATTTCAGATATAGGTGCCGATAGGCATTTCAGATATAGTTGCCGATTGGCATTTAAAATATAGGTGCCGATAGGCATTTCTGATGTGGTTGCCGATAGGCATTTCAAATATAGGTGCTGATAGGCATTTCAGATGTAGTTTCCGATAGGCATTTCAAAAATAGGTGCCGATAGGCATTTCAGATATAGGTGCCGATAATCATTTCAGATATAGTTGCCGATTGGCATTTTAAAAATAGGTGCCGACAGGCATTTCAGATATAGAAGCCGATAGGTATTTCAAATAAAGATGTAGATAGGCATTTCAGATATTGTTGCCGATAGGCATTTCAAATATAGGTGCTGATAGGCATTTCAGATGTAGTTTCCGATTGGCATTTCAAAAATAGGTGCCGATAGGCATTTCAGGTATAGGTGCCGATAGGCATTTCGGATATAGTTGCCGATTGGCATTTTTAAAATAGGTGTCGGTAGACATTTTAGATGTAGTTTCCGATAGGCATTTCAAAAATAGGTGCCGATAGGCATTTCAGATATAGGTGTCGATAGGCATTTCAGATATAGTTGCCGATTGGCATTTTAAAAATAGGTCCCGATAGGCATTTTAGATGTAGTTTCCTATAGGCATTTGAAAAATAGGTGCCGATAGGCATTTCAGATATAGGTGCCGATAGGCATTTTAGATTTAGATGCCGATAGGCATTTCAAATATAGGTGCCGATAGGCATTCCAGATATGGTTGCCGATAGGCATTTCAAATATAAATGCTGATAGGCATTTCAGATGTAGTTTCCGATAGGCATTTTAAAAATAGGCGCCGATAGGCATTTCAGATATAGGTGCCGATAGGCATTTCAGATATAGTTGCCGATTGGCATTTTAAAAATAGGTGCCGATAAGCATTTCAGATATAGAAGCCGATAGGCATTTCAAATATAGGTGCCGATAGGCATTCCAGATATGGTTGCCGATAGGCATTTCAAATATAAATGCTGATAGGCATTTCAGATGTAGTTTCTGATAGGCATTTCAAAAATGTGTACCGATAGGCATTTCAGATATAGGTGCCGATAGGCATTTCAGATATAGTTGCCAATTGGCATTTTAAAAATAGGTGTTGATAGGCATTTCATATATAGAAGCCGATAGGCATTTCAAATATAGGTGCCGATAGGCATTCCAGATATGGTTGCCGATAGGCATTTCAAATATAGGTGCTGATAGGCATTTCAGATGTAGATTCCGATAGGCATTTCAAAAATAGGTGCCGATAGGCATTTCAGTTATAGGTGCCGATAGGCATTTCAGATATAGTTGCCGATTGGCATTTTAAAAATAGGTGCCGATAGGCATTTTAGATGTAGTTTCCGATAGGCATTTCAAAAATAGGTGCCGATAGGCATTTCAGAAATAGGTGCCGATAGGCATATCAGATATAGTTGCCGATAGGCATTTCAAATATAGGTGCTGATAGGCATTTTAGATGTAGTTTTCGATAGGCATTTGAAAAATAGGTGCCGATAGGCATTTCAGTCATAGGTGCCGATAGGCACTTCAGATATAGTTGCCGATTGGCATTTTAAAAATAGGTGCCGATAGGCATTTCAGATATGGTTGCCGATAGGCATTTTAAATATAGGTGCTGATAGGCATTTCAGATGTAGTTTCCGATAGGCATTTCAAAAATAGGTGCCGATAGGCATTTCAGATATAGGCGCCGATAGGCATTTCAGATATAGTTGCCGATTGGCATTTTAAAAATATGTGCCGATAGGCATTTCAGATATAGAAGCCGATAGACATTTCAAATATAGGTGCCGATAGGCATTCCAGATATGGTTGCTGATAGGCATTTCAAATATAGGTGCTGATAGGCATTTCAGATGTAGTTTTCTTTAGGCATTTCAAAAATTGGTGCCGATAGGCATTTCAGATATAGGTGCCGATAGGCATTTCAGATATAGTTGCCGATTGGCATTTTAAAAATAGGTGCCGATAGGCTTTTCAGATATAGAAGCCGATAGGTATTTTAAATATAGGTGTCGGTAGGCATTTCAGATATGGTTGCCGATAGGCATTTCAAATATTGGAGCTGATAGGCATTTCAGATGTAGTTTCCGATAGGCATTTCAAAAATAGGTGCCGATAGGCATTTCAGATATAGAAGCCGATAGGCACTTCAAATATAGGTGCCGATAGGCATTCCAGATATGGTTGTCGATAGGCATTTCAAATATAGGTGCTGATAGGCATTTCAGATGTAGTTTCCGATAGGCATTTCAAAAATAGGTACCGATAGGCATTTTAGATATAGTTGCCAATTGGCATTTTAAAAATAGGTGTCGATAGGCATTTCAGATATAGAAGCCGATAGGCATTTCAAATATAGGTGCCCATAGGCATTCCAGATATGGTTGCCGATAGGCATTTCAAATATAGGTGCTGATAGGCTTTTCAGATGTAGTTTACGATTGGCATTTCAAAAATAGGTGCCGATAGGCATTTCAGATATAGGTGCTGATAGGTATTTCAGATGTAGTTTCCGATAGGCATTTCTAAAATAGGTGCCGATAGGCATTTCAGATATAGGTGCCGATAGGCATTTCAGATATAGTTGCCGATTGGCATTTTAAAAATAGGTGTCGATAGGCATTTCAGATATAGAAGCAGATAGGCATTTCAAATATAGGTGCCGATAGGCATTCCAGATATGGCTGCCGATAGGCATTTCAAATAAAGGTGCTGATAGGCATTTTAGATGTACTTTCCGATAGGCATTTCAAAAATAGGCGCCGATAGGCATTTCAGATATAGGTGCCGATAGGCATTTCAGATATAGTTGCCGATTGGCATTTAAAAAATAGGTGCCGATAGGCATTTCAAATATAGGTGCCGATAGGCATTTCAGATATGGTTGCCGATAGGCATTTCAAATATAAATGCTGATAGGCATTTCAGATGTAGTTTCCGATAGGCATTTCAAAAATGTGTACCGATAGGCATTTCAGATGTAGGTGCCGATAGGGATATCAGATATAGTTGCCGATAGGCATTGCAAATATAGGTGCTGATAGGCATTTCAGATGTAGTTTTCGATAGGCATTTCAAAAATAGGTGCCGATAGGCATTTCAGATATAGGTGCCGATAGGCACTTCAGATATAGTTGCCGATTGGCATTCTAAAAATAGGTGCCGATAGGAATTTCAGATATGGTTAACGATAGGCATTTCAAATATAGGTGCTGATAGGCATTTCAGATGTAGTTTCCGATAGGCATTTCAAAAATAGGTGCCGATAGGCATTTCAGATATAGGCGCCGATAGGCATTTCAGATATAGTTGCCGATTGGCATTTTAAAAATATGTGCCGATAGGCATTTCAGATATAGAAGCCGATAGACATTTCAAATATAGGTGCCGATAGGCATTCCAGATATGGTTGCCGATAGGCATTTCAAATATAGGTGCTGATAGGCATTTCAGATGTAGTTTCCTTTAGGCATTTCAAAAATTGGTGCCGAAAGGCATTTCAGATATAGGTGCCGATAGGCATTTCAGATATAGTTGCCGATTGGCATTTTAAAAATATGTACCGATAGGCATTTCAGATATAGAAGCCGATAGACATTTCAAATAGAGGTGCCGATAGGCATTCCAGATATGGTTGCCGATAGGCATTTCAAATATAGGTGCTGATAGGCATTTCAGATGTAGTTTCCGATAGGCATTTCAAAAATAGGTGCCGATAGGCATTTCAGATATAGGTGCCGATAGGCATTTCAGATATAGTTGCCGATTGGCATTTTAAAAATATGTGCCGATAGGCATTTCAGATATAGAAGCCGATAGGCATTTCAAATATAGGTGCCGATTGGCATTCCAGATATGGTTGCCGATAGGCATTTGAAATATAGGTGCTGATAGGCATTTCAGATGTAGTTTCCGATAGGCATTTCTAAAATAGGTGCCGATAGGCATTTCAGATATAGGTGCCGATAGGCATTCCAGATATGGTTGCCGATAGGCATTTCAAATATAGGTGCTGATAGGCATTTCAGATGTAGTTTCCGATAGGCATTTCAAAAATAGGTGCCGATAGGCATTTCAGATATAGGCGCCGATAGGCATTTCAGATATAGTTGCCGATTGGCATTTTAAAAATATGTGCCGATAGGCATTTCAGATATAGAAGCCGATAGACATTTCAAATAGAGGTGCCGATAGGCATTCCAGATATGGTTGCCGATAGGCATTTCAAATATAGGTGCTGATAGGCATTTCAGATGTAGTTTCCGATAGGCATTTCAAAAATAGTTGCCGATAGGCATTTCAGATATAGGTGCCGATAGGCATTTCAGATATAGTTGCCGATTGGCATTTTAAAAATATGTGCCGATAGGCATTTCAGATATAGAAGCCGATAGGCATTTCAAATATAGGTGCCGATAGGCATTCCAGATATGGTTGCCGATAGGCATTTCGAATATAGGTGCTGATAGGCATTTCAGATGTAGTTTCCGATAGGCATTTCTAAAATAGGCGCCGATAGGAATTTCAGATATAGTTGCCGATTAGCATTTTAAAAATATGTGCCGATAGGCATTTCAAATATAGGTGCCGATAAGCATTCCAGATATGGTTGCCGATAGGCATTTCAAATATAGGTGCTGATAGGCATTTCAGATGTAGTTTCCGATAGGCATTTCAAAAAAAGGTGCCGATAGGCATTTCAGATATAGGTGCCGATAGGCATTTCAGATATAGTTGCCGATTGGCATTTTAAAAATTGGTGCCTATAGGCATTTCGAATATAAAAGCCAATAGGCATTTTAAATATAGGTGCCGATAGGCATTCCAGATATGGTTGCCGATAGGCATTTCAAATATAGGTGCTGATAGGCATTTCAGATGTAGTTTCCGATAGGCATTTCAAAAAAAGGTGCCGATAGGCATTTCATTTATAGGTGCCGATAGGCATTTCAGATATAGTTGCCGATTGGCATTTTAAAAATAGGTGCCGATAGGCATTTCAGATATAAAAGCCGATAGGCATTTCAAATATAGGTGCCAACAGGCATTCCAGATATGTTTGCCGATAGGCATTTCAAATATAGGTGCTGATAGGCATTCTTGATATAGGTGCCGATAGGCATTTCAGATATAGTTGCCGATTGGCATTTTAAAAATAGGTGGCGATAGGCATTTCAGATATGGTTGCCGATAGGCATTTCAAATATAGGTGCTGATAGGCATTTCAGATGTAGTTTCCGATAGGCATTTCAAAAATAGGTGCCGATAGGCATTTCAGATATAGGCGCCTATAGGCATTTCAGATATAGTTGCCGATTGGTATTTTAAAAATATGTGCCGATAGGCATTTCAGATATAGAAGCCGATAGACATTTCAAATATAGGTGCCGATAGGCATTCCAGATATGGTTGCCGATAGGCATTTCAAATATAGGTGCTGACAGGCATTTCGGATGTAGTTTCCTTTAGGCATTTCAAAAATTGGTGCCGAAAGGCATTTCAGATATAGGTGCCGATAGGCATTTCAGATATAGTTGCCGATTAGCATTTTAAAAATAGGTGCCGATAGGCATTTCAGATATAGAAGCCGATAGGTATTTCAAATATAGGTGTCGGTAGGCATTTCAGATATGGTTGCCGAAAGGCATTTCAAATATAGGTGCTGATAGGCATTTCAGATGTAGTTTTCGATAGGCATTTCAAAAATAGGTGCCGATAGGCATTTCAGTTATAGGTGCCGATAGGCACTTCAGATATAGTTGCCGATTGGCATTTTAAAAATAGGTGCCGATAGGCATTTCAGATATGGTTGCCGATAGGCATTTCAAATATAGGTGCTGATAGGCATTTCAGATGTAATTTCCGATAGGCATTTCAAAAATAGGTGCCGATAGGCATTTCAGATATAGGCGCCTATAGGCATTTCAGATATAGTTGCCGATTGGCATTTTAAAAATACGTGCCGATAGGCATTTCAGATATAGAAGCCGATAGACATTTCAAATATAGGTGCCGATAGGCATTCCAGATATGGTTGCCGATAGGCATTTCAAATATAGGTGCTGATAGGCATTTCAGATGTAGTTTCCTTTAGGCATTTCAAAAATTGGTGCCGAAAGGCATTTCAGATATAGGTGCCGATAGGCATTTCAGATATAGTTGCCGATTGGCATTTTAAAAATAGGTGCCGATAGGCATTTCAGATATTGAAGCCGATAGGTATTTCAAATATAGGTGTCGGTAGGCATTTCAGATATGGTTGCCGATAGGCATTTCAAATATTGGTGCTGATAGGCATTTCAGATGTAGTTTCCGATAGGCATTTCAAAAATAGGTGCCGATAGGCATTTCAGATATAGAAGCCGATAGGCACTTCAAATATAGGTGCCGATAGGCATTCCAGATATGGTTGTCGATAGGCATTTCAAATATAGGTGCTGATAGGCATTTCAGATGTAGTTTCCGATGGGCATTTCAAAAATAGGTGCCGATAGGCATTTCAAATATAGGTGCCGATAGGCATTTTAGATATAGTTGCCGATTGGCATTTTAAAAATAGGAGCCGATAGGCATTTCAGATATAGAAGCCGATAGACATTTCAAATATAGGTGCCGATTAGCATTCCAGATATGATTGCCGATAGGCATTTCAAATATAGGTGCTGATAGGCATTCCAGATGTAGTTTCCGATAGGCATTTCAAAAATTAGTGCCGATAAGCATTTTAGATATAGGTGCTGATAGGCATTTCAGATATAGTTGCCGATTGGCATTTTAAAAATATGTGCCGATAGGTATTTCAGATATAGAAGCCGATAGGTATTTCAAATATAGGTGTAGATAGGCATTTTAGATATGGTTGTCGATAGGCATTTCAAATATAGGTGCTGATAGGCATTTCAGATGTAGTTTCCGATAGGCATTTCAAAAATAGGTGCCGATAGGCATTTCAGATATAGGTGCCGATAGGCATTTCAGATATAGTTGCCGATTGGCATTTTAAAAATAGGTGCCGATAGGTATTTTAGATATAGTTTCCGATAGGCATTTCAGGATAGGTGTCGATAGGCATTTCAGTTATAGGTGCCGATAGGCATATCAGATATAGTTGCCGATAGGCATTTAAAATATAAATGCCGATAGGCATTTCAAAAATAGGTGTCGATAGGCATTTCAAATATAGTTGCCGATTGGCCTTTTAAAAATAGGTGCCGATAGAAATTACAGATATAGAAGCCGATAGGTATTTCAAATATACGTGTCGATAGGCATTTCAGATATGGTTGCCGATAGGCATTTCAAATATAGGTGCTGATAGGCATTTCATATGTAGTTTCCGATAGGCATTTCAAAAATAGGTGCCGATAGGCATTTCAGATATAGGTGCCGATAGGCATTTCAGATATAGTTGCCGATTGGCATTTAAAATATAGGTGCCGATAGGCATTTCTGATGTGGTTGCCGATAGGCATTTCAAATATAGGTGCTGATAGGCATTTCAGATGTAGTTTCCGATAGGCATTTCAAAAATAGGTGCCGATAGGCATTTCAGATATAGGTGCCGATAATCATTTCAGATATAGTTGCCGATTGGCATTTTAAAAATAGGTGCCGACAGGCATTTCAGATATAGAAGCCGATAGGTATTTCAAATAAAGATGTAGATAGGCATTTCAGATATTGTTGCCGATAGGCATTTCAAATATAGGTGCTGATAGGCATTTCAGATGTAGTTTCCGATTGGCATTTCAAAAATAGGTGCCGATAGGCATTTCAGGTATAGGTGCCGATAGGCATTTCGGATATAGTTGCCGATTGGCATTTTTAAAATAGGTGTCGGTAGACATTTTAGATGTAGTTTCCGATAGGCATTTCAAAAATAGGTGCCGATAGGCATTTCAGATATAGGTGTCGATAGGCATTTCAGATATAGTTGCCGATTGGCATTTTAAAAATAGGTCCCGATAGGCATTTTAGATGTAGTTTCCTATAGGCATTTGAAAAATAGGTGCCGATAGGCATTTCAGATATAGGTGCCGATAGGCATTTTAGATTTAGATGCCGATAGGCATTTCAAATATAGGTGCCGATAGGCATTCCAGATATGGTTGCCGATAGGCATTTCAAATATAAATGCTGATAGGCATTTCAGATGTAGTTTCCGATAGGCATTTTAAAAATAGGCGCCGATAGGCATTTCAGATATAGGTGCCGATAGGCATTTCAGATATAGTTGCCGATTGGCATTTCTAAAATAGGTGCCGATAAGCATTTCAGATATAGAAGCCGATAGGCATTTCAAATATAGGTGCCGATAGGCATTCCAGATATGGTTGCCGATAGGCATTTCAAATATAAATGCTGATAGGCATTTCAGATGTAGTTTCTGATAGGCATTTCAAAAATGTGTACCGATAGGCATTTCAGATATAGGTGCCGATAGGCATTTCAGATATAGTTGCCAATTGGCATTTTAAAAATAGGTGTTGATAGGCATTTCATATATAGAAGCCGATAGGCATTTCAAATATAGGTGCCGATAGGCATTCCAGATATGGTTGCCGATAGGCATTTCAAATATAGGTGCTGATAGGCATTTCAGATGTAGATTCCGATAGGCATTTCAAAAATAGGTGCCGATAGGCATTTCAGTTATAGGTGCCGATAGGCATTTCAGATATAGTTGCCGATTGGCATTTTAAAAATAGGTGCCGATAGGCATTTTAGATGTAGTTTCCGATAGGCATTTCAAAAATAGGTGCCGATAGGCATTTCAGAAATAGGTGCCGATAGGCATATCAGATATAGTTGCCGATAGGCATTTCAAATATAGGTGCTGATAGGCATTTTAGATGTAGTTTTCGATAGGCATTTGAAAAATAGGTGCCGATAGGCATTTCAGTCATAGGTGCCGATAGGCACTTCAGATATAGTTGCCGATTGGCATTTTAAAAATAGGTGCCGATAGGCATTTCAGATATGGTTGCCGATAGGCATTTTAAATATAGGTGCTGATAGGCATTTCAGATGTAGTTTCCGATAGGCATTTCAAAAATAGGTGCCGATAGGCATTTCAGATATAGGCGCCGATAGGCATTTCAGATATAGTTGCCGATTGGCATTTTAAAAATATGTGCCGATAGGCATTTCAGATATAGAAGCCGATAGACATTTCAAATATAGGTGCCGATAGGCATTCCAGATATGGTTGCTGATAGGCATTTCAAATATAGGTGCTGATAGGCATTTCAGATGTAGTTTTCTTTAGGCATTTCAAAAATTGGTGCCGATAGGCATTTCAGATATAGGTGCCGATAGGCATTTCAGATATAGTTGCCGATTGGCATTTTAAAAATAGGTGCCGATAGGCTTTTCAGATATAGAAGCCGATAGGTATTTTAAATATAGGTGTCGGTAGGCATTTCAGATATGGTTGCCGATAGGCATTTCAAATATTGGAGCTGATAGGCATTTCAGATGTAGTTTCCGATAGGCATTTCAAAAATAGGTGCCGATAGGCATTTCAGATATAGAAGCCGATAGGCACTTCAAATATAGGTGCCGATAGGCATTCCAGATATGGTTGTCGATAGGCATTTCAAATATAGGTGCTGATAGGCATTTCAGATGTAGTTTCCGATAGGCATTTCAAAAATAGGTGCCGATAGGCATTTCAAATATAGGTGCCGATAGGCATTTCAGATATAGTTGCCGATTGGCATTTTAAAAATAGGAGCCGATAGGCATTTCAGATATAGAAGCCGATAGACATTTCAAATATAGGTGTCGATTAGCATTCCAGATATGATTGCCGATAGGCATTTCAAATATAGGTGCTGATATGCATTTCAGATGTAGTTTCCGATAGGCATTTCAAAAATTGGTGCCGATAAGCATTTCAGATATAGGTTCCGATAGGCATTTCAGATATAGTTGCCGATTGGCATTTTAAAAATAGGTGCCGACAGGTATTTCAGATATAGAAGCCGATAGGTGTAGATAGGCATTTCAGATATGGTTGCCGATAGGCATTTCAAATATAGGTGCTAATAGGCATTTCAGATGTAGTTTCCGATAGGCATTTCAAAAATAGGTGCCGATAGGCTTTTTCAGATAGAGGTGCCGATAGGCATTTCAGATATAGGCCTTTTAGATATAGTTTCCGACAGGCATTTCAGGATAGGTGTCGATAGGCATTTCAGATATAGGTGCCGATAGGCATATCAGATATAGTTGCCGATAGGCATTTAAAATATAGGTGCCGATAGGCATTTCAAATATAGGTGTCGATAGGCATTTCAGATATAGTTGCCGATTGGCATTTTAAAAATAGGTGCCGATAGAAATTTCAGATATAGAAGCCGATTGGTATTTCAAATATACGTGTCGGTAGGCATTTCAGATATGGTTGCCGATAGGCATTTCAAATATAGGTGCTGATAGGCATTTCAGATGTAGTTTCCGATAGGCATTTCAAAAAAAGGTAATGATAGGCATTTCAGATATAGGTGCCGATAGGCATTTCAGATATAGTTGCCGATTGTCATTGTAAAAATTGGTGCCGATAGGCATTTCGAATATAAAAGCCGATAGGCATTTTAAATATAGGTGCCGATAGGCATTCCAGATATGGTTGCCGATAGGCATTTCAAATATAGGTGCTGATAGGCATTCCAGATGTAGTTTCCGATAGGCATTTCAAAAATTGGTGCCGATAGGCATTTCAGATATAGTGACCGATTGGCATTTTAAAAATATGTGCCAAAAGGCATTTCAGATATAGAAGCCGATAGGCATTACAAATATAGGTGCCGATAGGTATTCCAGATATGGTTGCCGATAGGCATTTCAAATATAAGTGCTGATAGGCATTTTAGATGTAGTTTCCGATAGGCATTTCAAAAATAGGCGCCGATAGGCATTTCAGATATAGGTGCCGATAGGCATTTCAGTTATAGTTGCCGATTGGCATTTTAAAAATAGGTGCCGATAGGCATTTTAGATGTAGTTTCCTATAGGCATTTCAAAAATAGATGATGATAGGCATTTCAGATATAGGTGCCGATAGGCATATTAGATATAGTTGCCGATAGGCATTTCAAATATAGGTGCTGATAGGCATTTCAGATATAGTTGCCGATTGGCATTTTAAAAATAGGTGCCGATAGGCATTTCAGATATAGAAGCCGTTAGGCATTTCAAATATAGGTGCCGATAGGCATTCCAGATATGGTTGCCGATAGGCATTTCAAATATAAATGCTGATAGGCATTTCAGATGTAGTTTCCGATAGGCATTTCAAAAATGTGTACCGATAGGCATTTCAGATATAGGTGCCGATAGGCATTTCAGATATAGTTGCCAATTGGCATTTTAAAAATAGGTGTCGATAGGCATTTCAGATATAGAAGCCGATAGGCATTTCAAATATAGGTGCCGATAGGCATTCCAGATATGGTTGCCGATAGGCATTTCAAATATAGGTGCTGATAGGCATTTCAGATGTAGATTCCGATAGGCATTTCAAAAATAGGTGCCGATAGGCATTTCAGATATAGGTGTCGATAGGCATTTCAGATATAGTTGCCGATTGGCATTTTAAAAATAGGTCCTGATAGGCATTTTAGATGTAGTTTCCTATAGGCATTTGAAAAATAGGTGCCGATAGCCATTTCAGATATAGGTGCTGATAGGCATTTCAGATGTAGTTTCCTTTAGGCATTTCAAAAATAGGTGCCGATAGGCATTTCAGATATAGGTGCCAATAGGCATTTCAGATATAGTTGCCGATTGGCATTTTAAAAATAGGAGCCGATAGGCATTTCAGATATAAAAGCCGATAGGCATTTCAAATATAGGTGCCGATAGGCATTCCAGATATGGTTGCCGATAGGCATTTCAAATATAGGTGCTGATAGGCATTCCAGATGTAGTTTCCGATAGGCATTTCTAAAATAGGTGCCGATAGGCATTTCAGATAGAGGTGCCGATAGGCATTATAGATATAATTGCCGTTAAGCATTTCAAATATAGGTGCTGATAGGCATTTCAGATGTAGTTTCCGATAGGCATTTCAAAAATAGGTGCCGGTAGGCATTTCAGATATAGGTGCCAATAGGCATTTCAGATATAGTTGCCGATTGGCATTTTAAAAATAGGTGCCGATAAGCATTTCAGATATAGAAGCCGATAGCCATTTCAAATATACGTGCCGATAAGCATTCCAGATATGGTTGCCGATAAACATTTCAAATATAGGTGCTGATAGGCACTTCAGATGTAGTTTCCGATAGGCAATTCAAAAATTGGTGCCGATAGTCATTTCAGTTATAGGTGCCGATAGGCATTTCAGATATTGTTGCCGATTGGCATTTTAAAAATAGGTGCCGATAGGCATTTCAGATATAGAAGCCGATAGGTATTTCAAATATAGGTGTCGATAGGCAATTCAGATATGGTTGCCGATAGGCATTTCAAATATAGGTGCTGATAGGCATTTCAGATGTAGTTTCCGATAGGCATTTCTAAAATAGGTGCCGATAGGCATTTCAGATATAGATGCCGATAGGCATTTCAGATATAGTTGCCGATTGGCATTTTAAAAATAGGTGCCGATAGGCATTTCAGATATAGAAGCCGATAGGTATTTCAAATATAGGTGTCGATAGGCAATTCAGATATGGTTGCCGATAGGCATTTCAAATATAGGTGCTGATAGGCATTTCAGATGTAGTTTCCGATAGGCATTTCTAAAATAGGTGCCGATAGGCATTTCAGATATAGGTGCCGATAGGCATTTCAGATATAGTTGCCAATTGGCATTTTAAAAATAGGTGTCGATAGGCATTTCAGATATAGAAGCTGATAGGCATTTCAAATATAGGTGCCGATAAGCATGCCAGATATGGTTGCCGATAGGCATTTCAAATATAGGTGCTGATAGGCATTCCAGATGTAGTTTCCGATAGGCATTTCAAAAATTGGTGCCGATAGGCAATTCAGATATAGGTGCCGGTAGGCATTTCAGATATAGTTGCCGATTGGCATTTTAAAAATAGGTGCTGATAGGCATTTCAGATATAGAAGCCGATAGGCATTTCAAATATAGGTGCCGATAAGCATTCCAGATATGGTTGCCGATAGGCATTTCAAATATAGGTGCTGATAGGCATTTCAGATGTAGTTTCCGATAGGCATTTCAAAAAAAGGTGCCGATAGGCATTTCAGATATAGGTGCCGATAGGCATTTCAGATATAGTTGCCGATTGGCATTTTAAAAATTGGTGCCGATAGGCATTTCGAATATAAAAGCCAATAGGCATTTCAAATATAGGTGCCGATAAGCATTCCAGATATGGTTGCCGATAGGCATTTCAAATATAGGTGCTGATAGGCATTTCAGATGTAGTTTTCGATAGGCATTTCAAAAATAGGTGCCGATAGGCATTTCAGATATAGGTGCCGATAGGCATTTCAGATATAGTTGCCTATTGGAATTTTAAAAATAGGTGCCGATAGGCATTTCAGATATAAAAGCCGATAGGCATTTCAAATATAGGTGCCAATAGGCATTCCAGATATGGTTGCCGATAGGCATTTCAAATATAGGTGCTGATAGGCATTCCAGATATAGTTGCCGATAGGTATTTCAGATATAGTTGCCGATTGGCATTTTAAAAATAGGTGCCGATAGGCATTTCAGATATATAAGCCAATAGGCATTTCCAATATAGGTGCCAATAGGCATTTCAGATATGGTTGCCGATAGGCATTTCAAATATAGGAGCAGATAGGCATTTCAGATGTAGTTTCCGAAAGGCATTTCAAAAATAGGTGCCGATAGGCATTTCAGATATAGGTGCCGATAGGCATTTCAGATATAGTTGCCGATAGGCATTTTAAAAATAGGTGCCGATAGGCATTTCAGATATAGAAGCCGATAGGCATTTCAAATATAGGTGCCGATAGGCATTTTAGATGTAGTTTCCGATAGGCATTTCAAAAATTGATGCCGATAGGCATTTCAGATATAGGTGCCGATAGGCATTTCAGATATAGTTGCCGATTGGCATTTTAAAAACAGGTGCCGATAGGCATTTCAGATATAGAAGCCGATAGGTATTTCAAATATAGGTGTCGATAGGCATTTCAGATATGGTTGCCGATAGGGATTTCAAATATAGGTGCCGATAGGCATTCCAGATATGGTTGCCGATAGGCTTTTCAAATATAAGTGCTGATAGGCATTTCAGATGTAGTTTCCGATAGGCATTTCAAAAATAGGTACCGATAGGCATTTTAGATATAGTTGCCAATTGGCATTTTAAAAATAGGTGTCGATAGGCATTTCAGATATAGAAGCCGATAGGCATTTCAAATATAGGTGCCCATAGGCATTCCAGATATGGTTGCCGATAGGCATTTCAAATATAGGTGCTGATAGGCTTTTCAGATGTAGTTTCCGATAGGCATTTCAAAAATAGGTGCCGATAGGCATTTCAGATATAGGTGCTGATAGGCATTTCAGATGTAGTTTCCGATAGGCATTTCAAAAATAGGTGCCGATAGGCATTTCAGATATAGGTCAGGATAGGCATTTCAGATATAGTTGCCGATTGGCATTTTAAAAATAGGTGTCGATAGGCATTTCAGATATAGGTGTCGATAGGCATTTCAGATATAGTTGCCGATTGGCATTTTAAAAATAGGTGCCGATAGGCATTTTAGATATAGAAGCCGATAGGCATTTCAAATATAGGTGCCGATAGGCATTCCAGATATGGTTGCCGATAGGCTTTTCAAATATAAGTGCTGATAGGCATTTCAGATGTAGTTTCCGATAGGCATTTCAAAAATAGGTACCGATAGGCATTTTAGATATAGTTGCCAATTGGCATTTTAAAAATAGGTGTCGATAGGCATTTCAGATATAGAAGCCGATAGGCATTTCAAATATAGGTGCCGATAGGCATTCCAGATATGTTTGCCGATAGGCTTTTCAAATATAAGTGCTGATAGGCATTTCAGATGTAGTTTCCGATAGGCATTTCAAAAATAGGTACCGATAGGCATTTTAGATATAGTTGCCGATTGGCATTTTAAAAATAGGAGCCGATAGGCATTTCAGATATAGAAGCCGAGAGACATTTCAAATATAGGTGTCGATTAGCATTCCAGATATGATTGCCGATAGGCATTTCAAATATAGGTGCTGATATGCATTTCAGATGTAGTTTCCAATAGGCATTTCAAAAATTGGTGCCGAAAAGCATTTCAGATATAGGTTCCGATAGGCATTTCAGATATAGTTGCCGATTGGCATTTTAAAAATAGGTGCCGACAGGTATTTCAGATATAGAAGCCGATAGGTATTTCAAATATAGGTGTAGATAGGCATTTCAGATATGGTTGCCGATAGGCATTTCAAATATAGGTGCTAATAGGCATTTCAGATGTAGTTTCCGATAGGTATTTCAAAAATAGGTGCCGATAGGCATTTCAGATAGAGGTGCCGATAGGCATTTCAGATATAGGCCTTTTAGATATAGTTTCCGACAGGCATTTCAGGATAGGTGTCGATAGGCATTTCAGATATAGGTGCCGATAGGCATATCAGATATAGTTGCCGATAGGCATTTAAAATATAGGTGCCGATAGGCATTTCAAATATAGGTGTCGATAGGCATTTCAGATATAGTTGCCGATTGTCATTGTAAAAATTGGTGCCGATAGGCATTTCGAATATAAAAGCCGATAGGCATTTTAAAAATAGGTGTCGATAGGCATTTCAGATATAGAAGCAGATAGGCATTTCAAATATAGGTGCCGATAGGAATTCCAGATATGGTTGCCGATGGGCATTTCAAATATAGGTGTTGATAGGCATTTTAGATGTAGTTTCCGATAGGCATTTCAAAAATAGGCGCCGATAGGCATTTCAGATATAGGTGCCGATAGGCATTTCAGATTTAGTTGCCGATTGGCATTTAAAAAAAAGGTGCCGATAGGCATTTAAGATATAGAAGCCGATAGGCATTTCAAATATAGGTGCCGATAGGCATTCCAGATATGGTTGCCGATAGGCATTTCAAATATAAATGCTGATAGGCATTTCAGATGTAGTTTCCGATAGGCATTTCAAAAATGTGTACCGATAGGCATTTCAGATATAGGTGCCGATAGGGATATCAGATATAGTTGCCGATAGGCATTTCAAATATAGGTGCTGATAGGCTTTTCAGATGTAGTTTACGATAGGCATTTCAAAAATAGGTGCCTAAAGGCATTTCAGATATAGGTGCTGATAGGTATTTCAGATGTAGTTTCCGATAGGCATTTCTAAAATAGGTGCCGATAGGCATTTCAGATATAGGTGCCGATAGGCATTTCAGATATAGTTGCCGATTGGCATTTTAAAAATAGGTGTCGATAGGCATTTCAGATATAGAAGCAGATAGGCATTTCAAATATAGGTGCCGATAGGCATTCCAGATATGGTTGCCGATAGGCATTTCAAATATAGGTGCTGATAGGCATTTTAGATGTAGTTTCCGATAGGCATTTCAAAAATAGACGCCGATAGGCATTTCAGATATAGGTGCCGATAGGCATTTCAGATATAGTTGCCGATTGGCATTTAAAAAATAGGTGCCGATAGGCATTTCAAATATAGGTGCCGATAGGCATTTCAGATATGGTTGCCGATAGGCATTTCAAATATAAATGCTGATAGACATTTCAGATGTAGTTTCCGATAGGCATTTCAAAAATGTGTACCGATAGGCATTTCAGATATAGGTGCCGATAGGGTTATCAGATATAGTTGCCGATAGGCATTGCAAATATAGGTGCTGATAGGCATTTCAGATGTAGTTTTCGATAGGCATTTCAAAAATAGGTGCCGATAGGCATTTCAGATATAGGTGCCGATAGGCACTTCAGATATAGTTGCCGATTGGCATTCTAAAAATAGGTGCCGATAGGAATTTCAGATATGGTTGCCGATAGGCATTTCAAATATAGGTGCTGATAGGCATTTCAGATGTAGTTTCCGATAGGCATTTCAAAAATAGGTGCCGATAGGCATTTCAGATATAGGCGCCGATAGGCATTTCAGATATAGTTGCCGATTGGCATTTTAAAAATATGTGCCGATAGGCATTTCAGATATAGAAGCCGATAGACATTTCAGATATAGGTGCCGATAGGCATTCCAGATATGGTTGCCGATAGGCATTTCAAATATAGGTGCTGATAGGCATTTCAGATGTAGTTTCCTTTAGGCATTTCAAAAATTGGTGCCGAAAGGCATTTCAGATATAGGTGCCGATAGGCATTTCAGATATAGTTGCCGATTGGCATTTTAAAAATATGTACCGATAGGCATTTCAGATATAGAAGCCGATAGACATTTCAAATAGAGGTGCCGATAGGCATTCCAGATATGGTTGCCGATAGGGATTTCAAATATAGGTGCTGATAGGCATTTCAGATGTAGTTTCTGATAGGCATTTCAAAAAAAGGTGCCGATAGGCATTTCAGATATAGGTGCCGATAGGCATTTCAGATATAGTTGCCGATTGGCATTTTAAAAATTGGTGCCTATAGGCATTTCGAATATAAAAGCCAATAGGCATTTCAAATATAGGTGCCGATAGGCATTCCAGATATGGTTGCCGATAGGCATTTCAAATATAGGTGCTGATAGGCATTTCAGATGTAGTTTCCGATAGGCATTTCAAAAAAAGGTGCCGATAGGCATTTCAGATATAGTTGCCGATTGGCATTTTAAAAATAGGTGCCGATAGGCATTTCAGATATAAAAGCCGATAGGCATTTCAAATATAGGTGCCAACAGGCGTTCCAGATATGGTTGCCGATAGGCATTTCAAATATAGGTGCTGATAGGCATTCTTGATATAGGTGCCGATAGGCATTTCAGATATAGTTGCCGATTGGCATTTTAAAAATAGGTGGCGATAGGCATTTCAGATATGGTTGCCGATAGGCATTTCAAATATAGATGCTGATAGGCATTTCAGATGTAGTTTCCGATAGGCATTTCAAAAATAGGTGCCGATAGGCATTTCAGATATAGGCGCCTATAGGCATTTCAGATATAGTTGCCGATTGGCATTTTAAAAATATGTGCCGATAGGCATTTCAGATATAGAAGCCGATAGACATTTCGAATATAGGTGCCGATAGGCATTCCAGATATGGTTGCCGATAGGCATTTCAAATATATGTGCTGATAGGCATTTCAGATGTAGTTTCCTTTAGGCATTTCAAAAATTGGTGCCGAAAAGCATTTCAGATATAGGTGCCGATAGGCATTTCAGATATAGTTGCCGATTGGCATTTTAAAAATAGGTGCCGATAGGCATTTCAGATATAGAAGCCGATAGGTATTTCAAATATAGGTGTCGGTAGGCATTTCAGATATGGTTGCCGATAGGCATTTCAAATATAGGTGCTGATAGGCATTTCAGATGTAGTTTTCGATAGGCATTTCAAAAATAGGTGCCGATAGGCATTTCATTTATAGGTGCCGATAGGCACTTCAGATATAGTTGCCGATTGGCATTTTAAAAATAGGTGCCGATAGGCATTTCAGATATGGTTGCCGATAGGCATTTCAAATATAGGTGCTGATAGGCATTTCAGATGTAGTTTCCGATAGGCTTTTCAAAAATAGGTGCCGATAGGCATTTCAGATATAGGCGCCTATAGGCATTTCAGATATAGTTGCCGATTGGCATTTTAAAAATATGTGCCGATAGGCATTTCAGATATAGAAGCCGATAGACATTTCAAATATAGGTGCCGATAGGCATTCCAGATATGGTTGCCGATAGGCATTTCAAATATATGTGCTCATAAGCATTTCAGATGTAGTTTCCTTTAGGCATTTCAAAAATTGGTGCCGAAAAGCATTTCAGATATAGGTGCCGATAGGCATTTCAGATATAGTTGCCGATTGGCATTTTAAAAATAGGTGCCGATAGGCATTTCAGATATAGAAGCCGATAGGTATTTCAAATATAGGTGTCGGTAGGCATTTCAGATATGGTTGCCGATAGGCATTTCAAATATAGGTGCTGATAGGCATTTCAGATGTAGATTCCGATAGGCATTTCAAAAATAGGTGCCGATAGGCATTTCAGTTATAGGTGCCGATAGGCATTTCAGATATAGTTGCCGATTGGCATTTTAAAAATAGGTGCCGATAGGCATTTTAGATGTAGTTTCCGATAGGCATTTCAAAAATAGGTGCCGATAGGCATTTCAGAAATAGGTGCCGATAGGCATATCAGATATAGTTGCCGATAGGCATTTCAAATATAGGTGCTGATAGGCATTTTAGATGTAGTTTTCGATAGGCATTTGAAAAATAGGTGCCGATAGGCATTTCAGTCATAGGTGCCGATAGGCACTTCAGATATAGTTGCCGATTGGCATTTTAAAAATAGGTGCCGATAGGCATTTCAGATATGGTTGCCGATAGGCATTTTAAATATAGGTGCTGATAGGCATTTCAGATGTAGTTTCCGATAGGCATTTCAAAAATAGGTGCCGATAGGCATTTCAGATATAGGCGCCGATAGGCATTTCAGATATAGTTGCCGATTGGCATTTTAAAAATATGTGCCGATAGGCATTTCAGATATAGAAGCCGATAGACATTTCAAATATAGGTGCCGATAGGCATTCCAGATATGGTTGCTGATAGGCATTTCAAATATAGGTGCTGATAGGCATTTCAGATGTAGTTTTCTTTAGGCATTTCAAAAATTGGTGCCGATAGGCATTTCAGATATAGGTGCCGATAGGCATTTCAGATATAGTTGCCGATTGGCATTTTAAAAATAGGTGCCGATAGGCTTTTCAGATATAGAAGCCGATAGGTATTTTAAATATAGGTGTCGGTAGGCATTTCAGATATGGTTGCCGATAGGCATTTCAAATATTGGAGCTGATAGGCATTTCAGATGTAGTTTCCGATAGGCATTTCAAAAATAGGTGCCGATAGGCATTTCAGATATAGAAGCCGATAGGCACTTCAAATATAGGTGCCGATAGGCATTCCAGATATGGTTGTCGATAGGCATTTCAAATATAGGTGCTGATAGGCATTTCAGATGTAGTTTCCGATAGGCATTTCAAAAATAGGTGCCGATAGGCATTTCAAATATAGGTGCCGATAGGCATTTCAGATATAGTTGCCGATTGGCATTTTAAAAATAGGAGCCGATAGGCATTTCAGATATAGAAGCCGATAGACATTTCAAATATAGGTGTCGATTAGCATTCCAGATATGATTGCCGATAGGCATTTCAAATATAGGTGCTGATATGCATTTCAGATGTAGTTTCCGATAGGCATTTCAAAAATTGGTGCCGATAAGCATTTCAGATATAGGTTCCGATAGGCATTTCAGATATAGTTGCCGATTGGCATTTTAAAAATAGGTGCCGACAGGTATTTCAGATATAGAAGCCGATAGGTGTAGATAGGCATTTCAGATATGGTTGCCGATAGGCATTTCAAATATAGGTGCTAATAGGCATTTCAGATGTAGTTTCCGATAGGCATTTCAAAAATAGGTGCCGATAGGCTTTTTCAGATAGAGGTGCCGATAGGCATTTCAGATATAGGCCTTTTAGATATAGTTTCCGACAGGCATTTCAGGATAGGTGTCGATAGGCATTTCAGATATAGGTGCCGATAGGCATATCAGATATAGTTGCCGATAGGCATTTAAAATATAGGTGCCGATAGGCATTCCAGATATGGTTGCCGATAGGCATTTCAAATATAGGTGCTGATAGGCATTCCAGATGTAGTTTCCGATAGGCATTTCAAAAATTGGTGCCGATAGGCATTTCAGTTATAGTTGCCGATTGGCATTTTAAAAATAGGTGCCGATAGGCATTTTAGATGTAGTTTCCTATAGGCATTTCAAAAATAGATGATGATAGGCATTTCAGATATAGGTGCCGATAGGCATATTAGATATAGTTGCCGATAGGCATTTCAAATATAGGTGCTGATAGGCATTTCAGATATAGTTGCCGATTGGCATTTTAAAAATAGGTGCCGATAGGCATTTCAGATATAGAAGCCGTTAGGCATTTCAAATATAGGTGCCGATAGGCATTCCAGATATGGTTGCCGATAGGCATTTCAAATATAAATGCTGATAGGCATTTCAGATGTAGTTTCCGATAGGCATTTCAAAAATGTGTACCGATAGGCATTTCAGATATAGGTGCCGATAGGCATTTCAGATATAGTTGCCAATTGGCATTTTAAAAATATGTGTCGATAGGCATTTCAGATATAGAAGCCGATAGGCATTTCAAATATAGGTGCCGATAGGCATTCCAGATATGGTTGCCGATAGGCATTTCAAATATAGGTGCTGATAGGCATTTCAGATGTAGATTCCGATAGGCATTTCAAAAATAGGTGCCGATAGGCATTTCAGATATAGGTGTCGATAGGCATTTCAGATATAGTTGCCGATTGGCATTTTAAAAATAGGTCCTGATAGGCATTTTAGATGTAGTTTCCTATAGGCATTTGAAAAATAGGTGCCGATAGCCATTTCAGATATAGGTGCTGATAGGCATTTCAGATGTAGTTTCCTTTAGGCATTTCAAAAATAGGTGCCGATAGGCATTTCAGATATAGGTGCCAATAGGCATTTCAGATATAGTTGCCGATTGGCATTTTAAAAATAGGAGCCGATAGGCATTTCAGATATAAAAGCCGATAGGCATTTCAAATATAGGTGCCGATAGGCATTCCAGATATGGTTGCCGATAGGCATTTCAAATATAGGTGCTGATAGGCATTCCAGATGTAGTTTCCGATAGGCATTTCTAAAATAGGTGCCGATAGGCATTTCAGATAGAGGTGCCGATAGGCATTATAGATATGGTTGCCGTTAAGCATTTCAAATATAGGTGCTGATAGGCATTTCAGATGTAGTTTCCGATAGGCATTTCAAAAATAGGTGCCGGTAGGCATTTCAGATATAGGTGCCAATAGGCATTTCAGATATAGTTGCCGATTGGCATTTTAAAAATAGGTGCCGATAAGCATTTCAGATATAGAAGCCGATAGCCATTTCAAATATACGTGCCGATAAGCATTCCAGATATGGTTGCCGATAAACATTTCAAATATAGGTGCTGATAGGCACTTCAGATGTAGTTTCCGATAGGCAATTCAAAAATTGGTGCCGATAGTCATTTCAGTTATAGGTGCCGATAGGCATTTCAGATATTGTTGCCGATTGGCATTTTAAAAATAGGTGCCGATAGGCATTTCAGATATAGAAGCCGATAGGTATTTCAAATATAGGTGTCGATAGGCAATTCAGATATGGTTGCCGATAGGCATTTCAAATATAGGTGCTGATAGGCATTTCAGATGTAGTTTCCGATAGGCATTTCTAAAATAGGTGCCGATAGGCATTTCAGATATAGATGCCGATAGGCATTTCAGATATAGTTGCCGATTGGCATTTTAAAAATAGGTGCCGATAGGCATTTCAGATATAGAAGCCGATAGGTATTTCAAATATAGGTGTCGATAGGCAATTCAGATATGGTTGCCGATAGGCATTTCAAATATAGGTGCTGATAGGCATTTCAGATGTAGTTTCCGATAGGCATTTCTAAAATAGGTGCCGATAGGCATTTCAGATATAGGTGCCGATAGGCATTTCAGATATAGTTGCCAATTGGCATTTTAAAAATAGGTGTCGATAGGCATTTCAGATATAGAAGCTGATAGGCATTTCAAATATAGGTGCCGATAAGCATGCCAGATATGGTTGCCGATAGGCATTTCAAATATAGGTGCTGATAGGCATTCCAGATGTAGTTTCCGATAGGCATTTCAAAAATTGGTGCCGATAGGCATTTCAGATATAGGTGCCGGTAGGCATTTCAGATATAGTTGCCGATTGGCATTTTAAAAATAGGTGCTGATAGGCATTTCAGATATAGAAGCCGATAGGCATTTCAAATATAGGTGCCGATAAGCATTCCAGATATGGTTGCCGATAGGCATTTCAAATATAGGTGCTGATAGGCATTTCAGATGTAGTTTCCGATAGGCATTTCAAAAAAAGGTGCCGATAGGCATTTCAGATATAGGTGCCGATAGGCATTTCAGATATAGTTGCCGATTGGCATTTTAAAAATTGGTGCCGATAGGCATTTCGAATATAAAAGCCAATAGGCATTTCAAATATAGGTGCCGATAAGCATTCCAGATATGGTTGCCGATAGGCATTTCAAATATAGGTGCTGATAGGCATTTCAGATGTAGTTTTCGATAGGCATTTCAAAAATAGGTGCCGATAGGCATTTCAGATATAGGTGCCGATAGGCATTTCAGATATAGTTGCCTATTGGAATTTTAAAAATAGGTGCCGATAGGCATTTCAGATATAAAAGCCGATAGGCATTTCAAATATAGGTGCCAATAGGCATTCCAGATATGGTTGCCGATAGGCATTTCAAATATAGGTGCTGATAGGCATTCCAGATATAGTTGCCGATAGGTATTTCAGATATAGTTGCCGATTGGCATTTTAAAAATAGGTGCCGATAGGCATTTCAGATATATAAGCCAATAGGCATTTCCAATATAGGTGCCAATAGGCATTTCAGATATGGTTGCCGATAGGCATTTCAAATATAGGAGCAGATAGGCATTTCAGATGTAGTTTCCGAAAGGCATTTCAAAAATAGGTGCCGATAGGCATTTCAGATATAGGTGCCGATAGGCATTTCAGATATAGTTGCCGATAGGCATTTTAAAAATAGGTGCCGATAGGCATTTCAGATATAGAAGCCGATAGGCATTTCAAATATAGGTGCCGATAGGCATTTTAGATGTAGTTTCCGATAGGCATTTCAAAAATTGATGCCGATAGGCATTTCAGATATAGGTGCCGATAGGCATTTCAGATATAGTTGCCGATTGGCATTTTAAAAACAGGTGCCGATAGGCATTTCAGATATAGAAGCCGATAGGTATTTCAAATATAGGTGTCGATAGGCATTTCAGATATGGTTGCCGATAGGCATTTCAAATATAGGTGCCGATAGGCATTCCAGATATGGTTGCCGATAGGCTTTTCAAATATAAGTGCTGATAGGCATTTCAGATGTAGTTTCCGATTGGCATTTCAAAAATAGGTACCGATAGGCATTTTAGATATAGTTGCCAATTGGCATTTTAAAAATAGGTGTCGATAGGCATTTCAGATATAGAAGCCGATAGGCATTTCAAATATAGGTGCCCATAGGCATTCCAGATATGGTTGCCGATAGGCATTTCAAATATAGGTGCTGATAGGCTTTTCAGAGGTAGTTTCCGATAGGCATTTCAAAAATAGGTGCCGATAGGCATTTCAGATATAGGTGCTGATAGGCATTTCAGATGTAGTTTCCGATAGGCATTTCAAAAATAGGTGCCGATAGGCATTTCAGATATAGGTCAGGATAGGCATTTCAGATATAGTTGCCGATTGGCATTTTAAAAATAGGTGTCGATAGGCATTTCAGATATAGGTGTCGATAGGCATTTCAGATATAGTTGCCGATTGGCATTTTAAAAATAGGTGCCGATAGGCATTTTAGATATAGAAGCCGATAGGCATTTCAAATATAGGTGCCGATAGGCATTCCAGATATGGTTGCCGATAGGCTTTTCAAATATAAGTGCTGATAGGCATTTCAGATGTAGTTTCCGATAGGCATTTCAAAAATAGGTACCGATAGGCATTTTAGATATAGTTGCCAATTGGCATTTTAAAAATAGGTGTCGATAGGCATTTCAGATATAGAAGCCGATAGGCATTTCAAATATAGGTGCCGATAGGCATTCCAGATATGTTTGCCGATAGGCTTTTCAAATATAAGTGCTGATAGGCATTTCAGATGTAGTTTCCGATAGGCATTTCAAAAATAGGTACCGATAGGCATTTTAGATATAGTTGCCGATAGACATTTTAAAAATAGGAGCCGATAGGCATTTCAGATATAGAAGCCGAGAGACATTTCAAATATAGGTGTCGATTAGCATTCCAGATATGATTGCCGATAGGCATTTCAAATATAGGTGCTGATATGCATTTCAGATGTAGTTTCCAATAGGCATTTCAAAAATTGGTGCCGAAAAGCATTTCAGATATAGGTTCCGATAGGCATTTCAGATATAGTTGCCGATTGGCATTTTAAAAATAGGTGCCGACAGGTATTTCAGATATAGAAGCCGATAGGTATTTCAAATATAGGTGTAGATAGGCATTTCAGATATGGTTGCCGATAGGCATTTCAAATATAGGTGCTAATAGGCATTTCAGATGTAGTTTCCGATAGGTATTTCAAAAATAGGTGCCGATAGGCATTTCAGATAGAGGTGCCGATAGGCATTTCAGATATAGGCCTTTTAGATATAGTTTCCGACAGGCATTTCAGGATAGGTGTCGATAGGCATTTCAGATATAGGTGCCGATAGGCATATCAGATATAGTTGCCGATAGGCATTTAAAATATAGGTGCCGATAGGCATTTCAAATATAGGTGTCGATAGGCATTTCAGATATAGTTGCCGATTGTCATTGTAAAAATTGGTGCCGATAGGCATTTCGAATATAAAAGCCGATAGGCATTTTAAAAATAGGTGTCGATAGGCATTTCAGATATAGAAGCAGATAGGCATTTCAAATATAGGTGCCGATAGGAATTCCAGATATGGTTGCCGATGGGCATTTCAAATATAGGTGTTGATAGGCATTTTAGATGTAGTTTCCGATAGGCATTTCAAAAATAGGCGCCGATAGGCATTTCAGATATAGGTGCCGATAGGCATTTCAGATTTAGTTGCCGATTGGCATTTAAAAAAAAGGTGCCGATAGGCATTTAAGATATAGAAGCCGATAGGCATTTCAAATATAGGTGCCGATAGGCATTCCAGATATGGTTGCCGATAGGCATTTCAAATATAAATGCTGATAGGCATTTCAGATGTAGTTTCCGATAGGCATTTCAAAAATGTGTACCGATAGGCATTTCAGATATAGGTGCCGATAGGGATATCAGATATAGTTGCCGATAGGCATTTCAAATATAGGTGCTGATAGGCTTTTCAGATGTAGTTTACGATAGGCATTTCAAAAATAGGTGCCTAAAGGCATTTCAGATATAGGTGCTGATAGGTATTTCAGATGTAGTTTCCGATAGGCATTTCTAAAATAGGTGCCGATAGGCATTTCAGATATAGGTGCCGATAGGCATTTCAGATATAGTTGCCGATTGGCATTTTAAAAATAGGTGTCGATAGGCATTTCAGATATAGAAGCAGATAGGCATTTCAAATATAGGTGCCGATAGGCATTCCAGATATGGTTGCCGATAGGCATTTCAAATATAGGTGCTGATAGGCATTTTAGATGTAGTTTCCGATAGGCATTTCAAAAATAGACGCCGATAGGCATTTCAGATATAGGTGCCGATAGGCATTTCAGATATAGTTGCCGATTGGCATTTAAAAAATAGGTGCCGATAGGCATTTCAAATATAGGTGCCGATAGGCATTTCAGATATGGTGTCCGATAGGCATTTCAAATATAAATGCTGATAGACATTTCAGATGTAGTTTCCGATAGGCATTTCAAAAATGTGTACCGATAGGCATTTCAGATATAGGTGCCGATAGGGTTATCAGATATAGTTGCCGATAGGCATTGCAAATATAGGTGCTGATAGGCATTTCAGATGTAGTTTTCGATAGGCATTTCAAAAATAGGTGCCGATAGGCATTTCAGATATAGGTGCCGATAGGCACTTCAGATATAGTTGCCGATTGGCATTCTAAAAATAGGTGCCGATAGGAATTTCAGATATGGTTGCCGATAGGCATTTCAAATATAGGTGCTGATAGGCATTTCAGATGTAGTTTCCGATAGGCATTTCAAAAATAGGTGCCGATAGGCATTTCAGATATAGGCGCCGATAGGCATTTCAGATATAGTTGCCGATTGGCATTTTAAAAATATGTGCCGATAGGCATTTCAGATATAGAAGCCGATAGACATTTCAAATATAGGTGCCGATAGGCATTCCAGATATGGTTGCCGATAGGCATTTCAAATATAGGTGCTGATAGGCATTTCAGATGTAGTTTCCTTTAGGCATTTCAAAAATTGGTGCCGAAAGGCATTTCAGATATAGGTGCCGATAGGCATTTCAGATATAGTTGCCGATTGGCATTTTAAAAATATGTACCGATAGGCATTTCAGATATAGAAGCCGATAGACATTTCAAATAGAGGTGCCGATAGGCATTCCAGATATGGTTGCCGATAGGGATTTCAAATATAGGTGCTGATAGGCATTTCAGATGTAGTTTCTGATAGGCATTTCAAAAAAAGGTGCCGATAGGCATTTCAGATATAGGTGCCGATAGGCATTTCAGATATAGTTGCCGATTGGCATTTTAAAAATTGGTGCCTATAGGCATTTCGAATATAAAAGCCAATAGGCATTTCAAATATAGGTGCCGATAGGCATTCCAGATATGGTTGCCGATAGGCATTTCAAATATAGGTGCTGATAGGCATTTCAGATGTAGTTTCCGATAGGCATTTCAAAAAAAGGTGCCGATAGGCATTTCAGATATAGTTGCCGATTGGCATTTTAAAAATAGGTGCCGATAGGCATTTCAGATATAAAAGCCGATAGGCATTTCAAATATAGGTGCCAACAGGCATTCCAGATATGGTTGCCGATAGGCATTTCAAATATAGGTGCTGATAGGCATTCTTGATATAGGTGCCGATAGGCATTTCAGATATAGTTGCCGATTGGCATTTTAAAAATAGGTGGCGATAGGCATTTCAGATATGGTTGCCGATAGGCATTTCAAATATAGATGCTGATAGGCATTTCAGATGTAGTTTCCGATAGGCATTTCAAAAATAGGTGCCGATAGGCATTTCAGATATAGGCGCCTATAGGCATTTCAGATATAGTTGCCGATTGGCATTTTAAAAATATGTGCCGATAGGCATTTCAGATATAGAAGCCGATAGACATTTCAAATATAGGTGCCGATAGGCATTCCAGATATGGTTGCCGATAGGCATTTCAAATATATGTGCTGATAGGCATTTCAGATGTAGTTTCCTTTAGGCATTTCAAAAATTGGTGCCGAAAAGCATTTCAGATATAGGTGCCGATAGGCATTTCAGATATAGTTGCCGATTGGCATTTTAAAAATAGGTGCCGATAGGCATTTCAGATATAGAAGCCGATAGGTATTTCAAATATAGGTGTCGGTAGGCATTTCAGATATGGTTGCCGATAGGCATTTCAAATAGAGGTGCTGATAGGCATTTCAGATGTAGTTTTCGATAGGCATTTCAAAAATAGGTGCCGATAGGCATTTCATTTATAGGTGCCGATAGGCACTTCAGATATAGTTGCCGATTGGCATTTTAAAAATAGGTGCCGATAGGCATTTCAGATATGGTTGCCGATAGGCATTTCAAATATAGGTGCTGATAGGCATTTCAGATGTAGTTTCCGATAGGCTTTTCAAAAATAGGTGCCGATAGGCATTTCAGATATAGGCGCCTATAGGCATTTCAGATATAGTTGCCGATTGGCATTTTAAAAATATGTGCCGATAGGCATTTCAGATATAGAAGCCGATAGACATTTCAAATATAGGTGCCGATAGGCATTTCAGATATGGTTGCCGATAGGCATTTCAAATATAGGTGCTGATAGGCATTTCAGATGTAGTTTCCTTTAGGCATTTCAAAAATTGGTGCCGAAAGGCATTTCAGATATAGGTGCCGATAGGCATTTCAGATATAGTTGCCGATTGGCATTTTAAAAATAGGTGTCGATAGGCATTTCAGATATAGAAGCCTATAGGCATTTCAAATATAGGTGCCGATAGGCATTCCAGATATGGTTGCCGATATTAATTTCAAATATAGATGTTGATAGGCATTCCAGATGTAGTTTCCGATAGGCATTTCCAAAATTGGTGCCGATACGCATTTCAGATATAGGTGCCGATAGGCATTTCAGATATAGTGACCGATTGGCATTTTAAAAATAGGTGCCAAAAGGCATTTCAGATATAGAAGCCGATAGGCATTTCAAATATAGGTGCCGATAGGCATTCCAGATATGGTTGCCGATAGGCATTTCAAATATAAATGCTGATAGGCATTTCAGATGTAGTTTCCGATAGGCATTTCAAAAATGTGTACCGATAGGCATTTCAGATATAGGTGCCGATAGGCATTTCAGATATAGTTGCCAATTGGCATTTTAAAAATAGGTGTCGATTTGCATTTCAGATATAGAAGCCGATAGGCATTTCAAATATAGGTGCCGATAGGCATTCCAGATATGGTTGCCGATAGGCATTTCAAATATAGGTGCTGATAGGCATTTCAGATGTAGATTCCGATAGGCATTTCAAAAATATGTGCCGATAGGCATTTCAGATATATGTGCCGATAGGCATTTCAGATATAGTTGCCGATTGGCATTTTAAAAATAGGTGCCGATAGGCATTTTAGATGTAGTTTCCGATAGGCGTTTCAAAAATAGGTGCCGATAGGCATTCCAGATATGGTTGCCGATAGGCATTTCAAATATAGGTGCTGATAGGCATTTCAGATGTAGATTCCGATAGGCATTTCAAAAATAGGTGCCGTTAGGCATTTCAGATTTAGGTGCCGATAGGCACTTCAGATATAGTTGCCGATTGGCATTTTAAAAATAGGTGCCGATAGGCATTTCAGATATAGAAGCCGAGAGGCATTTCAAATATAGGTGCCGATAGGCATTCCAGATATGGTTGCCGATAGGCATTTCAAATATAGGTGCCGATAGGCATTTCAGATATAGGCGCCGATAGGCATTTCAGATATAGTTGCCGATTGGCATTTTAAAAATAGGTGCCGATAGGAATTTCAGATATAGAATCCGATAGGTATTTCAAATATAGGTGTCGGTAGGCATTTCAGATACGGTTGCCGATAGGCATTTCAAATATTGGTGCTGATAGGCATTTCAGATGTAGTTTCCGATAGGCATTTCAAAAATAGGTGCCGATAGGCATTTCAGATATAGGTGCCGATAGGCATTTCAGATATAGAAGCCTATAGGCACTTCAAATATAGGTGCCGATAGGCATTCCAGATATGATTGTCGGTAGGCATTTTAAATATAGGTGCTGATAGGCATTTCAGATATAGAAGCCTATAGGCACTTCAAATATAGGTGCCGATAGGCATTCCAGATATGATTGTCGATAGGCATTTTAAATATAGGTGCTGATAGGCATTTCAGATGTAGTTTCCGATAGGCATTTCAAAAATAGCTGCCGATAGGCATTTCAAATATAGGTGCCGATAGGCATTTCAGATATAGTTGCCGATTGGCATTTTAAAAATAGGTGCCGATAGGCATTTTAGATATAGAAGCCGATAGACATTTCAAATATAGGTGCCGATTAGCATTCCAGATATGATTGCCGATAGGCATTTTAAATATAGGTGCTGATAGGCATTTCAGATGTAGTTTCCGATAGGCATTTCAAAAATTGGTGCCGATAAGCATTTCAGATATAGGTGCCGATAGGCATTTCAGATATAGTTGCCGATTGGCATTTTAAAAATAGGTGCCGATAGGCATTTCAGATATAGAAGCCGATAGGTATTTCAAATATAGGTGCTGATAGGCATTTTAGATGTAGTTTCCGATAGGCATTTCAAAAATTGATGCCGATAGGCATTTCAGAGATAGGTGCCGATAAACATTTCAGATATAGTTGCCGATTGGCATTTTAAAAACAGGTGCCGATAGGCATTTCAGATATAGAAGCCGATAGGTATTTCAAATATAGGTGTCGATAGGCATTTCATATATGTTTGCCGATAGGCATTTCAAATATAGGAGCAGATAGGCATTTCAGATGTAGTTTCCGAAAGGCATATCAAAAATAGGTACCGTTAGGCATTTCAGATATAGGTGCCGATAGGCATTACAGATATAGTTGCCGATTGGCATTTTAAAAATAGCTGCCGATAGGCATTTCAGATATAGAAGCCGATAGGGATTTCAAATATAGGTGCCGATAGGCATTCCAGATATGTTTGCCGATGGGCATTTAAAATATAGGTGCTGATAGGCATTTCAGATGTAGATTCCGATAGGCATTTCAAAAATAGGTGCCGATAGGCATTTCAGATATAGGTGCCGATAGGCATTTCAGATATAGTTGCCGATTGGCATTTTAAAAATAAGTGCCGATAGGTTTTTCAGATATAGGTGCCGATAGGCATATCAGATATAGTTGCCGATAGGCATTTAAAATATAGGTGCCGATAGGCATTTCAAATATAGGTGTCGATAGGCATTTAAGATATACTTGCCGATTGGCATTTTAAAAATAGGTGCCGATAGAAATTTCAGATATAGAAGCCGATAGGTATTTCAAATATAGGTGTCGATAGGCATTTCAGATATGGTTGCCGATAGGCATTTCAAATATAGGTGCTGATATGCATTTCAGATGTAGTTTCCGATAGGCATTTTTAAAAATAGGTGCCGATAGGCATTTCAGATATAGGTGCCGATAGGCATTTCAGATATAGTTGCCGATTGGCATTTTAAAAATAGGTGCCGAAAGGCATTTTAGATGTAGTTTCCTAAAGGCATTTCAAAAATAGGTGCAAATAGGCATTTCAGATATAGGTGCCGATAGGCATATCAGATATAGTTGCCGATAGGCATTTAAAATATAGGTGCCGATAGGCATTTCAAATATAGGTGTCGATAGGCATTTCAGATATACTTGCCGATTGGCATTTTAAAAATAGGTGCCGATAGAAATTTCAGATATAGAAGCCGATAGGTATTTCAAATATAGGTGTCGATAGGCATTTCAGATGTGGTTGCCGATAGGCATTTCAAATATAGGTGCTGATAGGCATTTCAGATGTAGTTTCCGATAGGCATTTTTAAAAATAGGTGCCGATAGGCATTTCAGATATAGGTGCCGATAGGCATTTCAGATATAGTTGCCGATTGGCATTTTAAAAAAAGGTGCCGAAAGGCATTTTAGATGTAGTTTCCGATAGGCATTTCAAAAATAGGTGCCGACAGGCATTTCAGATATAGGTGCCGATAGGCATATCAGATATAGTTGCCGATAGGCATTTAAAATATAGGTGCCGATGGGCATTTCTGAAGTGGTTGCCGATAGGCATTTCAAATATAGGTGCTGATAGGCATTTCAGATGTAGTTTTCGATAGGCATTTCAAAAATAGGTGCCGATAGGCATTTCAGATATAGGGGCCGATAGGCACTTCAGATATAGTTGCCGATTGGCATTTTAAAAATAGGTGCCGATAGGCATTTCAGATATAGAAGCCGATAGGCATTTCAAATATAGGTGCCGATAGGCATTCAAGATATGGTTGCCGATAGGCATTACAAATATAGGTGCTGATAGGCATTTCAGATGTAGTTTCCGATAGGCATTTCAAAAATAGGTACCGATAGGCATTTCAGATATAGGTGCCGATAGGCATTCCAGATATAGTTGCCAATTGGCATTTTAAAAATAGGTGTCGATAGGCATTTCAGATATAGAAACCGATAGGCATTTCAAATATAGGTGCCGATAGGCATTCCAGATATGGTTGCCGATAGGCATTTCAAATATAGGTGCTGATAGGCATTTCAGATGTAGTTTCCGATAGGCATTTCAAAAATAGGTGCCGATAGGCATTTCAGATATAGGTGCTGATAGGCATTTCAGATGTAGTTTCCGATAGGCATTTAAAAAATAGATGCCGATAGGCATTTCAGATATAGGTGCCGATAGGCATTTTAGATATAGTTGCCGATTGGCATTTTAAAAATAGGTGTCGATAGGCATTTCAGATATAGAAGCTGATAGGCATCTCAAATATAGGTGCCGATAGGCATTCCAGATATGGTTGCCGATAGGCATTTCAAATATAGGTGCTGATAGGCATTTCAGATGTAGTTTCCGATAGGCATTTCAAAAATTGGTGCCGATAGGCATTTCAGATATAGGTGCCGATAGGCATTTCAGATATAGTTGCCGATTGGCATTATAAAAATAGGTGCCGATAGGCATTTCAGATATAGAAGCCGATAGGTATTTCAAATATAGGTGTCGATAGGCATTTCAGATATGGTTGCCGATAGGCATTTCAAATATTGGTGCTGATAGGCATTTCAGATGTAGTTTCCGATAGGCATTTCAAAAATAGGTGCCGATAGGCATTTCAGATATAGGTGCCGATAGGCATTACAGGTATATTTGCCGATTGGCATTTTAAAAATAGGTGCCGATAGGCATTTCAGATATAGAAGTCGATAGATATTTCAAATATAAGTGCCGATAGGCATTCCAGATATGGTTGCCGATAGGCATTTCAAATATAGGTGCTGATAGGCATTTTAGATGTAGTTCCCAATAGGCATTTCAAAAATAGGTGCCGATAGGCATTTCAGATATAGGTGCCGATAGGCATTTTAGATATAGTTGCCAATTGGCATTTTAAAAATAGGTGCCGATAGGCATTTCAGATATAGAAGCCGATAGGCATTTCAAATATAGGTGCCGATAGGCATTCCAGATATGGTTGCCGATAGGCATTTCAAATATAAGTGCTGATAGGCATTTCAGATGTAGTTTCCGATATGCATTTAAAAAATAGGTGCCGATAGGCGTTTCAGATATAGGTGCTGATAGGCATTTCAGATATAGTTCCCGATTGGCATTTCAAATATAGGTGTTGATAGACATTTCAGATATAGAAGCCGATAGGTATTTCAAAAGTAGGTGTCGATAGGCATTTCAGATATGGTTGCGGATAGGCATTTCAAATATAGGTGCTGATAGGCATTTCAGATGTAGTTTCCGATAGGCATTTCAAAAATAAGTGTCGATAGGCATTTCAGATATAGATGCCGGTAGGCATTTCAGATATAGTTGCCGATTGGCATTTTAAAAATAGGTGTCGATAGGCATTTTAGATGTAGTCTCCGATAGTCATTTCAAAAATAGGTGCCGATAGGCACTTCAGATATAGGTGCCGATAGGCATATCAGATATAGTTGCCGATAGGCATTTAAAATATAGGTGCCGATAGGCATTTCTGATGTGGTTGCCGATAGGCATTTCAAATATAGGTGCTGATAGGCATTTCAGATGTAGTTTTCGATAGGCATTTCAAAAATAGGTGCCGATATGCATTTCAGATATAGGTGCCGATAGGCACTTCAGATATAGTTGCCGATTAGCATTTTAAAAATAGGTGCCGATAGGCATTTCAGATATAGAAGCCGATAGGCATTTCAAATATAGGTGCCAATAGGCATTTCAGATATGGTTGCCGATAGGCATTTTAAATATAGGTGCTGATAGGCATTTCAGATGTAGTTTCCGATAGGCATATCAAAAATAGGTGCCGATAGGCATTTCAGATATAGGTGCCGATAGGCATTTCAGATATAGTTACCGATTGGCATTTTAAAAATAGGTGCCGATAGGCATTTCAGATATAAAAGCCGATAGGCATTTGAAATATAGGTGCCGATAGGCATTCCAGATATGTTTGCCGATAGGCATTTCAAATATAGGTGCTGATAGGCATTTCAGATGTAGTTTCCGATAGGCATATCAAAAATAGGTGCCGATAGGCATTCCAGATATAGGTGCCGATAGGCATTTCAGATATAGTTGCCGATTGGCATTTTAAAAATAGGTGCCGATAGGCATTTCAGATATAGAAGCCGATAGGTATTTCAAATATAGGTGTCGATAGGCATTTCAGATATGGCTGCCGATAGGCATTTCAAATATAGGTGCTGATAGGCATTTCAGATGTAGTTTCCGATAGGCACTTCAAAAATAGGTGCCGATAGGCATTTCAGATATGGTTGCCGATAGGCATTTTAAATATAGGTGCTGATAGGCATTTCAGATGTAGTTTCCGATAGGCATATCAAAAATAGGTGCCGATAGGCATTCCAGATATAGGTGCCGATAGGCATTTCAGATATAGTTGCCGATTGGCATTTTAAAAATAGGTGCCGATAGGCATTTCAGATATAGAAGCCGATAGGTATTTCAAATATAGGTGTCGATAGGCATTTCAGATATGGCTGCCGATAGGCATTTCAAATATAGGTGCTGATAGGCATTTCAGATGTAGTTTCCGATAGGCACTTCAAAAATAGGTGCCGATAGGCATTTCAGATATAGGTGCCGATAGGCATTTCAGATATAGTTGCCGATTGGCATTTAAAAAATAGGTGCCGATAGGCATTTCAGATAAAGTTGCCGATTGGAATTTCAAATATAGGTGCCGATAGGCATGCCAGATATGGTTGCCGATAGGCATTTCAAATATAGGTGCTGATAGGCTTTCCAGATGTAGTTTCCGATAGGCATTTCAAAAATAGGTGCCGATAGGCATTTCAGATATAGGTGATGATAGGCATTTCAGATATAGTTACCGATTGGCATTTTAAAAATAGGTGCCGATAGGCATTTCAGATATAGAAGCCGATAGGTATTTTAAATATAGGTGTCGATAGGCATTTCAGATATGGTTGCCGATAGGCATTTCAAATATAGGTGCTGATAGGCATTTCAGATGTAGTTTCCGATAGGCATTTCAAAAAAAGGTGCCGATAGGCATTTCAGATATAGGTGCCGATAGGCATTTCAGATATAGTTGCCGATTGGCATTTCAAAAAAAGGTGCCGATAGGCATTTCAGATATAGGTGCCGATAGGCATTTCAGATATAGTTGCCGATTGGCATTTAAAAAACAGGTGCCGATAGGCATTTCAGATATAGAAGCCGATAGGTATTTCAAATATAGGTGTCGATAGGCATTTCAGATATGGTTGCCGATAGGCATTTCAAATATAGGAGCAGATAGGCATTTCAGATATAGGTGCCGATAGGCATTTCAGATATAGTTGCCAATTGGCATTTTAAAAATAGGTGCCGATAGGCATTTCAGATATAGAAGCCGATAGGCATTTCAAATATAGGTGCCGATAGGCATCCCAGATATGGTTGCCGATAGGCATTTCAAATATAAGTGCTGATAGGCATTTCAGATGTAGTTTCCGATATGCATTTCAAAAATAGGTGCCGATAGGCGTTTCAGATATAGGTGCCGATAGGCATTTTAGATATAGTTCCCGATTGGCATTTCAAATATAGGTGCCGATAGACATTTCAGATATAGAAGCCGATAGGTATTTCAAAAGTAGGTGTCGATAGGCATTTCAGATATGGTTGCGGATAGGCATTTCAAATATAGGTGCTGATAGGCATTTCAGATGTAGTTTCCGATAGGCATTTCAAAAATAAGTGTCGATAGGCATTTCAGATATAGGTGCCGATAGGCATTTCAGATATAGTTGCCGATTGGCATTTTAAAAATAGGTGCCGATAGGCATTTTAGATGAAGTTTCCGATAGGCATTTCAAAAATAGGTGCCGATAGGCATTTCAGATATAGGTGCCGATAGGCATATCAGATATAGTTGCCGATAGGCATTTAAAATATAGGTGCCAATAGGCATTTCTGATGTGGTTGCCGATAGGCATTTCAAATAAAGGTTTTGATAGGCATTTCAGATGTAGTTTTCGATAGGCATTTCAAAAATAGAAGCCGATAGGCATTTCAGATATAGGTGCCGATAGGCACTTCAGATATAGTTGCCGATTGGCATTTTAAAAATAGGTGCCGATAGGCATTTCAGATATAGAAGCCGATAGGCATTTCAAATATAGGTGCCGATAGGCATTCCAGATATGGTTGCCGATAGGCATTTCAAATATAGGTGCTGATAGGCATTTCAGATGTAGTTTCCGATAGGCATTTCAGATGTAGTTTTCGATAGGCATTTCAAAAAAAGGTGCCGATAGGCATTTCAGATATAGGCCCCGATAGGCATTTCAGATATATATGCTGATTGGCATTTTAAAAATAGGTGCCGATAGGCATTTCAGATATAGAAGCCGATAGGCATTTCAAATATAGGTGCCGATAGGCATACCAGATATGGTTGCCGATAGGCATTTCAAATATAGGTGCTGATAGGCATTTCAGATGTAGTTTCCTTTAGGCATTTCAAAAATTGGTGCCGAAAGGCATTTCAGATATAGATGCCGATAGGCATTTCAGATATAGTTGCCGATTGGCATTTTAAAAATAGGTGCCGATAGGCATTTCAGATATAGAAGCCGATAGGTATTTCAAATATAGGTGTCGGTAGGCATTTCAGATATGGTTGCCGATAGGCATTTCAAGTATTGGTGCTGATAGGCATTTCAGATGTAGTTTCCGATAGGTATTTCAAAAATAGGTGCCGATAGGCATTTCAGATATAGAAGCCGATAGGCACTTCAAATATAGGTGCCGATTAGCATTCCAGATATGATTGCCGATAGGCATTTCAAATATAGGTGCTGATAGGCATTTCAGATGTAGTTTCCGATAGGCATTTCAAAAATTGGTGCCGATAAGCATTTCAGATATAGGTGCCGATAGGCATTTCAGATATAGTTGCCGACTGGCATTTTAAAAATAGGAGCCAATAGGCATTTCAGATATAGAAGCCGATAGACATTTCAAATATAGGTGCCGATTAGCATTCCAGATATGATTGCCGATAGGCATTTCAAATATAGGTGCTGATAGGCATTTCAGATGTAGTTTCCGATAGGCATTTCAAAAATTGGTGCCGATAAGCATTTCAGATATAGGTGCCGATAGGCATTTCAGATATAGTTGCCGATTGGCATTTTAAAAATAGGAGCCAATAGGCATTTCGGATATAGAAGCCGATAGACATTTCAAATATAGGTGCCGATTAGCATTCCAGATATGATTGCCGATAGGCATTTCAAATATAGGTGCTGATAGGCATTTTAGATGTAGTTTCCGATAGGCATTTCAAAAATTGGTGCCGATAAGCATTTCAGATATAGGTGCCGATAGGCATTTCAGATATAGTTGCCGATTGGCATTTCAAAAATAGGTGCCGATAGGCATTTTAAATATAGGTGCCGATAGGCATTTCAGATATAGTTGCCGATTGGCATTTTAAAAATAGGAGCCAATAGGCATTTCGGATATAGAAGCCGATAGACATTTCAAATATAGGTGCCGATTAGCATTCCAGATATGATTGCCGATAGGCATTTCAAATATAGGTGCTGATAGGCATTTCAGATGTAGTTTCCGATAGGCATTTCAAAAATTGGTGCCGATAAGCATTTCAGATATAGGTGCCGATAGGCATTTCAGATATAGTTGCCGATTGGCATTTTAAAAATAGGTGCCGATAGGTATTTCAGATATAGAAGCCGATAGGTATTTCAAATATAGGTGTAGATAGGCATTTTAGATGTAGTTTCCGATAGGCATTTCAAAAATTGGTGCCGATAAGCATTTCAGATATAGGTGCCGATAGGCATTTCAGATATAGTTGCCGATTGGCATTTTAAAAATAGGAGCCAATAGGCATTTCAGATATAGAAGCCGATAGACATTTCAAATATAGGTGCCGATTAGCATTCCAGATATGATTGCCGATAGGCATTTCAAATATAGGTGCTGATAGGCATTTCAGATGTAGTTTCCGATAGGCATTTCAAAAATTGGTGCCGATAAGCATTTCAGATATAGGTGCCGATAGGCATTTCAGATATAGTTGCCGATTGGCATTTTAAAAATAGGAGCCAATAGGCATTTCAGATATAGAAGCCGATAGACATTTCAAATATAGGTGCCGATTAGCATTCCAGATATGATTGCCGATAGGCATTTCAAATATAGGTCCTGATAGGCATTTTAGATGTAGTTTCCGATAGGCATTTCAAAAATTGGTGCCGATAAGCGTTTCAGATATAGGTGCCGATAGGCATTTCAGATATAGTTGCCGACTGGCATTTTAAAAATAGGAGCCAATAGGCATTTCAGATATAGAAGCCGATAGACATTTCAAATATAGGTGCCGATTAGCATTCCAGATATGATTGCCGATAGGCATTTCAAATATAGGTGCTGATAGGCATTTCAGATGTAGTTTCCGATAGGCATTTCAAAAATTGGTGCCGATAAGCATTTCAGATATAGGTGCCGATAGGCATTTCAGATATAGTTGCCAATTGGCATTTTAAAAATAGGAGCCAATAGGCATTTCAGATATAGAAGACGATAGACATTTCAAATATAGGTGCCGATTAGCATTCCAGATATGATTGCCGATAGGCATTTCAAATATAGGTGCTGATAGGCATTTCAGATGTAGTTTCCGATAGGCATTTCAAAAATTGGTGCCGATAAGCATTTCAGATATAGGTGCTGAAGGCATTTCAGATGTAGTTTCCGATAGGCATTTCAAAAATTGGTGCCGATAAGCATTTCAGATATAGGTGCCGATAGGCATTTCAGATATAGTTGCCGATTGGCATTTTAAAAATAGGAGCCAATAGGCATATCAGATATAGAAGCCGATAGACATTTCAAATATAGGTGCCGATTAGCATTCCAGATATGATTGCCGATAGGCATTTCAAATATAGGTGCTGATAGGCATTTTAGATGTAGTTTCCGATAGGCATTTCAAAAATAGGTGCCGATAGGCATTTCAGATATAGGTGCCGATAGGCATTTCAGATATAGTTGTCGATTGGCATTTTAAAAATAGGTGCCGATAGGTATTTTATATATAGTTTCCGATAGGCATTTCAGGATAGGTGTCGATAGGCATTTCAGATATAGGTGCCGATAGGCATATCAGATATAGTTGCCTATAGGCATTAAAAATATAGGTGCCGATAGGCATTTCAAATATAGGTGTCGATAGGCATTTCAAATATAGTTGCCGATTGGCTTTTTAAAAATAGGTGCCGATAGAAATTACAGATATAGAAGCCGATAGGTATTTCAAATATACGTGTCGATAGGCATTTCAGATATGGTTGCCGATAGGCATTTCAAATATAGGTGCTGATAGGCATTTCAGATGTAGTTTCCGATAGGCATTTCAAAAATAGGTGCCGATAGGCATTTCAGATATAGGTGCCGATAGGCATTTCAGATATAGTTGCCGATTGGCATTTTTAAAATAGGTGCCGGTAGACATTTTAGATGTAGTTTCCTATAGGCATTTCAAAAATAGGTGCCGATAGGCATTTCAGATATAGGTGCCGATGGGCATATCAGATATAGTTGCCGATAGGCATTTAAAATATAGGTGCCGATAGGCATTTCTGATGTGGTTGCCGATAGGTATTTTAAATATAGGTGCTGATAGGCATTTCAGATGTAGTTTCCGATAGGCATTTCAAAAATAGGTGCCGATAGGCATTTCAGATATAGGTGCCGATAGGCATTTCAGATATAGTTGCCGATTGGCATTTTAAAAATAAGTGCCGATAGGCATTTCAGATATAGAAGCCGATAGGTATTTCAAATAAAGGTGTAAATAGGCATTTCAGATATTGTTGCCAATAGGCATTTTAAATATAGGTGCTGATAGGCATTTTAGATGTAGTTTCCGATTGGCATTTCAAAAATAGGTGCCGATAGGCATTTCAGATATAGGTGCCGAAAGGCATTTCAGATATAGTTGCCGATTGGCATTTTAAAAATAGGTGTCGATTTTCATTTCAGATATAGAAGCCGATAGGCATTTCAAATATAGGTGCCGATAGGCATTCCAGATATGGTTGCCGATAGGCATTTCAAATATAGGTGCTGATAGGCATTCCAGATGTAGTTTCCGATAGGCATTTCAAAAATTGGTGACGATAGGCATTTCAGATATAGGTGCCGATAGGCATTTCAGATATAGTTGCCGATTGGCATTTTAAAAATAGGTGCCGATAGGCATTTCAGATATAGAAGCCGATAGGCATTTCAAAATTAGGTGCCGATAGGCATTTCAGATATGGTTGCCGATAGGGATTTCAAATATAAGTGCTGATAGGCATTTCAGATGTAGTTTCCGATATGCATTTCAAAAATAGGTGCCGATAGGCGTTTCAGATATAGGTGCCGATAGGCATTTCAGATATAGTTCCCGATTGGCATTTCAAATATAGGTGCCGATAGACATTTCAGATATAGAAGCCGATAGGTATTTCAAAAGTAGGTGACGATAGGCATTTCAGATATGGTTGCGGATAGGCATTTCAAATATAGGTGCTGATAGGCATTTCAGATGTAGTTTCCGATAGGCATTTCAAAAATAAGTGTCGATAGGCATTTCAGATATAGGTGCCGATAGGCATTTCAGATATAGTTGCCGATTGGCATTTTAAAAATAGGTGCCGATAGGCATTTTAGATGTAGTTTCCGATAGGCATTTCAAAAATAGGTGCCGATAGGCATTTCAGATATAGGTGCCGATAGGCATATCAGATATAGTTGCCGATAGGCATTTAAAATATAGGTGCCGATAGGCATTTTGATGTGTTTGCCGATAGGCATTTCAAATAAAGGTGCTGATAGGCATTTCAGATGTAGTTTTCGATAAGCATTTCAAAAATAGGTGCCGATAGGCATTTCAGATATAGGTGCCGATAGGCACTTCTGATATAGTTGCCGATTGGCATTTTAAAAATAGGTGCCGATAGGCATTTCAGGTATAGAAGCCGATAGGCTTTTCAAATATAGGTGCCGATAGGCATTCCAGATATGGTTGCCGATAGGCATTTCAAATATAGGTGCTGATAGGCATTTCAGATGTAGTTTCCGATAGGCATTTCAGATGTAGTTTCCGATAGGCATTTCAAAAAAAAGGTGCCGATAGGCATTTCAAATATAGGCCCCGATAGGCATTTCAGATATATATGCTGATTGGCATTTTAAAAATAGGTGCCGATAGGCATTACAGATATAGAAGCCGATAGGCATTTCAAATATAGGTGCCGATAGGCATTCCAGATATGGTTGCCGATAGGCATTTCAAATATAGGTGCTGATAGGCATTTCAGATGTAGTTTCCTTTAGGCATTTCAAAAATTAGTGCCGATAGGCATTTCAGATATAGGTGCCGATAGGCATTTCAGATATAGTTGCCGATTGGCATTTTTAAAATAGGTGCCGATAGGCATTTCGGATGTAGTTTCCGATAGGCATTTCAAAAATAGGTGCCGATGGGCATTTCAGATATAGGTGCCGATAGGCATATCAGATATAGTTGCCGATAGGCATTTAAAAAATAGGTGCCGATAGGCATTTCAAAAATAGGTGTCGATAGGCATTTCAGATATAAATGCCGGAAGGCATTTCAGGAAATAGGTGCCGATAGGCATTTCTGATGTGGTTGCCGATAGGCATTTCAAATATAGGTGCTGATAGGCATTTCAGATGTAGTTTTCGATAGGCATTTCAAAAATAGGTGCCGATATGCATTTCAGATATAGGTGCCGATAGGCACCTCAGATATAGTTGCCGATTAGCATTTTAAAAATAGGTGCCGATAGGCATTTTAGATATAGAGCCGATAGGCATTTCAAATATAGGTGCCGATAGGCATTTCAGATATGGTTGCCGATAGGCATTTTAAATATAGGTGCTGATAGGCATTTCAGATGTAGTTTCCGATAGGCATTTCAAAAATAGGTGCCGATAGGCATTTCAGATATAAAAGCCGATAGGCATTTGAAATATAGGTGCCGATAGGCATTCCAGATATGTTTGCCGATAGGCATTTCAAATATAGGTGCTGATAGGCATTCCAGATATAGGTGCCGATAGGCATTTCAGATATAGTTGCCGATTGGTATTTTAAAAATAGGTGCCGATAGGCATTTCAGATATAGAAGCCGATAGGTATTTCAAATATAGGTGTCGATAGGCATTTCAGATATGGCTGCCGATAGGCATTTCAAATATAGGTGCTGATAGGCATTTCAGATGTAGTTTCCGATAGGCACTTCAAAAATAGGTGCCGATAGGCATTTCAGATATAGGTGCCTATAGGCATTTCAGATATAGTTGCCGATTGGCATTTTAAAAATAGGTGCCGATAGGCATTTCAGATATAGTTGCCAATTGGCATTTCAAATATAGGTGCCGATAGGCATGCCAGATATGGTTGCCGATAGGCATTTTAAATATAGGTGCTGATAGGCTTTCCAGATGTAGTTTCCAATAGGCATTTCAAAAATAGGTGCCGATAGGCATTTCAGATATAGGTGCCGATAGGCATTTCAGATATAGTTACCGATTGGCATTTTAAAAATAGGTGCCGATAGGCATTTCAGATATAGAAGCCGATAGGTATTTTAAATATAGGTGTCGATAGGCATTTCAGATATGGTTGCCGATAGGCATTTCAAATATAGGTGCTGATAGGCATTTCAGATGTAGTTTCCGATAGGCATTTCAATAAAAGGTGCCGATAGGCATTTTAGATATAGGCGCCGATAGGCATTTCAGATATAGTTGCCGATTGGCATTTTAAAAATAGGTGCCGATAGGCATTTCAGATATAAAAGCCAATAGGCATTTTAAATATAAGTGCCGATAGGCATTCCAGATATGGTTGCCGATAGGCATTTCAAATATAGGTGCTGATAGGTATTTCAGATGTAGTTTCCGATAGGCATTTCAAAAATAGGTGCCGATAGGCATTTTAGATATAGGCGCCGATAGGCATTTCAGATATAGTTGCCGATTGGCATTTTAAAAATAGGTGCCGATAGGCATTTCAGATATAGAAGCCGATAGGCATTTCAAATATAGGTGCCAAAAGGCATTCCAGATATGGTTGCCGATAGGCATTTCAAATATAGGTGCTGATAGGCATTTCAGATGTAGTTTCCGATAGGCATTTCAAAAATAGGTGCCGATAGGCATTTCAGATATAGGTGCCGATAGGCATTTCAGTTATAGTTGCCGATTGGCATTTTAAAAATAGGTGCCGATAGGCATTTCAGATATAAAAGCCGACAGGCATTTCAAATATAGGTGCCAATAGGCATTCCAGATATGGTTGCCGATAGGCATTTCAAACATAGGTGCTGATAGGCATTCCAGATATAGTTGCCGATTGGCATTTTAAAAATAGGTGCCGATAGGCATTTCAGATATAGAAGCCGATAGGCATTTCAAATATAGGTGCCGGTAGGCATTCCAGATATGGTTGCCGATAGGCATTTCAAATATAGGTGCCGATAGGCATTTTAGATGTAGTTTCCTATAGGCATTTCAAAAATTGATGCCGATAGGCAATTCAGATATAGGTGCCGATAGGCATTTCAGATATATTTGCCGATTGGCATTTTAAAAGCAGGTGCCGATAGGCATTTCAGATATAGATGCCGATAGGTATTTCAAATATAGGAATCGATAAGCATTCCAGATATAATTGCCGATAGGCATTTCAAATATAGGTGCTGATAGGCATTTCAGATGTAGTTTCCGATAGGCATTTCAAAAATAGGTGCCGATAGGCATTTCAGATATAGGTGCCGATAGGCATTTCAGATATAGTTGCCAATTGGCATTTTAAAAATAGGTGCCGATAGGCATTTCAGATATAGAAGCCGATAGGCATTTCAAATATAGGTGCCGATAGGCATTCCAGATATGGTTGCCGATAGGCATTTCAAATATAGGTGCTGATAGGCATTTTAGATGTAGTTTCCGATAGGCATTTCAAAAATTGATGCCGATAGGCATTTCAGATATAAGTGCCGATAGGCATTTCAGATATAGTTGCCGATTGGCATTTAAAAAACAGGTGCCGATAGGCATTTTAGATATAGAAGCCGATAGGTATTTCAAATATAGGTGTCGATAGGCATTTCAGATATGGTTGCGGATAGGCATTTCAAATATAGGAGCAGATAGGCATTTCAGATGTAGTTTCCGAAAGGCATTTCAAAAATAGGTGCCGTTAGGCATTTCAGATATAGTTGCCGATAGGCATTACAGATATTGTTGCCGATTGGCATTTTAAAAATAGGTGCCGATAGGCATTTCAGATATAGAAGCCGATAGGCATTTCAAATATAGGTGCCGATAGGCATTCCAGATATGGTTGCCGATAGGCATTTCAAATATAAGTGCTGATAGGCATTTCAGATGTAGATTCCGATAGGCATTTCAAAAATAGGTGCCGATAGGCATTTCAGATATAGGTGCCGATAGGTATTTCAGATATAGTTGCCAATTGGCATTTTAAAAATAGGTGCCGATAGGCATTTCAGATATAGAAGCCGAGAGGCATTTCAAATATAGGTGCCGATAGGCATTTCAGATATTGTTGATGATTGGCATTTTAAAAATAGGTGCCGATAGGCATTTCAGATATAGAAGCCGATAGGCATTTCAAATGTAGGTGCTGGTAGGCATTCCAGATATGGTTGCCGATAGGCATTTCAAATATAGGTGCTGATAGGCATATTAGATGTAGTTTCCGATAGGCATTTCAAACATTGATGCCGATAGGCAATTCAGATATAGGTGCCGATAGGCATTTCAGATATATTTGCCGATTGGCATTTTAAAAACAGGTGCCGATAGGCATTTCAGATATAGATGCCGATAGGTATTTCAAATATAGGAATCGATAGGCATTCCAGATATGGTTGCCGATAGGCATTTCAAATATAGGTGCTGATAGGCATTTCAGATGTAGTTTCCGATATGCATTTCAAAAATAGGTGCCGATAGGCATTTCAGATATGGGTGCCGATAGGCATTTCAGATATAGTTGCCGATTGGTATTTTAAAAATAGGTGCCGATAGGCATTTCAGATATAGAAGCCGATAGGCATTTCAAATGTAGGTGCCGGTAGGCATTCCAGATATGGTTGCCGATAGGCATTTCAAATATAGGTGCTGATAGGCATTTTAGATGTAGTTTCCGATAGGCATTTCAAAAATTGATGCCGATAGGCAATTCAGATATAGGTGCCGATAGGCATTTCAAATATATTTGCCGATTGGCATTTTAAAAACAGGTGCCGATAGGCATTTCAGATATAGATGCCGATAGGTATTTCAAATATAGGAATCGATAGGCATTCCAGATATGGTTGCCGATAGGCATTTCAAATATAGGTGCTGATAGGCATTTCAGATGTAGTTTCCGATAGGCATTTCAAAAATAGGTGCCGATAGGCATTTCAGATATAGGTGCCGATAGGCATTTCAGATATAGTTGCCAATTGGCATTTTAAAAATAGGTGCCGATAGGCATTTCAGATATAGAAGCAGATAGGCATTTCAAATGTAGGTGCCGGTAGGCATTCCAGATATGGTTGCCGATAGGCATTTCAAATATAGGTGCTGATAGGCATTTCAGATGTAGTTTCCGATATGCATTTCAAAAATAGGTGCCGATAGGCATTTCAGATATAGGTGCCGATAGGCATTTCAGGTATAGTTGCCAATTGGCATTTTAAAAATAGGTGCCGATAGGCATTTCAGATATAGAAGCCTAAGGCATTTCAAATATAGGTGCCGATAGGCATTCCAGATATGGTTGCCGATAGGTATTTCAAATATAGGTGCTGATAGGCATTTTAGATGTAGTTTCCGATAGGCATTTCAAAAATTGATGCCGATAGGCATTTCAGATATAAGTGCCGATAGGCATTTCAGATATAGTTGCCGATTGGCATTTAAAAACAGGTGCCGATAGGCATTTCAGATATAGAAGCCGATAGGTATTTCAAATATAGGTGTCGATAGGCATTTCAGATATGTTTGCCGATAGGCATTTCAAATATAGGAGCAGATAGGCATTTCAGATGTAGTTTCCGAAAGGCATTTCAAAAATAGGTGCCGTTAGGCATTTCAGATATAGGTACCGATAGGCATTACAGATATAGTTGCCGATTGGCATTTTAAAAATAGGTGCCGATAGGCATTTCAGATATAGAAGCAGATAGGCATTTCAAATATAGGTGCCGATAGGCATTCCAGATATGGTTGCCGATAGGCATTTCAAATATAGGTGCTGATAGGCATTTCAGATATAGATTCCGATAGGCATTTCAAAAATAGGTGCCGATAGAAATTTCAGATATAGAAGCCAATAGGTATTTCAAATATAGGTGTCGATAGGCATTTCAGATATGGTTGCCGATATGCATATAAAATATAGGTGCTGATAGGCATTTCAGATGTAGTTTCCGATAGGCATTTCAAAAATAGGTGCCGATAGGCATTTCAGATATAGGTGCCGATAGGCATTTCAGATATAGTTGCCGATTGGCATTTTAAAAATAGGTGCCTGTAGGCATTTTAGATGTAGTTTCCGATAGGCATTTCAAAAATAGGTGCCGATAGGCATTTCAGTTATAGGTGCCGATAGGCATATCAGATATAGTTGCCGATAGGCATTTAAAATATAGGTGCCGATAGGCATTTCTGATGTGGTTGCCGATAGGCATTTCAAATATAGGTGCTGATAGGCATTTCAGATGTAGTTTTCGATAGGCATTTTAAAAATAGGTGCCGATAGGCATTTCAGATATAGGTGCCGATAGGCACTTCAGATATAGTTTCAAATTGGCATTTTAAAAATAGATGCCGATAGGCATTTCAGATATAGAAGCCGATAGGCATTTCAAATATAGGTGCCGATATGCATTCCAGATATAGGTGCCGATAGGCATTTCAGATATAGTTGCCGATTGGCATTTTAAAAATAGGTGCCGATAGGCATTTCAGATATAGAAGCCGATAGGTATTTCAAATATAGGTGTCGATAGGCATTTCAGATATGGTTGCCGATAGGCATTTCAAATATAGGTGCTGATAGGCATTTCAGATGTAGTTTCCGATAGGCACTTCAAAAATAGGTGCCGATAGGCATTTCAGATATAGGTGCCGATAGGCATTTCAGATATAGTTGCCGATTGGCATTTTAAAAATAGGTGCCGATAGGCATTTCAGATATAGAAGCCGATAGGTATTTCAAATATAGGTGTCGATAGGCATTTCTAATGTGGTTGCCGATAGGCATTTCAAATATAGGTGCTGATAGGCATTTCAGATGTAGTTTTCGATAGGCATTTCAAAAATAGGTGCCGATAGGCATATCAGATATAGGTGCCGATAGGCACTTCAGATATAGTTGCAAATTGGCATTTTAAAAATAGGTGCCGATAGGCATTTCAGATATAGAAGCCGATAGGAATTTCAAATATAGGTGCCGATAGGCATTCCAGATATGGTTGCCGATAGGCATTTCAAGTATAGGTGCTGATAGGCATTTCAAATGTAGTTTCCGATAGGCATTTCAAAAATAGGTGCCGATAGGCATTTCAGATATAGAAGCCGATAGGCATTTTAAATATAGGTGCCGATAGGCATTCCAGATATGGTTGCCGATAGGCATTTCAAATATAAATGCTGATTGGCATTTCAGATGTAGTTTCCTTTAGGCATTTCAAAAATTGGTGCCGATAGGCATTTCAGATATAGGTGCCGATAGGCATTTCAGATATAGTTGCCGATTGGCATTTTAAAAATAGGTGCTTATAGGCATTTCAGATATAGAAGCTGATAGGTATTTCAAATATAGGTGTCGATAGGCATTTCAGATATGGTTGCCGATAGGCATTTCAAATATTTGTGCTGATAGATATTTCAGATGTAGTTTCCGATAGGCATTTCAAAAATAGGTGCCGATAGGCATTTCAGATATAGGTGCCGATAGGCATTACAGATATAGTTGCCGATTGGCATTTTAAAAAAAGGTGCCGATAGGCATTTCAGATATAGAAGCCGATAGGCATTTCAAATATAGGTGCCGATAGGCATTCCAGATATGGTTGCCGATAGGCATTTCAAATATAGGTGCTGATAGGCATTTCAGATGTAGTTTCCGATAGGCATTTCAAAAATAGGTGCCGATAGGCATTTCAGATATAGGTGCCGATAGGCATTTCAGATATAGTTGCCGATTGGCGTTTTAAAAATAGGTGCCGATAGGCATTTCAGATATAGAAGCCGATAGGCACTTCAAATATAGGTGCCGATAGGCATTCCAGATATGGTTGTCGATAGGTATTTCAAATATTGGTGCTGATAGGCATTTCAGATGTAGATTCCGATAGGCATTTCAAAAATAGGTGCCGATAGAAATTTCAGATATAGAAGCCAATAGGTATTTCAAATATAGGTGTCGATAGGCATTTCAGATATGGTTGCCGATATGCATTTAAAATATAGGTGCTGATAGACATTTCAGATGTAGTTTCCGATAGGCATTTCAAAAATAGGTGCCGATAGGCATTTCAGATATAGGTGCCGATAGGCATTTTAGATATAGTTGCCGATTGGCATTTTAAAAATAGGTGCCTGTAGGCATTTTAGATGTAGTTTCCGATAGGCATTTCAAAAATAGGTGCCGATAGGCATTTCAGTTATAGGTGCCGATAGGCATATCAGATATAGTTGCCGATAGGCATTTAAAATATAGGTGCCGATAGGCATTTCTGATGTGGTTGCCGATAGGCATTTCAAATATAGGTGCTGATAGGCATTTCAGATGTAGTTTTCGATAGGCATTTAAAAAATAGGTGCCGATAGGCACTTCAGATATAGTTGCAAATTGGCATTTTAAAAATAGGTGCCGATAGGCATTTCAGATATAGAAGCCGATAGGCTTTTCAAATATAGGTGCCGATATGCATTCCAGATATAGGTGCCGATAGGCATTTCAGATATAGTTGCTGATTGGCATTTTAAAAATAGGTGCCGATAGGCATTTCAGATATAGAAGCCGATAGGTATTTCAAATATAGGTGTCGATAGGCATTTCAGATATGGTTGCCGATAGGCATTTCAAATATAGGTGCTGATAGGCATTTCAGATGTAGTTTCCGATAGGCACCTCAAAAATAGGTGCCGATAGGCATTTCAGATATAGGTGCCGATAGGCATTTCAGATATAGTTGCCGATTGGCATTTTAAAAATAGGTGCCGATAGGCATTTCAGATATAGTTGCCGATTGGCATTTCAAATATAGGTGCCGATAGGCATGCCAGATATGGTTGCCGATAGGCATTTCAAATATAGGTGCTGATAGGCATTCCAGATGTAGTTTCCGATAGGCATTTCAAAAATAGGTGCCGATAGGCATTTCAGATATAGGTGCCGATAGGCATTTCAGATATAGTTAACGATTGGCATTTTAAAAATAGGTGCCGATAGGCATTTCAGATATAGAAGCCGATAGGTATTTTAAATATAGGTGTCGATAGGCATTTCAGATATGGTTTCCGATAGGCATTTCAAATATAGGTGCTGATAGGCATTTCAGATGTAGTTTCCTTTAGGCATTTCAAAAATTGGTGCCGATAGGCATTTCAGATATAGGTGCCGATAGGCATTTCAGATATAGTTGCCGATTGGCATTTTAAAAATAGGTGCCGATAGGCATTTCAGATATAGAAGCCGATAGGTATTTCAAATATAGGTGTCGATAGGCATTTTAGATATGTTTGCCGATAGGCATTTCAAATATTGGTGCTGATAGGCATTTCAGATGTAGTTTTCGATAGGCATTTTAAAAATAGGTGCCGATAGGCATTTCAGATATAGGTGCCGATAGGCATTACAGATATAGTTGATGATTGGCATTTTAAAAATTGGTGCCGATAGGCATTTCAGATATAGAAGCCGATAGACATTTCAAATATAGGTGCCGATAGGCATTCCAGATATGGTTGCCGATAGGCATTTCAAATATAGGTGCTGATAGGCATTTCAGATGTAGTTTCCGATAGGCATTTCAAAAATAGGTGCCGATAGGCATTTCAGATATAGGTGCCGATAGGCATCTCAGATATAGTTGCCGATTGGCATTTGAAAAATAGGTGCCGATAGACATTTCAGATATAAAAGCCGATAGGCATTTCAAATATAGGTGTCAATAGGCATTCCAGATATGGTTGCCGATAGGCATTCAAACATAGGTGCTGATAGGCATTCCAGATATAGGTGCCGATAGGCATTTCAGATATAGTTGCCGATTGGCATTTTAAAAATAGGTGCCGATAGGCATTTCAGATATAGAAGCCGATAGGCATTTCAAATGTAGGTGCCGGTAGGCATTCCAGATATGGTTGCCAATAGGCATTTCAAATATAGGTGCTGATAGGCATTTTAGATGTAGTTTCCGATAGGCATTTCAAAAATTGATGCCGATAGGCAATTCAGATATAGGTGCCGATAGGCATTTCAGATATAGATGCCGATAGGTATTTCAAATATAGGAATCGATAGGCATTCCAGATATGGTTGCCGATAGGCATTTCAAATATAGGTGCTGATAGGCATTTCAGATGTAGTTTCCGATAGGCATTTCAAAAATAGGTGCCGATAGGCATTTCAGATATATGTGCCGATAGGCATTTCAGATATAGTTGCCAATCGGCATTTTAAAAATAGGTGCCGATAGGCATTTCAGATATAGAAGCCGAGAGGCATTTCAAATATAGGTGCCGATAGGCATTTCAGATATAGTTACCGATATGCATTTTAAAAATAGGTGCCGAGAGGCATTTCAGATATAGAAGCCGATAGGTATTTTAAATATAGGTGTCGATAGGCATTTTAGATATGGTTGCCGATAGGCATTTCAAATATAGGTGCTGATAGGCATTTCAGATGTAGTTTCCGATAGGCATTTCAAAAAAAGGTGCCGATAGGCATTTCAGATATAGGTGCCGATAGGCATTTCAGATATAGTTGCCGATTGGCAATTTAAAAATTGGTGCCGATAGGCATTTCAGATATAAAAGCCAATAGGCATTTCAAATATAAGTGCCGATAGGCATTCCAGATATGGTTTCCGATAGGCATTTCAAATATAGGTGCTGATAGGCATAACAGATGTAGTTTCCTTTAGGCATTTCAAAAATTGGTGCCGATAGGCATTTCAGATATAGGTGCCGATAGGCATTTCAGATATAGTTGCCGATTGGCATTTTAAAAATAGGTGCCGATAGGCATTTCAGATATAGAAGCCGATAGGTATTTCAAATATAGGTGTCGATAGGCATTTTAGATATGGTTGCCGATAGGCATTTCAAATATTGGTGCTGATAGGCATTTCAGATGTAGTTTTCGATAGGCATTTTAAAAATAGGTGCCGATAGGCATTTCAGATATAGAAGCCGATAGACATTTCAAATATAGGTGCCGATAGGCATTCCAGATATGGTTGCCGATAGGCATTTCAAATATAGGTGCTGATAGGCATTTCAGATATAGGTGCCGATAGGCATTTCAGATATAGTTGCCGATTGGCATTTTAAAAAAAGGTGCCGATAGACATTTCAGATATAAAAGCCGATAGGCATTTCAAATATAGGTGTCAATAGGCATTCCAGATATGGTTGCCGATAGGCATTCAAACATAGGTGCTGATAGGCATTCCAGATATAGGTGCCGATAGGCATTTCAGATATAGTTGCCGATTGGCATTTTAAAATAGGTGCCGATAGGCATTTCAGATATAGAAGCCGATAGGCATTTCAAATGTAGGTGCCGGTAGGCATTCCAGATATGGTTGCCGATAGGCATTTCAAATATAGGTGCTGATAGGCATTTTAGATGTTGTTTCCGATAGTCATTTCAAAAATTGATGCCGATAGGCAATTCAGATATAGGTGCCGATAGGCATTTCAGATATATTTGCCGATTGGCATATTAAAAACAGGTGCCGATAGGCATTTCAGATATTATAGATGCCGATAGGTATTTCAAATATAGGAATCGATAGGCATTCCAGATATGGTTGCCGATAGGCATTTCAAATATAGGTGCTGATAGGCATTTCAGATATAGTTTCCGATAGGCATTTCAAAAATAGGTGCCGATAGGCATTTTAGATATAGGTGCCGATAGGCATTTCAGATATAGTTGCCAATTGGCATTTTAAAAATAGGTGCCGATAGGCATTTCAAATATAGAAGCCGAGAGGCATTTCAAATATAGGTGCCGATAGGCATTCCAGATATGTTTGCCGATAGGCATTTCAAATATAGGTGCTGATAGGCATTTTAGATGTAGTTTCCGATAGGCATTTCAAAAATTGATGCCGATAGGCATTTCAGACATAAGTGCCGATAGGCATTTCAGATATAGTTGCCGATTGGCATTTAAAAAACAGGTTCCGATAGGCATTTCAGATATAGAAGCCGATAGGTATTTCAAATATAGGTGTCGATAGGCATTTCAGATATGGTTGCCGATAGGCATTTCAAATATAGGAGCAGATAGGCATTTCAGATGTAGTTTCCGAAAGGCATTTCAAAAATAGGTGCCGTTAGGCATTTCAGATATAGGTGCCGATAGGCATTACAGATATAGTTGCCGATTGGCATTTTAAAAATAGGTGCCGATAGGCATTTCAGATATAGAAGCCGATAGGCATTTCAAATATAGGTGCCGATAGGCATTCCAGATATGGTTGCCGATAGGCATTTCAAATATAGGTGCTGATAGGCATTTCAGATGTAGATTCCGATAGGCATTTCAAAAATAGGTGCCGATAGAAATTTCAGATATAGAAGCCAATAGGTATTTCAAATATAGGTGTCGATAGGCATTTCAGATATGGTTGCCGATATGCATTTAAAATATAGGTGCTGATAGGCATTTCAGATGTAGTTTCCGATAGGCATTTCAAAAATAGGTGCCGATAGGCATTTCAGATATAGGTGCCGATAGGCATTTCAGATATAGTTGCCGATTGGCATTTTAAAAATAGGTGCCTGTAGGCATTTTAGATGTAGTTTCCGATAGGCATTTCAAAAATAGGTGCCGATAGGCATTTCAGTTATAGGTGCCGATAGGCATATCAGATATAGTTGCCGATAGGCATTTAAAATATAGGTGCCGATAGGCATTTCTGTTGTGGTTGCCAATAGGCATTTCAAATATAGGTGCTGATAGGCATTTCAGATGTAGTTTTCGATAGGCATTTCAAAAATAGGTGTCGATAGGCATTTCAGATATAGGTGCCGATAGGCACTTCAGTTATAGTTGCAAATTGGCATTTTAAAAATAGGTGCCGATAGGCATTTCAGATATAGAAGCCGATAGGCATTTCAAATATAGGTGCCGATATGCATTCCAGATATAGGTGCCGATAGGCATTTCAGATATAGTTGCCGATTGGCATTTTAAAAATAGGTGCCGATAGGCATTTCAGATATAGAAGCCGATAGGTATTTCAAATATAGGTGTCGATAGGCATTTCAGATATGGTTGCCGATAGGCATTTTAAATATAGGTGCTGATAGGCATTTCAGATGTAGTTTCCGATAGGCATTTCAAAAAAAGGTGCCGATAGGCATTTCAGATATAGGTGCCGATAGGCATTTCAGATATAGTTGCCGATTGGCAATTTAAAAATTGGTGCCGATAGGCATTTCAGATATAAAAGCCAATAGGCATTTCAAATATAAGTGCCGATAGGCATTCCAGATATGGTTTCCGATAGGCATTTCAAATATAGGTGCTGATAGGCATTTCAGATGTAGTTTCCTTTAGGCATTTCAAAAATTGGTGCCGATAGGCATTTCAGATATAGGTGTTGATAGGCATTTCAGATATAGTTGCCGATTGGCATTTTAAAAATAGGTGCCTGTAGGCATTTTAGATGTAGTTTCCGATAGGCATTTCAAAAATAGGTGCCGATAGGCATTTCAGTTATAGGTGCCGATAGGCATATCAGATATAGTTGCCGATAGGCATTTAAAATATAGGTGCCGATAGGCATTTCTGATGTGGTTGCCGATAGGCATTTCAAATATAGGTGCTGATAGGCATTTCAGATGTAGTTTTCGATAGGCATTTCAAACATAGGTGCCGATAGGCATTTCAGATATAGGTGGAGATAGACACTTCAGATATAGTTGCAAATTGGCATTTTAAAAATAGGTGCCGATAGGCATTTCAGATATAGAAGCCGATAGGCATTTCAAATATAGGTGCCGATAGGCATTCCAGATATGGTTGCCGATAGGCATTTCAAATATAGGTGCTGATAGGCATTTCAGATGTAGTTTCCGATAGGCATTTCAAAAATAGGTGCCGATAGGCATTTCAGATAATATAGAAGCCGATAGGCACTTCAAATATAGGTGCCGATAGGCATTCCAGATATGGTTGTCGATAGGTATTTCAAATATTAGTGCTGATAGGCATTTCAGATATAGATTCCGATAGGCATTTCAAAAATAGGTGCCGATAGAAATTTCAGATATAGAAGCCAATAGGTATTTCAAATATAGGTGTCGATAGGCATTTCAGATATGGTTGCCGATATGCATTTAAAATATAGGTGCTGATAGGCATTTCAGATGTAGTTTCCGATAGGCATTTCAAAAATAGGTGCCGATAGGCATTTCAGATATAGGTGCCGATAGGCATTTCAGATATAGTTGCCGATTGGCATTTTAAAAATAGGTGCCGATAGGCATTTCAGATATAGAAGCCGATAGGTATTTCAAATATAGGTGTCGATAGGCATTTCAGATATGGTTGCCGATAGGCATTTCAAATATAGGTGCTGATAGGCATTTCAGATGTAGTTTCCGATAGGCACTTCAAAAATAGGTGCCGATAGGCATTTCAGATATAGGTGCCGATAGGCATTTCAGATATGGTTGCCGATTGGCATTTTAAAAATAGGTGCCGATAGGCATTTCAGATATATTTGCCGATTGGCATTTCAAATATAGGTGCCGTTAGGCATGCCAGATATGGTTGCCGATAGGCATTTCAAATATAGGTGCTGATAGGCATTCCAGATGTAGTTTCCGATAGGCATTTTAAAAATAGGTGCCGATAGGCATTTCAGATATAGGTGCCGATAGGCATTTCAGATATAGTTACCGATTGGCATTTTAAAAATAGGTGCCGATAGGCATTTCAGATATAGAAGCCGATAGGTATTTTAAATATAGGTGTCGATAGGCATTTCAGATATGGTTGCCGATAGGCATTTCAAATATAGGTGCTGATAGGCATTTCAGATGTAGTTTCCGATAGGCATTTCAAAAAAAGGTGCCGATAGGCATTTCAGATATAGGTGCCGATAGGCATTTTAGATATAGTTGCCGATTGGCAATTTAAAAATTGATGACGATAGGCATTTCAGATATAAAAGCCAATAGGCATTTCAAATATAAGTGCCGATAGGCATTCCAGATATGGTTTCCGATAGGCATTTGAAATATAGGTGCTGATAGGCATTTCAGATGTAGTTTCCTTTAGGCCTTTCAAAAATTGGTGCTGATAGGCATTCCAGATATAGGTGCCGATAGGCATTTCAGATATAGTTGCCGATTGGCATTTTAAAAATAGGTGCCGATAGGCATTTCAGATATAGAAGCCGATAGGCATTTCAAATGTAGGTGCCGGTAGGCATTCCAGATATGGTTGCCGATAGGCATTTCAAATATAGGTGCTGATAGGCATTTTAGATGTAGTTTCCGATAGGCATTTCAAAAATTGATGCCGATAGGCAATTCAGATATAGGTGCCGATAGGCATTTCAGATATATTTGCCGATTGGCATTTTAAAAACAGGTGCCGATAGGCATTTCAGATATAGATGCCGATAGGTATTTCAAATATAGGAATCGATAGGAATTCCAGATATGGTTGCCGATAGGCATTTCAAATATGGGTGCTGATAGGCATTTCAGATGTAGTTTCCGATAGGCATTTCAAAAATAGGTGCCGATAGGCATTTCAGATATATGTGCCGATAGGCATTTCAGATATAGTTGCCAATTGGCATTTTAAAAATAGGTGCCGATAGGCATTTCAGATATAGAAGCCGAGAGGCATTTCAAATATAGGTGCCGATAGGCATTTCAGATATAGTTACCGATTGGCATTTTAAAAATAGGTGCCGATAGGCATTTCAGATATAGAAGCCGATAGGTATTTTAAATATAGGTGTCGATAGGCATTTCAGATATGGTTGCCGATAGGCATTTCAAATATAGGTGCTGATAGGCATTTCAGATGTAGTTTCCGATAGGCATTTCAAAAAAAGGTGCCGATAGGCATTTCAGATATAGGTGCCGATAGGCATTTCTGATATAGTTGCCGATTGGCAATTTAAAAATTGGTGCCGATAGGCATTTCAGATATAAAAGCCAATAGGCATTTCAAATATAAGTGCCGATAGGCATTCCAGATATGGTTTCCGATAGGCATTTCAAATATAGGTGCTGATAGGCATTTCAGATGTAGTTTCCTTTAGGCATTTCAAAAATTGGTGCCGATAGGCATTTCAGATATAGGTGCCGATAGGCATTGCAGATATAGTTGCCGATTGGCATTTTAAAAATAGGTGCCGATAGGCATTTCAGATATAGAAGCCGATAGGTATTTCAAATATAGGTGTCGATAGGCATTTTAGATATGGTTGCCGATAGGCATTTCAAATATTGGTGCTGATAGGCATTTCAGATGTAGTTTTCGATAGGCATTTTAAAAATAGGGGCCGATAGGCATTTCAGATATAGGTGCTGATAGGCATTACAGATATAGTAGCCGATTGGCATTTTAAAAATAGGTGCCGATAGGCATTTCAGATATAGAAGCCGATAGACATTTCAAATATAGGTGCCGATAGGCATTCCAGATATGGTTGCCGATAGGCATTTCAAATATAGGTGCTGATAGGCATTTCAGATGTAGTTTCCGATAGGCATTTCAAAAATAGGTGCCGATAGGCATTTCAGATATAGGTGCCGATAGGCATTTCAGATATAGTTGCCGATTGGCATTTTAAAAATAGGTGCCGATAGACATTTCAGATATAAAAGACGATAGGCATTTCAAATATAGGTGTCAATAGGCATTCCAGATATGGTTGCCGATAGGCATTCAAACATAGGTGCTGATAGGCAATCCAGATATAGGTGCCGATAGGCATTTCAGATATAGTTGCCGATTGGCATTTTAAAAATAGGTGCCGATAGGCATTTCAGATATAGAAGCCGATAGGCATTTCAAATGTAGGTGCCGGTAGGCATTCCAGATATGGTTGCCGATAGGCATTTCAAATATAGGTGCTGATAGGCATTTTAGATGTAGTTTCCGATAGGCATTTCAAAAATTGATGCCGATAGGCAATTCAGATATAGGTGCCGATAGGCATTTCAGATATATTTGCCGATTGGCATTTTAAAAACAGGTGCCGATAGGCATTTCAGATATAGAAGCCGATAGGTATTTCAAATATAGGAATCGATAGGCATTCCAGATATGTTTGTCGATAGGCATTTCAAATATAGGTGCTGATAGGCATTTCAGATGTAGTTTCCGATAGGCATTTCAAAAATAGGTGCCGATAGGCATTTCAGATATAGGTGCCGATAGGCATTTCAGATATAGTTGCCATTTGGCATTTTAAAAATAGGTGCCGATAGGCATTTCAGATATAGAAGCCGAGAGGCATTTCAAATATAGGTGCCGATGGGCATTCCAGATATGGTTGCCGATAGGCATTTCAAATATAGGTGCTGATAGGCATTTTAGATGTAGTTTCCGATAGGCATTTCAAAAATTGATGCCGATAGGCATTTCAGATATAAGTGCCGATAGGCATTTCAGATATAGTTGCCGATTGGCATTTAAAAAACAGGTGCCGATAGGCATTTCAGATATAGAAGCCGATAGGTATTTCAAATATAGGTGTCGATAGGCATTACAGATATGGTTGCCGATAGGCATTTCAAATATAGGTGCTGATAGACATTTCAGATGTAGTTTCCGATAGGCATTTCAAAAATAGGTGCCGATAGGCATTTCAGATATAGTTGCCGATTTGCGTTTTAAAAATAGGTGCCGATAGGCATTTCAGATATAGAAGCCGATAGGCACTTCAAATATAGGTGCCGATAGGCATTCCAGATATGGTTGTCGATAGGTATTTCAAATATTGGTGCTGATAGGCATTTCAGATGTAGTTTCCGATAGGCATTTCAGATATAGAAGCTGATAGGTATTTCAAAAATAGGTGCCGATAGGCATTTCAGATATAGGTGCCGATAGGCTCTTCAGATATAGTTGCCGATTGGCATTTTAAAAATAGGTGCCGATAGATATTTCAGATATAGAAGCCGATAGGTATTTCAAATAAAGGTGTAGATAGGCATTTCAGATATGGTTGCCGATATGCATTTCAAATATAGGTGCTGATAGGCATTTCAGATGTAGTTTCCGATAGGCATTTCAAAAACAGGTGCCGATAGGCATTTCAGATATAGGTGCCGATAGGCATTTCAGATATAGTTGCCAATTGGCATTTTAAAAATAGGTGCCGATAGGCATTTCAGATATAGAAGCCGATAGGCATTTCAAATATAGGTGCCGATACGCATTCCAGATATGGTTGCCGATAGGCATTTCAAATATAGGTACTGATAGGCATTTTAAATGTAGTTTCCGATAGGCATTTCAAAAATTGATGCCGATAGGCAATTCAGATATAGGTGCCGATAGGCATTTCAGATATAGTTGCCGATTGGCATTTTAAAAACAGGTGCCGATAGGCATTTCAGATATAGATGCCGATAGGTATTTCAAATATAGGTGTCGATAGGCATTCCAGATATGGTTGCCGATAGGCATTTCAAATATAGGTGCTGATAGGCATTTCAGATGTAGTTTCCGATAGGCATTTCAAAAATAGGTACCGTTAGGCATTTCAGATATAGGTGCCGATAGGCATTTCAGATAGAGTTGCCAATTGGCATTTTAAAAATCGGTGCCGATAGGCATTTAAGATATAGAAGCCGATAGGCATTTCAAATATAGGTGCCGATAGGCATTCCAGATATGGTTACCGATAGGCATTTCAAATATAGGTGCTGACAGGCATTTTAGATGTAGTTTTCGATAGGCATTTCAAAAATTGATGCCGATAGGCATTTCAGATATAAGTGCCGATAGGCATTTCAGATATAGTTGCCGATTGGCATTTTAAAAACAGGCGCCGATAGGCATTTCAGATATAGAAGCCGATAGGTATTTCAAATATAGGTGTCGATAGGCATTTCAGATATAGTTGCCGATAGGCATTTCAAATATAGGAGCAGATAGGCATTTCAGATGTAGTTTCCAAAAGTTATTTCAAAAATAGGTGCCGTTAGGCATTTCAGATATAGGTGCCGATAGGCATTACAGATATAGTTGCCGATTGGCATTTTAAAAATAGGTGCCGATAGGCATTTTAGATGTAGTTTCCGATAGGCATTTCAAAAATAGGAGCCGATAGGCATTTCAGATATAGGTGCCGATAGGCATATCAGATATAGTTGCCGATAGGCATTTAAAATATAGGTGCCGATAGGCATTTCAAATATAGGTGTCGATAGGCATTTCAGATATAGTTGCCGATTGGCATTTTAAAAATAGGTGCCGATAGAAATTTCAGATATAGAAGCCGATAGGTATTTCAAATATAGGTGTCGATAGGCATTTCAGATATGGTTGCCGATAGGCATTTCAAATATAAGTGCTGATAGGCATTTCAGATGTAGTTTCCGATAGGCATTTCAAAAATAGGTGCCGATAGGCATTTCAGAAATAGGTGCCGATAGGCATTTCAGATATAGTTGCCGATTGGCATTTTAAAAATAGGTGCCGGTAGGCATTTTAGATGTAGTTTCCGATAGGAATTTCAAAAATAGGTGCCGATAGGCATTTCAGATATAGGTGCCGATAGGCATTTTTGATGTGGTTGCCGATAGGCATTTCAAATATAGGTGCTGATAGGCATTTCAGATGTAGATTCCGATAGGCATTTCAAAAATAGGTGCCGATAGGCATTTCAGATATAGGTGCCGATAGGCATTTCAGATATAGTTGCCGATTGGCATTTTAAAAATAGGTGCCGATAGGCATTTTAGATGTAGTTTCCGATAGGCATTTCAAAAATAGGTGCCGATAGGCATTTCAGATATAGGTGCCGATAGGCATATCAGATATAGTTGCCGATAGGCATTTAAAATATAGGTGCCGATAGGCATTTTAAATATAGGTGTCGATAGGCATTTCAGATATAGTTGCCGATTGGCATTTTAAAAATAGGTGCCGATAGAAATTTCAGATATAGAAGCCGATAGGTAATTCAAATATAGGTGTCGATAGGCATTTCAGATATGGTTGCCGATAGGCATTTCAAATATAGGTGCTGATAGGCATTTTAGATGTAGTTTCCGATAGGCATTTCAAAAATAGGTGCCGATAGGCATTTCAGAAATAGGTGTCGATAGGCATTTCAGATATAGTTGCCGATTTGCATTTTAAAAATAGGTGCCGGTAGGCATTTTAGATGTAGTTTCCGATAGGCATTTCAAAAATAGCTGCCAATAGGCATTTCAGATATAGGTGCCGACAGGCATTTCTGATGTGGTTGCCGATAGGCATTTCAAATATAGGTGCTGATAGGCATTTCAGATGTAGTTTTCGATAGGCATTTCAAAAATAGGTGCCGATAGGCATTTCAGATATAGGTGCCGATAGGCACTTCAGATATAGTTGCCGATTGGCATTAAAAAAATAGGTGCCGATAGGCATTTCAGATATACAAGCCGATAGGCATTTCAAATATAGGTGCCGATAGGCATTCCAGATATGGTTGCCTATAGGCATTTCAAATATAGGTGCTGATGAGCATTTCAGATGTAGTTTCCGATAGGAATTTCAAAAATAGGTGCCGATAGGTATTTTAGATATAGGCGGCGATAGGCATTTCAGATATATATGCCGATTGGCATTTTAAAAATAGGTGCCGATAGGCATATCAGATATAGAAGCTGATAGGCATTTCAAATATAGGTGCCGATAGGCATTCCAGATATGGTTGATGATAGGGATTTCAAATATAAATGCTGATAGGCATTTCAGATGTAGTTTCCTTTAGGCATTTCAAAAATTGGTGCCGATAGGCATTTCAGATATAGGTGCCGATAGGCATTTCAGATAGTGTTGCCGATTGGCATTTTAAAAATAGGTGCCGATAGGCATTTCAGATATAGAAGCCGATAGGTATTTCAAATATAGGTGTCGATAGGCATTTCAGATATAATTGCCGATAGGCATTTCAAATATTTGTGCTGATAGGCATTTCAGATGTAGTTTCCGATAGGCATTTCAAAAATATGTGCCGATAGGCATTTCAGATATAGGTGCCGATAGGCATTACAGATATAGTTGCCGATTGGCATTTTAAAAATAGGTGCCGATAGGCATTCCAGATATGGTTGCCGATAGGCATTTCAAATATAGGTGCTGATGGGCATTTCAGATGTAGTTTCCGATAAGCATTTCAAAAATAGGTGCCGATAGGCATTTCAGATATAGGTGCCGATAGGCATTTCAGATATAGTTGCCGATTGGCATTTTAAAAATAGGTGCCGATAGGCATTTCAGATATAGAAGCCGATAGGCATTTCAAATATAGGTGCTGATAAGCATTCCAGATATGGTTGCCGATAGGCATTTCAAATATAGGTGCTGATAGGCATTTCAGATGTAGTTTCCGATAGGCATTTCAAAAATTGGTGCCGATAGGCATTTCAGTTATAGGTACCGATAGGCATGTCAGATATAGTTGCCGATTGGCATTTTAAAAATAGGTGCCGATAGACATTTTAGATATAGATGCCGATAGGTATTTCAAATAAAGGTGTAGATAGGCATTTCAGATATGGTTGCCAATAGGCATTTCAAATATAGGTGCTGATAGGCATTTCAGATGTAGTTTCCGATAGGCATTTCAAAAAGAGGTGCCGATAGGCATTTCAGATATAGGTGCCGATAGGCATTTCAGATATGGTTGCCGATAGGCATTTCAAATATAGGTGCTGATAGGCATTCCAGATGTAGTTTCCGACAGGCATTTCAAAAATTGGTGCCGATAGGCATTTCAGTTATAGGTACCGATAGGCATGTCAGATATAGTTGCCGATTGGCATTTTAAAAATAGGTGCCGATAGACATTTTAGATATAGATGCCGATAGGTATTTCAAATAAAGGTGTAGATAGGCATTTCAGATATGTTTGCCAATAGGCATTTCAAATATAGGTGCTGATAGGCATTTCAGATGTAGTTTCCGATAGGCATTTCAAAAAGAGGTGCCGATAGGCATTTCAGATATAGGTGCCGATAGGCATTTCAGATATCGTTGCCGATAGGCATTTCAAATATAGGTGCTGATAGGCATTCCAGATGTAGTTTCCGACAGGCATTTCAAAAATTGGTGCCGATAGGCATTTCAGATATAGGTGCCGATAGGCATTTCAGATATAGTTGCCGATTGGCAATTTAAAAATAGGTGCCGATAGGCATTTCAGATATAAAAGCCGATAGGCATTTCAAATATTGGTGCCGATAGGCATTTCAGATATGGATTCCGATAGGCATTTCAAATATAGGTGCTGATAGGCATTTCAGATGTAGTTTCCGATAGGCATTTCAAAAATAGGTGCCGATAGGCATTTCAGATATAGGCGCCGATAGGCATTTCAGATATAGTTGCCGATTGGCATTTTAAAAATAGGTGCCAAAAGGCATTTCAGATATAGAAGCCGATAGGCATTTCAAAATTAGGTGCCGATAGGCATTCCAGATATGGTTGCCGATAGGCATTTCAAATATAGGTGCTGATAGGCATTTCAGATGTAGTTTCCTTTAGGCATTTCAAAAATTGGTGCCGATAGGCATTTCAGATATAGGTGCCGATAGGCATTTCAGATATAGTTGCCGATACGCATTTTAAAAATAGGTGCCGATAGGCATTTCAGATATAGAAGCCGATAGGTATTTCAAATATAGGTGTCGATAGGCATTTCAGATATGGTTGCCGATAGGCATTTCAAATATTGGTGCTGATAGGCATCTCAGATGTAGTTTTCGATTGGCATTTCAAAAATAGGTGCCGATAGGCATTTCAGATATAGGTGCCGATAGGCATTACAGATATAGTTGCCGATTGGCATTTTAAAAATAGGTACCGATAGGCATTTCAGATATAGAAGCCGATAGGCATTTCAAATATAGGTGCCGATAGGCATTCCAGATATGGTTGCCGATAGGCATTTCAAATATAGGTGCTGATAGGCATTTCAGATGTAGTTTCCGATAGGCATTTCAAAAATAGGTGCCGATAGGCATTTCAGATATAGGTGCCGAAGGGCATTTCAGATATAATTGCCGATTGGCATTTTAAAAATAGGTGCCGACAGGCATTTCAGATATAAAAGCCGATAGGCATTTCAAATATAGGTGCCGATAGGTATTCCAGATATGGTTGCCGAAAGGCATTTCAAATATAGGTGCTGATAGGCATTCCAGATATAGGTGCCGATAGGCATTTCAGATATAGTTGCCGATATGCATTTTAAAAATAGGTGCCGATAGGCATTTCAGATATAGAAGCCGATAGGCATTTCAAATATAGGTGCCGATAAGCATTCCAGATATGGTTGCCGATAGGCATTTCAAATATAGGTGCTGATAGGCATTTCAGATGTAGTTTCCGATAGGCATTTAAAAATTGGTGCTGATAGGCATTTGAGATATAGGTGCCGATAGGCATTTCAGATATAGTTGCCGATTGGCATTTTAAAAATAGGTGCTGATAGGCATTTCAGATATAGAAGCCGATAGGCATTTCAAATATAGGTGCCGATAGGCATGCCAGATATGGTTGCCGATAGGCATTTCAAATATAGGTGCTGATGGGCATTCCAGATGTAGTTTCCGATAGGCACTTCAAAAATAGGTGCCGATAGGCATTTCAGATATAGGTGTCGATAGGCATTTCAGATGTAGTTTCCGATAGGCATTTCAAAAATAGGTGCCGATAGGCATTTCAGATATAGGTGCCGATAGGCATTTCAGATATAGGTGCCGATAGGCATTTCAGATATAGTTGCCGATTGGCATTTTAAAAATAGGTGCCGATAGGCATTTCAGATATAAAAGCCAATAGGCATTTCAAATATAGGTGCCGATAGGCATTCCAGATATGGTTGCCGATAGGCAATTCAAATATAGGTGCTGATAGGCATTTCAGATATAGGTGCCGATAGGCATTTCAGATATAGTTGCCGATAGGCATTTCAGATATAGGTGCTGATAGGCATTTCAGATATAGTTGCCGATTGGCATTTTAAAAATAGGTGCCGATAGGCATTTTAGATATAGAAGCCGATAGGCATTTCAAATATAGGTGCCGATAAGCATTCCAGATATGGTTGCCGAGAGGCATTTCAAATATAAGTGCTGATAGGCATTTCAGATGTAGTTTCCGATAGGCATTTCAAAAATAGGTACCGATAGGCATTTCAGATATAGGTGCCGAAAGGCATTTCAGATATAGTAGCCGATTGGCATTTTAAAAATAGGTGCAGATAGGCATTTCAGATATAGAAGCCGATAGGCATTTCAAATATAGGTGCCGATAGGCATTCCAGATATGGTTGCCGATAGGCATTTCATATATAGGTGCTGATAGGCATTTCAGATGTAGTTTCCGATAGGCATTTCAAAAATGGGTGCCGATAGGCATTTCAGATATAGGTGCCGATAGGCATTTTAGATATAGTTGCCGATTGGCATTTTAAAAATAGGTGCCGATAGGCATTTCAGATATAGACGCCGATAGGTATTTCAAATATAGGTGTCGATAGGCATTTCAGATATGTTTGCCGATAGGCATTTCAAATATAGGAGCAGATAGGCATTTCAATTGTAGTTTCCGAAAGGCATTTCAAATATAGGTGCCGATAGGCATTTCAGATATATTTGCCGATAGGCATTTAAAATATAGGTGCCGATAGGCATTTTAAATATAGGTGTCGATAGGCGTTTCAGATATACTTGCCGGTTGGCATTTTAAAAATATGTGCCGATAGAAATTTCAGATATAGAAGCCGATAGGTATTTCAAATGTAGGTGTCGATAGGTATTTCAGATATGGTTGCCGATAGGCATTTCAAAATATATAGGTGCTGATAGGCATTTCAGATGTAGTTTCCGATAGGCATTTCAAAAATAGGTGCCGATAGGCATTTCAGATATAGGTGCCGATAGGCATTGCAGATATAGTTGCCGATTGGCATTTTAAAAATAGGTGCCGAAAGGCATTTTAGATGTAGTTTCCGATAGGCATTTCAAAAATAGGTGCCGATAGGCATTTCAGATATAGGTGCCGATAGGCATATCAGATATAGTTGCCGATAGGCATTAAAAATATAGGTGCCGATGGGCATTTCTGATGTGGTTGCCGATAGGCATTTCAAATATAGGTGCTGATAGGCATTTCAGATGTAGTTTCCGATAGGTATTTCAAAAATAGGTACCGATAGGCATTTCAGATATAGGTGCCGATAGGCATTCCAGATATAGTTGCCAATTGGCATTTTAAAAATAGGTGTCGATAGGCATTTTAGATATAGAAACCGATAGGCATTTCAAATATAGGTGCCGATAGGCATTCCAGATATGTTTGCCGATAGGCTTTTCAAATATAGGTGCTGATAGGCATTTCAGATGTAGTTTCCGATAGGCATTTCAAAAATAGGTGCCGATAGGCATTTCAGATATAGGCGCCGATAGGCATTTCAGATATAGTTGCCGATTGGCATTTTAAAAATATGTGCCGATAGGCATTTCAGATATAGAAGCCGATAGATATTTCAAATATAGGTGCCGATAGGCATTCCAGATATGGTTGCCGATAGGCATTTCAAATATAGGTGCTGATAGGCATTTCAGAGGTAGTTTCCGATAGGCATTTAAAAAATAGGTGCCGATAGGCATTTCAGATAAAGGTGCCGATAGGCATTTTAGATATAGTTGCCGATTGGCATTTTAAAAATAGGTGTCGATAGGCATTTCAGATATAGAAGCCGACAGGCATTTCAAATATTGGTGCCAATAGGCATTCCAGATATGGTTGCCGATAGGCATTTCAAATATAGGTGCTTATAGGCATTTCAGATGTAGTTTCCGATAGGCATTTCAAAAATTGGTGCCGATAGGCATTTCAGATATAGGTGCCGATAGACATTTCAGATATAGTTGCCGATTGGCATTTTAAAAATAGGTGCCGATAGGCATTTCAGATATAGAAGCCGATAGGTATTTCAAATATAGGTGTCGATAGGCATTTCAGATATGGTTGCCGATAGGCATTTCAAATATTGGTGCTGATAGGCATTTCAGATGTAGTTCCCGATAGGCATTTCAAAAATAGGTGCCGATAGGCATTTCAGATATAGGTGCCGATAGGCATTACAGGTATATTTGCAGATTGGCATTTTAAAAATAGGTGCCGATAGGCATTTCAGATATAGAAGCCGAAAGATATTTCAAATATAAGTGTCGATAGGCATTCCAGATATGGTTGCCGATAGGCATTTCAAATATAGGTGCTGATAGGCATTTTAGATGTAGTTAACAATAGGCATTTCAAAAATAGGTGCCGATAGGCATTTCAGATATAGGTGCCGATAGGCATTTCAGATATAGTTGCCAATTGGCATTTTAAAAATAGGTGCCGGTAGGCATTTCAGATATAGAAGCCGATAATAATTTCAAATATAGGTGTCGATAGGCATTTCAGATATGGCTGCCTACAGGCATTTCAAATATAGGTGCCGATAGGCATTTCAGATATAGGTGCCGATAGGCATTTCAGATATAGTTGCCGATTGGCATTTTAAAAATAGGTGCCGATAGGCATTTCAGATATAGTTGCCGATTGGCATTTCAAATATAGGTGCCGATAGGCATGCCAGATATGGTTGCCGATAGGCATTTCAAATATAGGTGCTGATAGGCATTCCAGATGTAGTTTCCGATAGGCATTTCAAAAATAGGTGCCGATAGGCATTTCAGATATAGGTGCCGATAGGCATTTCAGATATAGTTACCGATTAACATTTTAAAAATAGGTGCCGATAGGCATTTCAGATATAGAAGCCGATAGGTATTTTAAATATAGGTGTCGATAGGCATTTCAGATATGGTTGCCGATAGGCATTTCAAATATAGGTGCTGATAGGCATTTCAGATGTAGTTTCCGATAGGCATTTCAAAAAAAGGTGCCGATAGGCATTTCAGATATAGGTGCCGATAGGCATTATAGATATAGTTGCCGATTGGCATTTTAAAAAATGGTGCCGATAGGCATTTCAGATATAAAAGCCAATAGGCATTTCAAATATAAGTGCCGATAGGCATTCCAGATATGGTTGCCGATAGGCATTTCAAAAATAAGTGTCGATAGGCATTTCAGATATAGGTGCCGATAGGCATTTCAGATATAGTTGCCGATTGGCATTTTAAAAATAGATGCCGATAGGCATTTTAGATGTAGTTTCCGATAGGCATTTCAAAAATAGGTGCCGATAGGCATTTCAGATATAGGTGCCGATAGGCATATCAGATATAGTTGCCGATAGGCATTTCAAATATAGGTGCCGATAGGCATTCCAGATATGGTTGCGGATAGGCATTTCAAATATAGGTGCTGATAGGCATTTCAGATGTAGTTTCCGATAGGCATTTCAAAAATAAGTGTCGATAGTCATTTCAGATATAGGTGCCGATAGGCATTTCAGATATAGTTGCCGATTAGCATTTTAAAAATAGATGCCGATAGGCATTTTAGATGTAGTTTCCGATAGGCATTTCAAAAATAGGTGCCGATAGGCATTTCAGATATAGGTGCCGATAGGCATATCAGATATAGTTGCCGATAGGCATTTAAAATATAGGTGCCGATAGGCATTTCTGATGTGGTTGCCGATAGGCATTTCAAATAAAGGTGCTGATAGGCATTTCAGATGTAGTTTTCGATAGGCATTTCAAAATTAGGTGCCGATAGGCATTTCAGATATAGGTGCCGATAGGCACTTCAGATATAGTTACCGATTGGCATTTTAAAAATAGGTGCCGATAGGCATTTCAGATATAGAAGCCGATAGGCAATTGAAATATAGGTGCCGATAGGCATTCCAGATATGGTTGCCGATAGGCATTTCAAATATAGGTGCTGATAGGCATTTCAGATGTAGTGTCCGATAGGCATTTCAGATATAGTTTCCGATACGCATTTCAAAAAAAGGTGCCAATAGGCATTTCAGATATAGGCCCCGATAGGCATTTCAGATATATATGCTGATTAGCATTTTAAAAATAGGTGCCGATAGGCATTTCAGATATAGATGCCGATAGGCATTTCAAATATAGGTGCCGATAGGCATTCAAGATATGGTTGCCGATAGGCATTTCAAATATAGGTGCTGATAGGCATTTCAGATGTAGTTTCCTTTAGGCATTTCAAAAATTGGTGCTGATAGGCATTTCAGATATAGGTGCCGATAGGCATTTCAGATATAGTTGCCGATTGGCATTTTAAAAATAGGTGCCGATAGGCATTTTGGATGTAGTTTCCGATAGGCATTTCAAAAATAGGTGCCGATGGGCATTTCAGATATAGGTGCCGATAAGCATATCAGATATAGTTGCCGATAGGCATTTAAAAAATAGGTGCCGATAGGCATTTCAAATATAGGTGTCGATAGGCATTTCAGATATAAATGCCGGAAGGCATTTCAGGAAATAGGTGCCGATAGGCATTTCTGATGTGGTTGCCGATAGGCATTTCAAATATAGGTGCTGATAGGCATTTCAGATGTAGTTTTCGATAGGCATTTCAAAAATAGGTGCCGATATGCATTTCAGATATAGGTGCCGATAGGCACTTCAGATATAGTTGCCGATTAGCATTTTAAAAATAGGTGCCGATAGGCATTTCAGATATAGAAGCCGATAGGCATTTCAAATATAGGTGCCGATAGGCATTTTAGATATGGTTGCCGATAGGCATTTTAAATATAGGTGCTGATAGGCATTTCAGATGTAGTTTCCGATAGGCATATCAAAAATAGGTGCCGATAGGCATTTCAGATATAGGTGCCGATAGGCATTTCAGATATAGTTACCGATTGGCATTTTAAAAACAGGTGCCGATAGGCATTTGAGATATAAAAGCCGATAGGCATTTGAAATATAGGTGCCGATAGGCATTCCAGATATGTTTGCCGATAGGCATTTCAAATATAGGTTCTGATAGGCATTCCAGATATAGGTGCCGATAGGCATTTCAGATATAGTTGCCAATTGGCATTTTAAAAATAGGTGCCGATAGGCATTTCAGATATAGACGCCGATAGGTATTTCAAATATAGGTGTCGATAGGCATTTCAGATATGGCTGCCGATAGGCATTTTAAATATAGGTGCTGATAGGCATTTCAGATGTAGTTTCCGATAGGCACTTCAAAAATAGGTGCCGATAGGCATTTCAGATATAGGTGCCGATAGGCATTTCAGATATAGTTGCCGATTGGCATTTTAAAAATAGGTGCCGATAGGCATTTCAGATATAGAAGCTGATAGGTATTTTAAATATAGGTGTCGATAGGCATTTCAGATACGGTTGCCGATAGGGATTTCAAATATAGGTGCTGATAGGCATTTCAGATGTAGTTTCCGAATGGCATTTCAAAAAAAGGTGCCGATAGGCATTTCAGATATAGGTGCCGATAGGCATTATAGATATAGTTGCCGATTGACATTTTAAAAATTGGTGCCGATAGGCATTTCAGATATAAAAGCCAATAGGCATTTCAAATATAAGTGCCGATAGGCATTTCAAATATAAATGCTGATAGGCATTTCAGATGTAGTTTCCTTTAGGCATTTCAAAAATTGGTGCCGATAGGCATTTCAGATATAGGTTCCGATAGGCATTTCAGATATAGTTGCCGATTGGCAATTTAAAAATAGGTGCCGATAGGCATTTCAGATATAGAAGCTGATAGGTATTTCAAATATAGGTGTCGATAGGCATTTCAGATATGGTTGCCGATAGGCATTTCAAATATTTGTGCTGATAGACATTTCAGATGTAGTTTCCGATAGGCATTTCAAAAATAGGTGCCGATAGGCATTTCAGATATAGGTGCCGATAGGCATTACAGATATAGTTGCCGATTGGCATTTTAAAAATATGTGCCGATAGGCATTTCAGATATAGAAGCCGATAGGCATTTCAAATATAGGTGCCGATAGGCATTCCAGATATGGTTGCCGATAGGCATTTCAGATGTAGTTTCCGATAGGCATTTCAAAAATAGGTGCCGATAGGCATTTTAGATATAGGTGCCGATAGGCATTTCAGATATGGTTGCCGATTGGCGTTTTAAAAATAGGTGCCGATAGGCATTTCAGATATAGAAGCCGATAGGCACTTCAAATATAGGTGCCGATAGGCATTCCAGATATTTTTGTCGATAGGCATTTCAAATATTGGTGCTGATAGGCATTTCAGATGTAGTTTCCGATAGGCATTTCAAAAATAGGTGCCGATAGGCATTTCAAATATAGAAGCCGATAGGCATTTCAAATATAGGTGCCGATAAGCATTCCAGATATGGTTGCCGATAGGCATTTCAAATATAGGTGCTGATATGCATTTCAGATGTAGTTTCCGATAGGCATTTCAAAAATTGGTGCCGATAGGCATTTCAGATATAGGTGCCGATAGGCATTTCAGATATAGTTACCGATTGGCATTTTAAAAATAGTTGCCGATAGGCATTTCAGATATAGAAGCCGATAGGTATTTTAAATATAAGTGTCGATAGGCATTTCAGATATGGTTGCCGATAGGCATTTCAAATATAGGTGCTGATAGGCATTTCAGATGTAGTTTTCGATAGGCATTTCAAAAAAAGGTGCCGATAGACATTTCAGATATAGGTGCCGATAGGCATTTCAGATATAGTTGCCGATTGGCAATTTAAAAATTGGTGCCGATAGGCTTTTCAGATATAAAAGCCAATAGGCATTTCAAATATAAGTGCCGATAGGCATTCCAGATATGGTTACTGATAGGCATTTCAAATATAGGTGCTGATAGGTATTTCAGATGTAGTTTCCGATAGGCATTTCAAAAATAGGTGCCGATAGGCATTTCAGATATAGGTGCCGATAGGCATTCCAGATATGGTTTCCGATAGGCATTTCAAATATATGTGCTGATAGGCATTTCAGATGCAGTTTCCTTTAGGCATTTCAAAAATTGGTGCCGATAGGCATTTCAGATATAGAAGCCGATAGGTTTTTCAAATATAGGTGTCGATAGGCATTTTTGATATGGTTGCCGATAGGCATTTCAAATATTGGTGCTGATAGGCATTTCAGATGTAGTTTTCGATAGGCATTTTAAAAATAGGTGCCGATAGGCATTTCAGATATAGGTGCCGATAGGCATTACAGATATAGTTGCCGATTGGCATTTTAAAAATAGGTGCCGATAGGCATTTCAGATATAGAAGCCGATAGACATTTTAAATATAGGTGCCGATAGGCATTCCAGATATGGTTGCCGATATACATTTCAAATATAGGTGCTGAAAGGCATTTCAGATGTAGTTTCCGATTAGCATTTCAAAAATAGGTGCCGATAGGCATTTCAGATATAGGTGCTGATAGGCATTTCAGATATAGTTGCCGATTGGCATTTTAAAAATAGGTGCCGATAGACATTTCTGATATAAAAGCCGATAGGCATTTCAAATATAGGTGTCAATAGGTATTCCAGATATGGTTGCCGATAGGCATTCAAATATAGGTGCTGATAGGCATTCCAGATATAGGTGCCGATAGGCATTTCAGATATAGTTGCCGATTGGCATTTTAAAAATAGGTGCCGATAGGCATTTCAGATATAGAAGCCGATAGGCATTTCAAATATAGGTGCCGGTAGGCATTCCAGATATGGTTGCCGATAGGCATTTCAAATATAGGTGCTGATAGGCATTTTAGATGTAGTTTCCGATAGGCATTTCAAAAATTGATGCCGATAGGCAATTCAGATATAGGTGCCGATAGGCATTTCAGATATAGTTGCCGATTGGCATTTTAAAAATAGGTGCTGATAGACATTTCAGATATAAAAGCCGATAGGCATTTCAAATATAGGTGTCAATAGGCATTCCAGATATGGTTGCCGATAGGCATTCAAACATAAGTGCTGATAGGCATTCCAGATATAGGTGCCGATAGGCATTTCAGATATAGTTGCCGATTGGCATTTTAAAAATAGGTGCCGATAGGCATTTCAGATATAGAAGCCGATAGGCATTTCAAATATAGGTGCTGATAGGCATTTCAGATGTAGTTTCCGATAGGCATTTCAAATATAGGTGCTGATAGGCATTTCAGATGTAGTTTCCGATAGGCATTTCAAAAATAGGTGCCGATAGGCATTTCAGATATAGGTGCCGATAGGCATTTCAGATATAGTTGCCGATTGGCATTTTAAAAATAGGTGCTGATAGACATTTCAGATATAAAAGCCGATAGGCATTTCAAATATAGGTGTCAATAGGCATTCCAGATATGGTTGCCGATAGGCATTCAAACATAAGTGCTGATAGGCATTCCAGATATAGGTGCCGATAGGCATTTCAGATATAGTTGCCGATTGGCATTTTAAAAATAGGTGCCGATAGGCATTTCAGATATAGAAGCCGATAGGCATTTCAAATATAGGTGCTGATAGGCATTTCAGATGTAGTTTCCGATAGGCATTTCAAAAATAGGTGCCGAGAGGCATTTCAGATATAGTTGCCGATAGGCATTTCAGATATAGTTGCCAATTGGCATTTTAAAAATAGGTGCCGATAGGCATTTCAGATATAGAAGCCGAGAGGCATTTCAAATATAGGTGTCGATAGGCATTCCAGATATGGTTGCCGATAGGCATTTCAAATATAGGTGCTGATAGGCATTTTATATGTAGTTTCCGATAGGCATTTCAAAAATTGATGCCGATAGGCATTTCAGATATAAGGGCCGATAGGCATTTCAGATATAGTTGCCGATTGGCATTTAAAAAACAGGTGCCGATAGGCATTTCAGATATAGAAGCCGATAGGTATTTCAAATATAGGTGTCGATAGGCATTTCAGATGTAGTTTCCGAAAGGCATTTCAAAAATAGGTGCTGTTAGGCATTTCAGATATAGGTGCCGATAGGCATTACAGATATAGTTGCCGATTGGCATTTTAAAAATAGGTGCCGATAGGCATTTCAGATATAGAAGCCGATAGGCATTTCAAATATAGGTGCCGATAGGCATTCCAGATATGGTTGCCGATAGGCATTTCAAATATAGGTGCTGATAGGCATTTCAGATGTAGATTCCGATAGGCATTTCAAAAATAGGTGCCGATAGAAATTTCAGATATAGAAGCCAATAGGTATTTCAAATATAGGTGTCGATAGGCATTTCAGATATGGTTGCCGATATGCATTTAAAATATAGGTGCTGATAGGCATTTCAGATGTAGTTTCCGATAGGCATTTCAAAAATAGGTGCCGATAGGCATGTCAGATATAGGTGCCGATAGGCATTTCAGATATAGTTGCCGATTGGCATTTTAAAAATAGGTGCCTGTAGGCATTTTAGATGTAGTTTCCGATAGGCATTTCAAAAATAGGTGCCGATAGGCATTTCAGTTATAGGTGCCGATAGGCATATCAGATATAGTTGCCGACAGGCATTTAAAATATAGGTGCCGATAGGCATTTCTGATGTGGTTGCCGATAGGCATTTCAAATATAGGTGCTGATAGGCATTTCAGATGTAGTTTTCGATAGGCATTTCAAAAATAGGTGCCGATAGTATTTCAGATATAGGTGCCGATAGGCACTTCAGATATAGTGGCAAATTGGCATTTTAAAAATAGGAGCCGATAGGCATTTCAGATATAGAAGCCGATAGGCATTTCAAATATAGGTGCCGATAGGCATTCCAGATATGGTTGCCGATAGGCATTTCATATATAGGTGCTGATAGGCATTTCAGATGTAGTTTCCGATAGGCATTTCAAAAATAGGTGCCGATAGGAATTTCAGATATAGAAGCCGATAGGCATTTCAAATATAGGTGCCGATAGGCATTCCAAATATGGTTGCCGATAGGCATTTCAAATATAAATGCTGATTGGCATTTCAGATGTAGTTTCCTTTAGGCATTTCAAAAATTGGTGCCGATAGGCATTTCAGATATAGGTGCCGATAGGCATTTCAGATATAGTTGCCGATTGGCATTTTAAAAATAGGTGCTTATAGGCATTTCAGATATAGAAGCTGATAGGTATTTCAAATATAGGTGTCGATAGGCATTTCAGATATGGTTGCCGATAGGCATTTCAAATATTTGTGCTGATAGACATTTCAGATGTAGTTTCCGATAGGCATTTCAAAAATAGGTGCCGATAGGCAATACAGATATAGTTGCCGATTGGCATTTTAAAAATAGGTGCCGATAGGCATTTCAGATATAGAAGCCGATAGGCATTTCAAATATAGGTGCCGATAGGCATTCCAGATATGGTTGCCGATAGGCATTTCAAATATAGGTGCTGATAGGCATTTCAGATGTAGTTTCCGATAGGCATTTCAAAAATAGGTGCCGATAGGCATTTCAGAAATAGGTGCCGATAGGCATTTCAGATATAGTTGCCGATTGGCATTTTAAAAATAGGTGCCGGTAGGCATTTTAGATGTAGTTTCCGATAGGAATTTCAAAAATAGGTGCCGATAGGCATTTCAGATATAGGTGCCGATAGGCATTTTTGATGTGGTTGCCGATAGGCATTTCAAATATAGGTGCTGATAGGCATTTCAGATGTAGATTCTGATAGGCATTTCAAAAATAGTTGCCGATAGGCATTTCAGATATAGGTGCCGATAGGCATTTCAGATATAGTTGCCGATTGGCATTTTAAAAATAGGTGCCGATAGGCATTTTAGATGTAGTTTCCGATAGGCATTTCAAAAATAGGTGCCGATAGGCATTTCAGATATAGGTGCCGATAGGCATATCAGATATAGTTGCCGATAGGCATTTAAAATATAGGTGCCGATAGGCATTTCAAATATAGGTGTCGATAGGCATTTCAGATATAGTTGCCGATTGGCATTTTAAAAATAGGTGCCGATAGAAATTTCAGATATAGAAGCCGATAGGTATTTCAAATATAGGTGTCGATAGGCATTTCAGATATGGTTGCCGATAGGCATTTCAAATATAGGTGCTGATAGGCATTTCAGATGTAGTTTCCGATAGGCATTTTAAAAATAGGTGCCGATAGGCATTTCAGAAATAGGTGTCGATAGGCATTTCAGATATAGTTGCCGATTTGCATTTTAAAAATAGGTGCCGGTAGGCATTTTAGATGTAGTTTCCGATAGGCATTTCAAAAATAGGTGCCGATAGGCATTTCAGATATAGGTGCCGACAGGCATTTCTGATGTGGTTGCCGATAGGCATTTCAAATATAGGTGCTGATAGGCATCTCAGATGTAGTTTTCGATAGGCATTCCAAAAATAGGTGCCGATTGGCATTTCAGATATAGGTGCCGATAGGCACTTCAGATATAGTTGCCGATTGGCATTTAAAAAATAGGTGCCGATAGGCATTTCAGATATACAAGCCGATAGGCATTTCAAATATAGGTGCCGATAGGCATTCCAGATATGGTTGCCGATAGGCATTTCAAATATAGGTGCTGATAGGCATTTCAGAAGTAGTTTCCGATAGGAATTTCAAAAATAGGTGCCGATAGGTATTTTAGATATAGGCGGCGATAGGCATTTCAGATATATATGCCGATTGGCATTTTAAAAATAGGTGCCGATAGGCATATCAGATATAGAAGCCGATAGGCATTTCAAATATAGGTGCCGATAGGCATTCCAGATATGGTTGATGATAGGGATTTCAAATATAAATGCTGATAGGCATTTCAGATGTAGTTTCCTTTAGGCATTTCAAAAATTGGTGCCGATAGGCATTTCAGATATAGGTGCCGATAGGCATTTCAGATATAGTTGCCGATTGGCATTTTAAAAATAGGTGCCGATAGGCATTTCAGATATAGAAGCCGATATGTATTTCAAATATAGGTGTCGATAGGCATTTCAGATATAATTGCCGATAGGCATTTCAAATATTTGTGCTGATAGGCATTTCAGATGTAGTTTCCGATAGGCATTTCAAAAATATGTGCCGATAGGCATTTCAGATATAGGTGCCGATAGGCATTACAGATATAGTTGCCGATTGGCATTTTAAAAATAGGTGCCGATAGGCATTCCAGATATGGTTGCCGATAGGCATTTCAAATATAGGTGCTGATGGGCATTTCAGATGTAGTTTCCGATAAGCATTTCAAAAATAGGTGCCGATAGGCATTTCAGATATAGGTGCCGATAGGCATTTCAGATATAGTTGCCGATTGGCATTTTAAAAATAGGTGCCGATAGGCATTTCAGATATAGAAGCCGAAAGGCATTTCAAATATAGGTGCTGATAAGCATTCCAGATATGGTTGCCGATAGGCATTTCAAATATAGGTGCTGATAGGCATTTCAGATGTAGTTTCCGATAGGCATTTCAAAAATTGGTGCCGATAGGCATTTCAGTTATATGTGCCGATAGGCATGTCAGATATAGTTGCCGATTGGCATTTTAAAAATAGGTGCCGATAGACATTTTAGATATAGATGCCGATAGGTATTTCAAATAAAGGTGTAGATAGGCATTTCAGATATGGTTGCCAATAGGCATTTCAAATATAGGTGCTGATAGGCATTTCAGATGTAGTTTCCGATAGGCATTTCAAAAAGAGGTGCCGATAGGCATTTCAGATATAGGTGCCGATAGGCATTTCAGATATGGTTGCCGATAGGCATTTCAAATATAGGTGCTGATAGGCATTCCAGATGTAGTTTCCGACAGGCATTTCAAAAATTGGTGCCGATAGGCATTTCAGATATAGGTGCCGATAGGCATTTCAGATATAGTTGCCGATTGGCAATTTAAAAATAGGTGCCGATAGGCATTTCAGATATAGAAGCCGATAGGCATTTCAAATATTGGTGCCGATAGGCATTCCAGATATGGATTCCGATAGGCATTTCAAATATAGGTGCTGATAGGCATTTCAGATGTAGTTTCCGATAGGCATTTCAAAAATAGGTGCCGATAGGCATTTCAGATATAGGCGCCGATAGGCATTTCAGATATAGTTGCCGATTGGCATTTTAAAAATAGGTGCCAAAAGGCATTTCAGATATAGAAGCCGATAGGCATTTCAAAATTAGGTGCCGATAGGCATTCCAGATATGGTTGCCGATAGGCATTTCAAATATATGTGCTGATAGGCATTTCAGATGTAGTTTCCTTTAGGCATTTCAAAAATTGGTGCCGATAGGCATTTCAGATATAGGTGCCGATAGGCATTTCCGATATAGTTGCCGATTGGCATTTTAAAAATAGGTGCCGATAGGCATTTCAGATATAGAAGCCGATAGGTATTTCAAATATAGGTGTCGATAGGCATTTCAGATATGGTTGCCGATAGGCATTTCAAATATTGGTGCTGATAGGCATCTCAGATGTAGTTTTCGATTGGCATTTCAAAAATAGGTGCCGATAGGCATTTCAGATATAGGTGCCGATAGGCATTACAGATATAGTTGCCGATTGGCATTTTAAAAATAGGTGCCGATAGGCATTTCAGATATAGAAGCCGATAGGCATTTCAAATATAGGTGCCGATAGGCATTCCAGATATGGTTGCCGATAGGCATTTCAAATATAGGTGCTGATAGGCATTTCAGATGTAGTTTCCGATAGGCATTTCAAAAATAGGTGCCGATAGGCATTTCAGATATAGGTGCCGATAGGCATTTCAGATATAATTGCCGATTGGCATTTTAAAAATAGGTGCCGACAGGCATTTCAGATATAAATGCCAATAGGCATTTCAAATATAGGTGCCGATAGGTATTCCAGATATGGTTGCCGAAAGGCATTTCAAATATAGGTGCTGATAGGCATTCCAGATATAGGTGCCGATAGGCATTTCAGATATAGTTGCCGATATGCATTTTAAAAATAGGTGCCGATAGGCATTTCAGATATAGAAGCCGATAGGCATTTCAAATATAGGTGCCGATAAGCATTCCAGATATGGTTGCCGATAGGCATTTCAAATATAGGTGCTGATAGGCATTTCAGATGTAGTTTCCGATAGGCATTTAAAAATTGGTGCCGATAGGCATTTGAGATATAGGTGCCGATAGGCATTTCAGATATAGTTGCCGATTGGCATTTTAAAAATAGGTGCTGATAGGCATTTCAGATATAGAAGCCGATAGGCATTTCAAATATAGGTGCCGATAGGCATGCCAGATATGGTTGCCGATAGGCATTTCAAATATAGGTGCTGATAGGCATTCCAGATGTAGTTTCCGATAGGCACTTCAAAAATAGGTGCCGATAGGCATTTCAGATATAGGTGTCGATAGGCATTTCAGATGTAGTTTCCGATAGGCATTTCAAAAATAGGTGCCGATAGGCATTTCAGATATAGGTGCCGATAGGCATTTCAGATATAGGTGCCGATAGGCATTTCAGATATAGTTGCCGATTGGCATTTTAAAAATAAGTGCCGATAGGCATTTCAGATATAAAAGCCAATAGGCATTTCAAATATAGGTGCCGATAGGCATTCCAGATATGGTTGCCGATAGGCAATTCAAATATAGGTGCTGATAGGCATTTCAGATATAGGTGCCGATAGGCATTTCAGATATAGTTGCCGATTGGCATTTCAGATATAGGTGCCGATAGGCATTTCAGATATAGTTGCCGATTGGCATTTTAAAAATAGGTGCCGATAGGCATTTTAGATATAGAAGCCGATAGGCATTTCAAATATAGGTGCCGATAAGCATTCCAGATATGGTTGCCGAGAGGCATTTCAAATATAAGTGCTGATAGGCATTTCAGATGTAGTTTCCGATAGGCATTTCAAAAATAGGTACCGATAGGCATTTCAGATATAGGTGCCGATAGGCATTTCAGATATAGTAGCCGATTGGCATTTTAAAAATAGGTGCAGATAGGCATTTCAGATATAGAAGCCGATAGGCATTTCAAATATAGGTGCCGATAGGCATTCAGATATGGTTGCCGATAGGCATTTCATATATAGGTGCTGATAGGCATTTCAGATGTAGTTTCCGATAGGCATTTCAAAAATAGGTGCCGATAGGCATTTCAGATATAGGTGCCGATAGGCATTTTAGATATAGTTGCCGATTGGCCTTTTAAAAATAGGTGCCGATAGGCATTTCAGATATAGACGCCGATAGGTATTTCAAATATAGGTGTCGATAGGCATTTCAGATATGTTTGCCGATAGGCATTTCAAATATAGGAGCAGATAGGCATTTCAATTGTAGTTTCCGAAAGGCATTTCAAATATAGGTGCCGATAGGCATTTCAGATATAGGTGCCGATAGGTATATCAGATATATTTGCCGATAGGCATTTAAAATATAGGTGCCGATAGGCATTTCAAATATAGGTGTCGATAGGCATTTCAGATATACTTGCCGATTGGCATATAAAAATATGTGCCGATAGAAATTTCAGATATAGAAGCCGATAGGTATTTCAAATATAGGTGTCGATAGGCATTTCAGATATGGTTGCCGATAGGCATTTCAAAATATATAGGTGCTGATAGGCATTTCAGATGTAGTTTCCGATAGGCATTTCAAAAATAGGTGCCGATAGGCATTTCAGATATAGGTGCCGATAGGCATTGCAGATATAGTTGCCGATTGGCATTTTAAAAATAGGTGCCGAAAGGCATTTTAGATGTAGTTTCCGATAGGCATTTCAAAAATAGGTGCCGATAGGCATTTCAGATATAGGTGCCGATAGGCATATCAGATATAGTTGCCGATAGGCATATCAGATATAGTTGCCGATAGGCATTTAAAATATAGGTGCCGATGGGCATTTCTGATGTGGTTGCCGATAGGCATTTCAAATATAGGTGCTGATAGGCATTTCAGATGTAGTTTTCGATAGGCATTTCAAAAATAGGTGCCGATAGGCATTTCAGATATAGGGCCCGATAGGCACTTCAGATATAGTTGCCGATTGGCATTTTAAAAATAGGTGCCGATAGGCATTTCAGATATAGAAGCCGATAGGCATTTCAAATATAGGTGCCGATAGGCATTCCAGATATGGTTGCCGATAGGCATTTTAAATATAGGTGCTGATAGGCATTTCAGATGTAGTTTCCGATAGGTATTTCAAAAATAGGTACCGATAGGCATTTCAGATATAGGTGCCGATAGGCATTCCAGATATAGTTGCCAATTGGCATTTTAAAAATAGGTGTCGATAGGCATTTCAGATATAGAAACCGATAGGCATTTCAAATATAGGTGCCGATAGGCATTCCAGATATGGTTGCCGATAGGCATTTCAAAAATAGGTGCTGATAGGCATTTCAGATGTAGTTTCCGATAGGCATTTCAAAAATAGGTGCCGATAGGCATTTCAGATATAGGCGCCGATAGGCATTTCAGATATAGTTGCCGATTGGCATTTTCAAAATATGTGCCGATAGGCATTTCAGATGTAGTTTCCGATAGGCATTTAAAAATTGGTGCCGATAGGCATTTGAGATATAGGTGCCGATAGGCATTTCAGATATAGTTGCCGATTGGCATTTTAAAAATAGGTGCTGATAGGCATTTCAGATATAGAAGCCGATAGGCATTTCAAATATAGGTGCCGATAGGCATGCCAGATATGGTTGCCGATAGGCATTTCAAATATAGGTGCTGATAGGCATTCCAGATGTAGTTTCCGATAGGCACTTCAAAAATAGGTGCCGATAGGCATTTCAGATATAGGTGTCGATAGGCATTTCAGATGTAGTTTCCGATAGGCATTTCAAAAATAGGTGCCGATAGGCATTTCAGATATAGGTGCCGATAGGCATTTCAGATATAGGTGCCGATAGGCATTTCAGATATAGTTGCCGATTGGCATTTTAAAAATAGGTGCCGATAGGCATTTCAGATATAAAAGCCAATAGGCATTTCAAATATAGGTGCCGATAGGCATTCCAGATATAGTTGCCGATAGGCAATTCAAATATAGGTGCTGATTGGCATTTCAGATATAGGTGCCGATAGGCATTTCAGATATAGTTGCCGATAGGCATTTCAGATATAGGTGCCGATAGGCATTTTAGATATAGTTGCCGATTGGCATTTTAAAAATAGGTGTCGATAGGCATTTCAGATATAGAAGCCGACAGGCATTTCAAATATTGGTGCCAATAGGCATTCCAGATATGGTTGCCGATAGGCATTTCAAATAT